>JAFMSR010000012.1:32890623-33295623 GCA_022818135.1 Saxidomus purpurata
GTACAAAGTAACATCAAACTCTCTCCACGCATGAAAAAGATATGCTCCGGACAAAGTCATTCTTGAATTTGACCTTTAACCTCTAAGTGTGACCATGACCTTAGACCTAGGGACCTGGTTCTGGCGCATGACACTCCGTCTCATGATGTTGAATATTTGTGCCAAGTAACATCAAAAACCCTCCATGCATGAAAAAGATATGGTCCGGACAAAATCTGACGGACGGTCGCACATACACCGAACCGCCAAAAGTGACAACTATGTCGAGCTCACCGCAAGCGGGGTCGACAAAAAATGGGTTTTGATGGGATTTGAACTCCACTCGTAAAAGTACAGCGCAGACGACTTAACCACTACACTACGCAGACCGACTAGACTGACGAAGGAAAACAAATAAGCTTATGATGAAAGACGCATCTAAGTTACGAACGACAACTCTTGCGTTTCCAGAAAAATACACTGTGCCTACAGTTTTCATCTCAGAAGTACCTCGATTTTTCAATGAAGAGAAACGCATATATTCGATCTAGTGCATCTTTACACACCCCGTACTAAATATAGCGGGCGCAAATATCAACGTAGCAAAGGACATATCTGTATTGGGTTTGTTTCGGTTGTTAACAATATTAAGTATCAAATTGGCAATAACTTACTTGTGAACGGGACTCACAACCAGCGCTAATGGTTTTTCCAGGTCATCTTTTACAAGAATTTTGTAAGTATCTTGTTTACTACCAGACTGCACGACTATCCAACCAAACATTTGATCCGTCCAGTATATATTGTTCGTGACCCAGTCTACAGACAGACGGACAGAATGACGTGATATTCCCTGATGCACAATTTTCAAAGATACGCCGTCAAACTTATTTTCCCAGTCGAAGTTTTCCAAAGCATAAATTACACCAGTGTTTCTATCAAAGATATACAGACATTTTCTGGCATAGTCAACGTCGAGACTCAAAAGCATTGTGTTGAAGTTACGGAGTCCGAGATAATCGAGATAATAGTAGGTAAAATTAGTTCCCGACAAGTCATACAAAGTATATGGAAGTATGTTTAAGTGATCATAGATTGATGCTAAAGGACTTCTTGTCAGCGAAGTAACTATAACGCTATTCTTGAGGTCAGTAGCTGAAAAAGAAGCACTGCAAATTTAGACAAAAATCAAGGTTATTAGTTATTTCAAACATATTTATTTAACATCGATTGTTGAACAAATACTTGCAGTATATGTAAGCACAGGCGGAAGGAAAATATCTTGACACCCCACTCTTCTCGTTGAACCCCTGTCTATGGTGTTTTTTCTTAATCTTTAAAAAAACCAATGTACCAATGTCTTTATATATACATTTTAAAACTGATATCATAATTATTTGAAACTGTTTTAGTTCTATACCAAAGACAAGCTTCTCAACACACTCTATATGAAAACAACCATGTCGTCCCGAAAAACTTCCAATTCTTTCAAATTTGGACAAATTTCAGAGGGAGAAGACAGAGCTTAAAGAAAAAGTTAATTTGAAAGAAATGGAAGAGTTTTTCGGAGCGACATGGTTGTCGTCAAAAGCGTGTGTTTGAACCCTGTCTATGGTAAAGAGCTATGAACAAACATTTATTATGATATCAGTTTTAAAATGTATAGATAAAGACATTGGTACATTGGTTTATCAAAGATTAAGAAAAAAAACCAGCGGTTCGGGGGTTCAACGAGGGGGGAGGGGTTCAAAGGTATATTCCTTCCATCTGTGCACCGAGCATGTTAAAGAACCCGGAGTGCCTCTAGAAAGGGACACTTCTGTTCCTTGCGCTAACCATGAAAACCTAAAATAACTCAAATCCTCTGGGGGAATTATCCGGTACCAACGATAAAAAAATCTATAAAATGCAAAGGTGGAATAATGTATCGGTAACAAGACACTACAAGCAACAAGAAAATAATGTATGTGTCTTATTTTATTCTTATCTACTTTGGTTATAAAGTTGCATTCTGCTTTCAGGAAGTTTAAAATCATTCTTTCTGAATTTACATGCAAGAAAGTTATTGGCCATGTCCTTAATTCAGTGCCATTTCGACTATGTTTGTTCTTTTTGGTACCCTAGTTTGTCTCAATACTGGAAGAAAAGGCTTCAGACAACCCAGAAGAATTGGCTCGCTTTATCTTGAATCTGGATAGTAGATCGCATATAGGGCCAGAGAAATTTCAGTCCTTGAACTGGTTACCGATCTCAAAGAGAATGGACCAGATCACTCTCTGTCATGTTCATAAAATTAAGACAGGCACGGCCCCAGATTATCTTAAGGAGCATTTCATATCCATTAGCTCTACACATGATCGTTGTACACGATCAAGAGTGACTGTGCACTCCCATCTTGATTCTTGTTACACGTTTAGTGAAACAGGGCGTTACAGCTTACCAAAAGTTGGCAGTTTTGGTAAAAAGTCATTTGCATTTAATGGGGTTGTCCTTTGGAATAGTCTCCCACTGGCGCTTAGGGATATACAGTCTTCCCAAAAGTTCAAACATCCAATCAAAGTCCATTTAATGGCCAGCTGGTTATCCCTGGCATTGGTGTGCATTTCATGGATCATAAATATGCATGTCATGTTATATCATGTCAACCGTTGTTATTTGTTACCATGCATCATCATGTTATTGCCATGTTATATGTGCATATTTTACAGAAATTAACTTACTAAGTTACTTATTCCCTGCTGTAAAAATGAGCTGTCTTTATTCCTATTCAATATTTACTATAATATAGGATTCAAATATCTCAGGTACTTAACAAAGGTAAACAAAATCATAAATATGCAGTTCTGATGAAGACAGCAAAGGACGTGAATTTTATATTTTATTCGTGAAAGTATAGACCACATCATGTTATCAGTAAAGTAAAGAAAACTGTTTAAATAAAAACGAAGGAACTGTTGATTTGAAATTTGACACTTCTTAATTACATTTAATCACTGTGTTCATTACTATATAAAAGATATAATACGTTTACCCAAAAAAATAACCCATTTATTTGATCCAAAAAAAATATTTGTAAACTTTGCGTAATTAAAGCCGTATGTTATTTGTCAAATAAATAAAACTTGAGCCGCGACATGGAAAAAGCAACACAATAGACTTCGACCATGCAAGTAGGCTTATCTCTCCGATTAATTTGTAAACATTTCCCGTTGAATGTTGTGTTTTATGATATATGCTACATGTAGTAAATTGACCAGCGATGTTTTATCAGGAACGGAATAGATAGGAATGTTTGGTTTAACACCCGTTTTCAACAGTAAATATATCTTCCACTGGTTAAACGAAACGAATTAGGCGGGAAACAATGTGTCATGACTGGAACACCATAAGAAAGCTATTTTATTATGTTGCGTATATTATGTATTATACCATGTATCGATCATTTCATGTCAGTATTAAAGAAATGTGTTGTGTTAATGTTAACAATGGTGATAAAATGACGTTGTAGGCTTTGCTCAAGTGCTCAGTACAATTTATACTATATGTATTCAAGTGACATTATGCGCATCTTACTGCACATAGTGTGTTTTTGGTGACAGTTTTATAAAAGCAATTTTTGGTTGTGCATTTAAATGTGTTAAATTAATGATTATACCGAATTAGTATTTGAAGTTGGTGCTTAAGATATAAAAAAATCGGACTGATAAAATGATAGTTGATTGTGTCGTTGTTGATGTTGGTAGAGATTTCGGCAGTGGAAGGGAAGCAACTCCTGCATGCAGTTGTTCTTTTCTTAAATTGACTCTCCCAGTCAAATAAGAAAATCAATATTTGGAAAGTTATTTTTTCATACTGGTAGCGGGAAGAGTTTGGTGTATTTGGTTAAAAGCTATTATTTCCTCTACACTTTTGTACACACACCATTTTCAGCTGGATTTTTACCTGAAAAAAATGCGCATGATGTCACTTTAAGTATTCCGACAAGGAAATACATTAAAGTTACATGTACATGTATATACAGGCGGACAGTCTATCTAACGATCATTCCTGGTAAGAACCAGTACTAGTATCATTTCCTTCTTACAAACTGCCAACTTGCTCACATATGACGTGGTCAGTACCGGGGCTCGATCCCAAGTCTCTCAATAATTGAGAAGTTTCAGCTTCTTTAACCACTTCACCAAGGAGGAATCTCACTTCCACTTTAAACTACCAGACATATTGCAAAACATGTGTTTTACACTCTACTACATTACAGTACCAATCCTTACAGTAATCCATTTTAAGACCGAACATTTTCAGTGCTTTCAGCGCTTCGGTTTTTTCCTGCTTTAAGTGGGAATTTCTGTAATTTCGTTTCATTTTTGTATCGCTCTTTCGGAGAAAAGGCGATACATAGGGGTCGTTTTGTCCGTCGGTCCGTCAGTCCGTCCGTAACAAAAACTTAACGTTGGCTATATCCTTGCCATTTCTTAAGATTTCTTCATCAAACTTTCAAATTGTATTTCTTATGACAAAAGGGTCGTCATGCGACCCAATTTTGTAGGTCAAGGTCATATTTTACAGTTATGTCCCTTTTTGTTCTTAGTTTTTGTCATGAAAACTTTACGTAGGCTATAACTTTGCCATTACTTAAGATTTCTTCATCAAACTTTCAAATTGCAAATGCTTATGACAAATAGGTCATGTCTTACAACTAAAACTACTTAAATATGTGTATAAATCAAAGCGCTGAAAGCACTGAAAATGTTTGGTCTGAAACATAGATTATCGTAAGGATTGGTACTTAGGAGAGGAATGTTGAACACATGTTTTGTAATATGTCTGATAGATTTAATAGGAATATCTGACCACTTGATATTATATTGAGCAATGTTACAGACGGTGAGATTTCTCCTTGGTCAAGTGGTTAGAGAAGCTGAAACTTCTCAATTATTGAGAGTCTGCAGATCGAGCCTCGCTACTGACCACGTCTCTTTATGTGAGAAAGTTTGCAATTTTTTAAGAAGCTTATAGTTATAGTACTGGTCCTAACCAGGAATTTTCGTAAAATTAACTGTCCGCCTGTAAAAAACGTACATGTAACTGAAATGTATTTCCTTTGACGTAGATCTTTTTTCTAGACTAAGTAATGAATAAAGAACAAAGTCGGAATATTTAATACATAGTATACATTGTACTGAGAACTTGAGCATGGCTTACAGCGTCAGTTTTTCACCATTGTAAACATTAACACAACACATTTCTTTAATATCGACATGAAAATTAATGCATTCATGGTATAATACATTATATTAGCGAAAAAATAAAACAACTTTCTATTGGTGTTCCATTCATAACGAATTGTTTCCCGCCGGGTGTTAAATCCGAACATTCCTATCTAGCCCGTTCACGAAAAAACAGTTGTATGGTACATGTAACATATACCATACAACACAGCATAAAACAGAAACTGCTTACACATTGATGGGCGACCAGTATCGATCCATACCAGCCTGCTTGCATGGTCGCAAAGTTCATTATGTTGGTTTTCCCATGACACGGCTCAATTTTTTGTTATTTTATTATACTGAATCATGCAAGACACACGAATAGTAGGTATTTCAAAATGAATGAATCACGGTATATTTTTGTTAATGCTAATTATGATGCCACATGTCACGTTACGGTACATCGTCGAATACCCACGTTCCCCTCTTTACGTTAAGCTTCATCGGTGAGTATACAGGAATTGGAAACGGAATATTTGACGGGGGTTCCGACGATTGGTACAGTATTACGGTAAACATAATTGGGGAGGAATTATGCAAGTGGTCGGTTAGCTCAGTCGGGAGAGCATTCGCCCTGTATGTGAAGGGTCCTGGGTTCGAGCCCCGGTCAGGGTACATATTTTTTTCACCCACCCTCTTACTGCATAAAGCTAAAACTACAGGAATTTGACTAGGTTCTAGCTACCCATCTCTTTCATATACTCAAAATCGAGCAGACCATCTTTTTAAAGATAGTTCTTGTTTGATGAAATCTTTATTTCCTATTTTATTAATTTCTTTTTCATGAGTTTAGAAATTTAATTTACATAACTGTCCTTATTTTTATTTCACTTTCGCGAAACTATTCATAGTCTAGCGATCATGGTTTTTGCATTCCAAATACTTGACGCCGCCTCCTGGTTGCGTCGAATGACGATTCTAATACTATTGAAAATTTCTCCTATATACGCAAAGAAGGATTTGAGCGTGATATACCTTACAAAGAATATCACTCTAGTCGTCCGAGACTATTTTTAACTGCTGAAATACCCTTCCGCGTAATTTCCACACGTGCATGCGTTAATACGCTCGGAATGGCTTTGTTATGAATGAAGTCACGTGATTTAAAAAATCGTAGTAAAATTTGCTACTCTTCCGGTATCGCCTGTAATAACAGCAAAACAAAATAATGTTCTTTTTTTCTCCTCCATTAAAACATGTTTCGTATTATTTTTTTGTTGTTGATATTAACACATGCACACAAATAGATGTTGTGTGAAAATTACGCGTTAGGGTATTTCAGCAATCAAAAATTCTTTGTAAGGTATATCACGGTCAAAATAGGATACATTTTCAATAGTATTAGAATAACCGGTATATCACTCAAAAGTAAAATCTATTTCCTAAGTATGCATTAAAAATATCGATTTACATTTACAATAATATTGTCGAATATACATTTAGAATAACAACATAATAGATTAAAAAGAACCATCGAATAACATAATTTTATGAAGATACGATGATAACATTACATTTTGAAATATGAATAACATTGAATATCCATTGAAACATACAATAATTATAAAATCTTAAAAGTAAAAGAATATCAAGACATTGTAATAGTGACAATTATTTTATTGCATTAGCAAAAAGCCGTAAATTTAAATCAAAATGCAATATCTTCTTCTGAACTGCCGTTGTTTCGTGTATTCAATATGATAAACGGACGGTGATAATTATTAAACTTTGGAGAGGGCCGTTTACTGATGTTGCTATAACTCGTGGCCGAATCCATTTGTTTAATGTATTTAATATGTATCTGTCTAAATGTTACAAGTATATTTGTACATAGAATAATAAAATAGTATTAACTAAGAAGTAAACGTAAAAAGGACCATTCTCTTAATACTTTACATTACCAAAAATATAAATGAAATGGCACGGACACCAAATTACGATTTGTAATAATGACAAATTTTGTATGAGAAATAGAGACGATTTATTAAAAAATATCCTTGTTCACTTTTTTTAAAAACGCATATCGGTTTTCCACTACACAATGGTATGAAATGGATTTATAGTTTTAAAGTAGATCTCTCTACGATATTTACTAAGTTTACCGAAAGTCGCTGCAGTTTTAGCAAAAACCTTGAGGTTTGGTGACTAATCTTCAAATAAGTGTCCTACGTATAGTTTTCAAACGGTTTTATAACTTGCACACAGTTCAAGGACGAGTCTCTTTCAGTATAGAAAGTATTTTCAGTAGGGTAGTATTTCAATTTGATGTCAGCCTAATCACTGGCCATTTCATAAGCAGGTTAATGATTTTGTTTTTACATTTTTACTTGGATCCGTTCCAACAAGATTACTATGACATTAATCATACCATGTGTTCACAAGAAGTTGCATAAGATTATCTATTTTTTAAGTAAACAATAAAAAATAATGCCGTGAATAAGATACTGCACATCCCTTCAAATATGGAGGGGAATAGTCGACAAAACTCTATGCATCTATGTGACATGCTTATCGTAAACGCTGCATGCTCATTTGTCTTAAAGTTGAAAGAATGACAGTATTTTAGAATAAGATACACAGGACGACGATTACACACAATATATATCTAATACTTAATACATCTTAATAGTTTCTTTCATGAGCACGCGGTTCAGATCGAAATATCCGTCACCGAGGTAAATGTTTTGTCGGGAACGAGGCTCTACCAAGTGTCTCATGATAGAAACTTTTTCTTGCATACCGTCTTGCACTTTAAACAGATTACTAAATGCAAACTTATCGAAATAATACATTATAGTATAAAAACAAGCGATATTCTGATGCTTTGTTTGGGGAAGTGACATCACAATGCTTATAACGTTACGTCACAAGTAACTCACGCGAGTCATATTACATGGGGGTATGTAATATAAGATTTTCCAGCACTGGTGAAAACTGCGGATACCCCGATCCGGTATGCAAGAAAAGACATTCTGAGAATAAAGAAGTAAAAGGAATGGAATAACTAAGTAGCACTGAAGCAACATAGCCTGATGATAAAATGTATGCAGAATGTAGTAAACAATACAACGTTCATAAATAAGCAAGTCGTATAGTTGCATTTTTTAGAATTGTCATAAAGATACATAGAGTTTTGGCTGATATTACATACGTTCGGAATATTCGGCAAAACTCTTTGCATCTATATGCCATGCTTATTCATAAATGTTGCATGTTCATTTGTCTTGTTTACTACATCTTACACATATGTACTATCCGCAAAATGTCTATGCATCTTTATGACAATTCTAATTACTTCAGTGCTACTCAGTACTTTCATTCATTTTACATCTTTATTGTACTAAGTATTAGATCTATCTTGCATGTATTCGTCTTCCTGCGTATTTTATTCTTTCGGATTTTAGACAAATGAACATGCAACCTTTATGTATAAGCATGTAATTAAGAAGCATATAGAGTTCTGACGGGTATTCCCCTCCATATTCAAAAGAGATATCGTTTACAAACCAAGTAAACTTTATATCATGAACAATGAGATTAAAGCTTCGATAAAGAGATTTTTGGCATAAATTTCTCAATTACCAGCCCTGGTCTTGGGGTTAATTTGGATATATTTT
Source organism: Saxidomus purpurata (assembly GCA_022818135.1). NCBI lineage: Eukaryota > Metazoa > Mollusca > Bivalvia > Venerida > Veneridae > Saxidomus > Saxidomus purpurata. Next base: position 32,899,490 of record JAFMSR010000012.1, read on the forward strand.
CAAAATGGATTCAGAAGGTACAGGTTCTACATGTTTAAAATACAGTATATTTAACACTGTCAACGTTAAGTAGGTGAAAGGTTGATGTCTCTGACCCAATATTTTCTAGGTATCATTAAAATTTTGAAAGAATTGTGTCTGCTGAACAAAAGTGTACCAAGACCAAATTGACACGCTGGAGTGATTGTGGTACATCTTTGATGGTAAAACTTGAATTTCTGTTGAGGTGTGAGCTACAGTTTCTAGTCAAATAATAATTCAAAAAACGTCCTTTGATCGTTAAATTTATTATTCTGTTTTAGTAAACAATTGCCAAAACTTTATGAGTTTATCAAGCATCGATTTTTAATACATTTCAATAGTACTAATGTATGAAACCGGCTAATTTGTGTACCAAATTGTGTTGACATTGATCAAGTCGTCTGACTAGAATGGATTTGTAGATGAATCCTAGAAATTGACAAGAGCAAATGCTGCATATCTTTGACTACCAACAGCTTTTCTGTATCTTTGAGAACTACCAGAACCAGGTAGAAACGGCCTTTCGTTTCAAGTACAGTGCCTGTACTCCATCCAGATATAGAAGTTGGAACTACATGTATTAAAACCGCAGGCCATGTTATCTGAGGACTACTCATCACAGACATAAACCCATGTGTACACATACTGCTTAACACCAGCTTCTGTACAACACGGCGGTGTTGGTATTTTCACCATACACACAAGAGCAGTGAGCATACCAACAGCCAAGAACTTGTTCTTGACAAAGGCCTGAGGCATTCATTAGTCAAACTGTGTGCTGAGAGCGGTGACCAGTCTTAAAAAATAACTACAGTGATAAACTCTTACGTAATCAAAGACACAAAAGACTGGCTATGATCTATTTGAAAAATGGGAACAAATCATTGTACTCCGGTTAGCACAGGACACAACATGCATATAAGCATGTATGATCTCGTTACCAAAATGCTTAAGTGGTACTTCAAACCAAACAGCAGAACAGCTATTTCAGTTGTGCCTCCAGTATTTACAGTCTAGAAAATGTGCGTGACCAGACTCTACTACCGTAGAAAAGAAGTTGTACAAAAGGAAGGATACACACAAAAAGACTATTTCTCACTGCTGTGACGGGGGTGGCGGATCTAGACAGTGAACGCAATGACGGGAAATAATTGACCGTATATCTGAACATACTTCGACATTTATTAAGCCGCATAAATTTATACATTCTGCTTAAGGTTTTAATTGTTTTACTAGCTTTACTGCTATGTTGAATCCTTGGTATTACTTAAATTTTAGTATTGATAGCAAAATAATAGGGATGGCAACGAGTTCCCGGTTAACCGAATACTCGATCAAACGTCCGAGTACTCGGTGAGCAAAACGTTAATCGAGCGGTTGAAAAATAATTAAAAGTTGCAAAAATCGCCTTATACATAAAGTCATAAATCATCGCTATCTTGTCATTATTCTAATTCGGGATCGTTATCTAAACACGCCAGGCAATGTGCGAAAATTCTATAGTTTAATCCGTACACGCAATATACGAGTTGACAGTTTGACATGCGGGTATTGCTATGATTCTTTTGATTTGAAGCAAATTTTATAAAGGTCCGTCCATAAGAGCAAATATGTAAGCTTGAATTTGTGGATGAGACCTTGCTATTATTCTTTTCAAGTCAAAGAACCTTTATTCACTCATTTCATTACAATGAAATAATGAGGTATGCAATTGAACAATACTGTTCCGCTTATGGTCTTAACAAAATGGTATAGACGTACGGTATTGGGTTTTAGTTTTTACAGTTTGTTTAAAAAAAAGTGTATGATAGCAATTACACTGTGACGCTTCAAAGAAATGTCTATGCGGGACTTGTAATTTGAAGTCTTAATAACTTAATAAGTTAATTATGCCGGTAGTTTAACACGTGTCCGAAGATAAGATAATTATTACGAATCAGCAGAAAAAATGTTACTCATTTTTCATAAATTGTATATATATAATTCAATGATCTTTCAAAGTCTTTTTTCAAAATATCTCAGTAATCTGTACACTTGTTTGTATTATGAGTCAAATTTGAAATATGCCTCCGTCGTAATCGTCTGTCTGGAAGTATTTCAAACGGTTCAAAACAAAGTCACAGATAGTCCATTTCTCTATGATATGTCGATCACGGGAATGATCGTTTTCCGAGTACTCGAGTACTCTATCGAAAGAAGGACCGAGTACTCGAATATTAAATTTGGTACTCGTTGCCATCCCTACAAAAAATACTATAGGCTTTTAGAGTGGAGCGTCCTTTATAGAAAATTCTAACATGACTCACGATGTTGTCCCTTTATCCAAAGAGCAGAAAAAATATGTTATATTATGCCATAAACAACGCGGGAACCGAAATACCGCCAAAATTACGTCATAATGTGCAGCATGACGTTAAATAAATATCCGCGTAGAATATAACGCTTTGCATCTATTCACCTATGTAATATCTGATCATGTTAGAATCGAAATAACATCCTTTTCAGCGATTTTACCGTCAAATAAACAACTCTTTGTCGTTCTGATGCCAAGTCAAGTAAAAGAACCTTTATTCACTAATTTCATTACAATGAAATAATGAGGTCAACAATAATATAATACTATGAGGCTCATACATAATTATGGTAATACAAGCCATTTATAATATATTCAATTGTGAATTTCTTACTTTTTAAACCAGTATATAATATAATTTCGATGGATTTCAGTGAATTTGGAGAGTCAGGCAAAATTACATGTTTGCGTTAGATAAAAAAACTGAGTAACTGTAAATTTTGAACCATTGTTTAAGTTGACATTTAAACATATGTGTCAACTATTCAACGACGATAGACATAACTGCAATCTGATACCATTCTTACATTCATACATGGTTAGCTCTTTGTTTGTCTGTTTGTTTGAAATAACCTTACTTTAGTTAAAATCAATTCAATAAACTTACACAGTTTAGTATATTCGCTTCTATTTTCCGTATTAAATAATTGTTCGATTTTAAAAGTACTTAGGCGTGTGTAATTATAAGGTTTTTACAGTTGTGTTCTTTCATTTTTGAAAAAAAAACATTTAAACAAGTAATGAAATTCATTACCAATTTCATAATTTATGTTACATTTGTTGCAAAACTATCTGTTTAATTAGGAAGTCTATGATTCCTTGTTCTGAAACGAGTTACATAGTACAAATATTGAATAGGGGTTTCGACTAGTAGGTAGTTTTCGAATACTAACCTTTTTATATAGATTCTGTATATAACACTTTAACTGGAGGTGTGTATAACAGAATATCAGTCATGTAAATATATATCTTTCAGTTTCTGCTTTACTGTGAGATTTAACCATTTGCTGTTTGGAAATTTGCGAATTCAAAATATCTGTTGACCACAACTTATAAGAATTTCTCTAATAGAATGAAGCCATGGGAAGTGGTTTTTCGACGTAGTCGTATACTTTTGATTTGAACTTCCGTTGGTATGGACGCGTTGCTAACCAACTTCGTTATAATGTGACCAATCAGAATCTGCAAATTATTGGCTAGCGTTTCGGTACCGGAATAAGCAGTGTACTGCCCGGGAGCCTTCTGAAACACAAAATGTGTATATTTTTTTATATTATAGTTATTTATAATAAATCATGTTGCAAAAAAAGAAAAACAGAACACGTTATGTCAAGGTTTCTGGACAGTACGAAGATCAACTTTTGTATTCAACGAGGTGTTGTCCGGGGCCGGACATCTAGCGTCATTGATTATTGGCTAGCGTTTCGGTACCGGAATAAGCAGTGTACTGCCCGGGAGCCTTCTGAAACACAAAATGTGTTTACTACGTCACCTACGTCGACCATCTTTTTTTTTAAAGATATTACTTGTTTTATATATTTTTACCTGACTTTCGAATAATTATAGATTATCTTGTAAAGTATATTAAATAGTTTATTCATTTCCAGATTTTATATATAATAGATTCGTGACCAAACTGAGATCACTTTTTCACCAATTTCTATTGATAAAGTGAGACAACCTGTCTCTCCGTATACCATATAATTTGGCGTTGGAGATTTCACTTTAAGAAAATGTTATGAAATTTTAGTTGTGCCTTTTCTATGATATCTAAATTTCCATACCCCAAAATTTCTGCTCCAAATAAAAGTATTGGTTTTATGGTCTTATTGAAAATGTCCATTTGTAAATCTAATGGCAAGTTTAGTCTATCTGCGTTTCTAAGTAAACTGTACACTACTCGAGATGCCTGTGATGCTTTATGTTTTTTGTTTGCACTGAGAAAAGATCCGCTTCTACTAAAGCATATACCAAGATATTTAAATTCAGAAACTACTTCTACCCTTTCGTTCTTGAACGTAAATAAGTTATAAGTTTGTTGAAATTAGCTTTTGCCAGAGACCGCCTCTCCAAACTGTATCAAATGCTTGTTTTAGATCTATAAAACCGCAGAAGAGCTTTTTCTTAGACTTATTTAATATATTTTAATCAAGCTGTTTAATACGAATAAATCACCACTTCTTGAAAACCCCTTTCTCAAACCTGCTTGTGTGTTATTTAACAAATTGTTTGATTCTATACTAAACGAAACTTCTAACGCATCACCTGCCCTTTTCCTACTTATTTAATTATCAATCCTTCCAATGTAATTATGCAAGCTTACTTTTAGCTATCGGTGCACAAAAGCTATCATTTCTTGCAATTATGAAGACACTGGGTAGATACTTCCGTTACATAAATTTCAAAATGATCGAGTGGTACAAATAAAATAGCAGATAATTTTATTGTTATCGTTTAAACCTTCGTATACTTAACATGGGTTATTGCCTTGCCGCTCTTCCTTTGGAGGGCCCACTCTTGCAATTCTCTTCCATATGAAATTTGTATCACTCGATTATTTAGAAATTGATGTAACGGAAGTATCTACACACTATCTACATAAATGTAAGACATGATAGCTTTTGTGCATAATCTGGCATATACTGGAGAGGTCGATATTTAAATAAAGAAGGAAAAAGGCAGGTGGTGTGTTAGAAAGTTCGTTTAGTATACATATTTAGTAATTCGATATTAATTACAGATGTCAAGAATTTTTAATTAACAGCTTAACAATGCAATTGATTTATTATTTTCAGGTTTCGAAGGATCTCCTTTATCTTATACAGGGTTAAAAACACCAGTTGTCCATGTCTGTGAAACAATTCCATTTTCAAAAATTATATTAAACAGTTTAAAGTATATGTTTTTTATTGAATTTCACGAGGCCTTAATTTTCTCTTTGACAATTTTGTCAATGCCACAGCTTTATTATTCTTTAGTCCTTTAAGTGTAAATTCGTGATTTCATCGAACGTAATTTCAGAGTTTATTTCTTCATTCTCTTCATCGTTTCCGGTAAGACTATCGTCATTTCCGTTCCTTTAGTTTGTATCATCTTTATAATTTACTTCTTTAAAATATTCGTATAAATCAGTTAAATTTGCATCGATTTTATTTTTAGAGTCCCCGCGATATATCTTCCAGTATTTACTCGCATTCGACTTTCCCAATTTTCTCAAAGTCGTCATTTTCGCCTTTTGAAACAATTTATGGTATTTATCTAATGTATGTTTGTATAGTTTGCTTTGCGCTTTCAATGAATACTCATTTTGTTCAGATTTTCTAAGTTCATATAAAATATTTTGCTTTATGGAAATTTCTGCGGGCTATTCTACAGTCCCGGCCACATTATTTAAAGCGTGAAGTATATTCTTGAAAGGTAGAATTACTTGCTTGACTTTTAGTAATTATAATGTAGCAATACGCTTAGAAACATCGTCAATCTGATCCTGGCGGCGGTTAAATTATCGAGTATCAGATTTTATTCTTGGACTTCTGCTGAGCTAATGTTTTCAACAAATGACAAAGCCTTTGTTCTGTCCTACCGTTTTACATTTTTGCGACTGCTAAAATCTATTTTCTCGGCGTTTGTAATATTAAGATTAAAATAAAGACTTAACGGATTGTGTGCATTGGAGTATAAAGGACAAAATTCGAGCACATTACAAGACTCAATAAACTTGAAAAGCTTTGAATTACACACAAAATAATCAAAACAGATCGCTCCTTTACAGGTCAATGCACCAGATAAGTCACATTTTGTTCGCCCATGAAACAGATACAGCTTGTTCAACTGTAAAAAATCAATACACTTATATTCGTAATTATTTACAGAGTTGTCTATATTACATCTACTTTGGTATACATTTGTACAACCTCCGTTACTGCGTATTGTTTATTAGACGATGAATAGCGTTGGAAAGGATTTTATTTCATAAATGACTGCATAACTACATATTGATTGAGTATAACCAATCAACATATTTTCTTCCGGATCATTATATATACTAGTAGACGAAAACATGTTTTTCAAAAAGTATACCTGCTGCTACAAGCAACGGATCATTAACTTCATGATTTTGCATTGAATAATATACAGAGGGACTATTAACCTACGTTCTGGTATATGCAGTTAAACGTTCTGCGTTCCACGTAACAAGTATAAAGAATAGCGTGTGACTGCCAACACCAAAGTTACATATTAAACAAGAACTTTTTTAAAAGAGATGGTTGGCGCAATTTTAAGAATATAAAGGCGATTGGTAGCTATATTTTACAGTAAAAATTTCGTGTCAAGATTAATTATGCAGTCAGAAGGCGCAAAATGCCACAAAGTGAGAACAAAATATACATTGTGGTAACGGTAATACTATGATGAGTGAACGTTATTTATAGAATAATATATGACTGAGCAGGGCCTTTAGGTGATAATCGCCCCGGTAATGGAATAATTGCTAGACGGCTTTAGCCCGAGGGTAATTATTACATACCCGGGCGATTATCACTTAAAGGCCCTGCTCAGCCATTTCTGTTTCTGTATAATACATATGTGTTTCCCATTTGGCATTTATTCCACTAGAATCAAACTGACTTGCCCCAAAGAATGGCTTAAAAGTGAGTTATTAATAAAGGCCATGCTCATTCAACTTAAATATAAAATGCTGTAAGATATCTGTTCTTGGCTATATAACAATACATATTTTATGTCTTTGTTTCAACTGTTGTAAATCGATCTGACTTGGCACTACATAAAGCAAATCATATAACTTTGGAAGACGGAATTCAAAAATGAACAATAAATCTTTATCATTTTTATTCAACAAAATCCTTTTTACGTCGCTCTTTGTTTTCATCATTGCAGATTTATGAAGTTGTGCTTTTCTTCTTCGGTAACATGGTGATTCACGACGCGCTTTCTGACCATTTTATCATGTAAAACAATCAGTATCTAGTGAACGTTCGGCGTTAGCCATGTTTTTGCCGTTAAATGACGTCACGTTTGTACGTGCACGTTTTCCTAGGGCAGTTATGCGATAATACCCCTGCGCGTGCAGAGCCAAAAGCTGATAATACTTCAGAAGGACGGATAAAACATTTTTTCTCTATACAAAAGTGTTACTATATAAAGTAACATATGTATCATTAATGAGAAAATTATTATTTTCTATAACGCAGATAACTAACCGACATAACGATTTTGACATATCTTATCAGGCTGTCCGTTCAAAACATCCAAAGTTGCTCAGTGATGTGGAAAAAATCCACGCCGTCCGATCTGGATTATGCATCGTGTATTTTTATTCTTATACACATACACGTTTCAAGTTTATCTTGAAACTAATCTAAATGACATAACGTTTGTTATATGCTTATAAATAATCAAACGATTAAAAAAGCCATAAAATATTATGTTGCAAAATATAGATACTTTGCCCATTATGCTAGATGATTTACAAATATGGTAATATACTGTCTTGATCTTGTTTTACCAATCACGCATCATCGATGCAAACTTATAACATGTACTTCGAGTTTAAAAAACACCGCTCGAATTGTTGTGGATTTATTTTTTGACAAATAACGGTCAGTCTTGCCGTCAATAAATCTCTCTTGGTTAGTTGCGCTACAATTAAATATAACTTCAAATGTGATGATTATTGATATTTGAACATCAGTTTTATCCAATTCATTAACCAGTCTACTGTTTGCACTTAAAGGTCACATATTGTACTGTCTATAGTGGCCAGAGGCTAATAACAACGAGGTAAAGTTCGCAAACGGCATTGCCCATACGGGCTTGGAACAATCATAGACAAATTTACAGTTAATACTGAAATACACAAAACAAAAATCGTAGAGTCATCATTTTTTTATTAAGTAAGGAGTTCTTTATCATAAACATTTGGCGTGAAAAGAAGAAGTGAGAATAGAAGTTAAGTGGCAAATAAATTTGATGTGACTTACCGTTAATCTCAGCACGAAGAACAGTCCATAAAGAAGCCAAAATAACCAATGTAACAAATGTCTTGTAACCCATTGTTTACTCCTATTCTTCGAGACAGAAGTCAGTTTTACAAAATAGTGTATTGGAACCTAAGTCAACAAAACATATAACGAATATTGGACTTTATACTATAACTTTATAAAACGCATTTAAAAAAACTGAATAGCGATTCGGCGGTCAACTCATGCGATTTCTACTTCCTAGTTACTTTTCACAAGGCGAGATATAAACGCTCTTGGTAGAAGTTGGATTAAACCTTTCGGTGATTTAGTTTTTGGTTGGTGTTAGTTCCTCTGTATTTTTTTTATTTACATAGTATTTTAGTATTGAACAATGTTTGAAATCGAGAATAAATTAGTTTGTTAAAATATTTCTTTGTATGAATTGGCTACAGTAGCTGAAATAAAAGTATTGAGCTGTAGTTATGGCACTGACCCCTGGTACATAGAAGTACCAAATATCTCACTTGAAGTTTGTACTTCGCTTTGACATATTTCACATAAATCAGATTCTTTGCATAAAGTTGTCCCTATGAGTCTAAATTGTTGTCCGCTATTCCTATATCATCGGATTATAACTTTTTGACCTGACATTTTGTTTTAACATAATTATATTTATCTAGATTAATTCAACCTTATATTTACGTGTGTGTGATCAGTGGTGATTTTCGAATGCAGGACATTATCCCCTAGGACGTTATCTCCTTAGTTCGATTTTGCACAGGAGAACATTAGCTCCTTCGTCACTTTGCAAAGGCGTGCATCATGCCCTCACTCTTCAAACTTTGAAACTTGATTTAATATCATCACAATGTTGAAAAAGATTTGTTAGATTAATTATTTTTGTTAAAGAAAATAGAGATAACTGTTATGCATGTGCATCTAAAGAGATAATTTGATGAAGGGTATAATGTCCGCTTTTGCAAAATCAAAAATGGGCTAATGTCCTGTGCAAAATTGATCTAAAGAGAATAATGTCCTACATTTTAAGGTTATTAAAGCCGTGATACTTTTCGACAATTTTATTCGAGGGACCAGCTATCTAGGCAGAATTTGCCACAGCTTTCCCTTTAATTTGACATTAAAAATTACTACTAAGTATTTCGCAAAAATGAGGGTGACATCTCCTATTAATTAAAAGTCTCCTTTTAGATTATAAATTCAATTTTTAACAGCATTATGGGAGAAATGCTGGGGTCGCCTACACGCTCATATACATAAAGCAATATGCATGGCCGTATAAAATCAGTCCAGGACAATCCACTGTCCTCACCTCTACGGTTGCCTCATATGATTCTTTAACATATAAAACGTGAAATTAAACGCAAATCATGTTTTGAGGACATAATCGAGGGATCTGCTGTGAGGACGTCCCTACAAATAATCTTTCTCATTTTGACCTTTGTTAGATTACATTTGTTGTACTTTCGTGAGGAGACGCATGTGCCTGTAACTCGCGTAAATGGCAGGCAGTACGAAGGGGAAAACTGTGTCACTTGTTCATGTATCTCAAATTCTCTTACAGTTGTAACTATTGGTGCTATTAGCGTCGTATATGTTAGCAAACATATTGCAATCACCAATATTTAATGATAAAACAAAACAAAACGAAAGCATCCTGTCACCAGGCTTTGTTTTACATGTCACTGATTTTTTCAACGGATAGATCTTGAGCTAAGACGTCGCTTCATTGCAACTTTATTTATTCTGTTCCACTGTGGCGACTTTTTGGATCATTTTGTCGATAAATTAGGGTACTGGCCAGGTAAAATGGAAAAGAGACGTAATTCAGCCTAAATATTATACCGTTTATAAAACTTGAAAATTAATGATCGGCTACTGCACTGTCCTAGACATTTATCATAACGCTGTCTAGTAATGAGTAGTTGTACGGAAATCTAGATGCAGATTTGGTGAGACAGCACTACATGGAATTTGCATCTTTAATTGTTAGGTTAAACACATCATTGGGAATGAAACGTCATTAAATAATTATAGTTTAAATTCAATGTCAAGTCACAGAATTGTCCCTCCGTGAAAGACAATTGAAATGGAATGTGCCCACTGATGTTGTACTGGTCTGTGTATTCGCACAAGGGGACCAATTGACAAAACTAGACTTATCATTATCAGCTACTGAATAGTCACTGTTATAGTAGTTAAAAGTTGTAGATGATCCATATTTTTTTAATTTGCTTTAACTTTTATGAAATCTGAACAATTTGTTTTTATTAATTCTTGGCTTTAACGATGCATATTGCATCAGTTTTATGTAAATTAAACACAACAGAATAATCCCTTATAATTACACGAAAATGCATTCACGTCACACATACACTTGAAAGACAGAAACAACCGCAGTAGGAATAATCTGCATTTTATGTCAAATGGCATGTAACAAAACACTGGGTTTGATAAAGACTTCTTATCCGTTACAAATATTCTGAGGTTAGAACTGGTGTCATGTAAATGGGAATTGTTTGACAACATGTCCCAACTATGGAAGTTTCTTCATTCTCTCTTGTGACATGTCCCCAATAGAATTCTTTCCCCTAGACAAGTCTTATAAGGACAAGTTACTATAACAACAACGATAAATGTACTAGAAATCAGGACGTTTACTTTATCTTTAATACAAATGATGAAAACATGCCCCAACTATGGAAGTTTCTTCTTTCTCTATTTACATGTCCCCACTAGAAGTCTTTCCACTAGACAAATCTGAAAAGGACAAGTCCCTTTTAAACATAGAGTACAAAATAGAGTACCAAGATGTAAAAAATATTTTTAAATACAAAATGATGACCATGGAAATTTCTTCATTCTCGCATTTGACATGTCCCCAATAGAAGTATGTTCCCTAGGCAAGTCTTATAGGGAAAAGACCATATAACAACATTGTTTACTGGGCCTTTAAACAGTCCTTTCAGTTACAGATAGTCACCACTAAAATGGGTAGGAGTTTGAATGAAACTTTATATGAAATGCGGAGAACAAGAACCATAATTCAGTTTTAATCAGTTACAGAATTTTCGTCGTCAGTGCTTTGCTAGTAGTTGGTTTTCTTAGCCTGATCTCTTTAAACCACCAGATAAAGGGATACCTGATTTCCAACAAAGGTGCATCTACGAATATGGCTTTGAAAGACAGGTTGTACCGATGATAGCCTCTTTAGAGGATGGTGGACCCAATAAGCACGATTACAAACAAAATGGATTTGAAAGCAATGCAGACTGCATAAGCCAGACAGGATAGCAACATTATTTCACCTTAGTTTACTGTTCGTAGGAAAACGGTTAGGTAAACTGCCCGCCTGTGAAAATTACCAAAATACGGCTGGAACGGGCGTAAAACTCTTACAACAACAACTTACTTTTTTGATGAATAGTCTCCCTTTGTTACATATAGATGGAGCTAAAACATCCTAGGGTCATTGCTAGTTTGATGAGCTATTCGCATTTGTTACTGTTTGTTTGGACCTCATTTTAAATCTTTGAATATACATGTAGTATGTTTTAACATATTTTATCACCATATATACACATGTATGCACATAGTATAACAATTACAAAAATACATAATGGAAAAGGATAAAAATGAAAGACAAAATGTCTTATAAAATTCTTCTCCCTGACAAGACTTCTTTGTACTAGAATTGTACAATTTTTAAAGTAAATTCGGGCGTTACAATTATATATAAATATATTTAGGATGAAAAAAAAACTTATAGGAATTTAAGGTTTTGCAAAAGCAATAGGAAGGGTGAAAGAAAAAGAATCGAGAGAGAGAGAGAGAGAAGGGGGGGAGAGAGAGAGAGACAGACAGACAGACAGACAGACAGACGACGACAGACAGACAGACAGACAGACAGACAGACGACGACGACAGACAGACAGACAGACAGACAGACAGACAGACAGACAGACAGACAGACGTCAGACCAAACAGAGGGGGGAGGGAGGGGGAGACGTCTCACGCAAACGTAATGAATCATGTGAATCTTTTGCTGTCATGTATAAAGCATTGAACCTGGTGAAATACGTGGGTACTTAAAAAAGTTCTGTTACGAACGGATTTTCATACTTTTATAACACGTTTAGCTTTTCCAATTTTCTTGAAACGTATAGGTCAAATCAATAGCTACACATGCTCGAAAACATCGTGCAACTTAGTTGAAAAATTACAAAGTTATTCACATTTGGAATAGATCATCTCATATACACTGACCAAAATTTACTCATTACAATAAATAACGAATTAAAAGCTGAAAAACGCGCAATCATTAAAGGTTGTGCAGCTTTGAAAATTACACCAAAAGATATGTTTTAGGAGTTGAACAATATATGTGGGGTCTATTAACTAATCATTTATAACAATTTCGAGATTGATGAAGAAATGTAACAGTGGTATATTAAGCATCAAAGATAGTTGCCGTAGTGGAAGACCGAAAACGTCTTTGACTGTCAGGAATGTTGCTGCCGTTCAGGCACTAGTGGAAGAAGATTCCCAAAATTCAGTTTAGGAGATTGCTAAACGTGTTTGCATTTCTGAAGGGAGAGTTTACAGTGTTCTGACAAAACAACTGAGTCTAAGAAAGATATGTGCACGCAGGGTGCCCCTTATGGTGACCGAAGTCCTAAAAAAACATCGTTTGGAGTCCTGTAGAAAACTATTGTAAACATTTATAAAAACCGTTATAATCGGACAGTTTCTATCTTTCTTACGAGAGACGAGGCCTGGTTTATATGTTTGAGCCACAAGGGAGAGTCTATAATAAGAAATGGAAGATAATAGATCAGAAGCGTTCCGTCATTGCCAAAAGACACAAAGTGTCCAAAATAAAGGTTCTATGCACGTTTTTCTTTAATTCCAGTGGCCCAGTGGTACAAATTGCACAAATGACTAGTAAATAAATTACAGCAAAGTTTTATATACATACAGTATGGCATAAAATAAAGAAAAATGATATTACAAGAAGTGCCCAAGTAAGTGTTTAAACAGTATTTACCTTATACACGACAACGCCCCAGATCATAAAGCCAAAGACTTTAATACATTTCTTGACGGCGAAAAGATAAATGTGCTCGAACATCCACCCTATTCGTCAGATTTATGTTCATGTGACTTTTTCCTATTTCCGCCACGAAAGAAAATGTTATCTGGGCGAAGATACAACTCTAGAACTGCTCTTAGAAGTGCAACTCATCAGTGTTTGAAACATATACCAAGGGCAGACTACTCTGACGCTTTCTTGCAGTGGATATCCCGATTACAAAAGTGCATTTTTGTTGCTGGTGATTATATTGAGGGATTGGAATAAAGTAATTACACATACTATTTCTTGTTTATTTGTTAATCGCTTCAAAACAACACTTTTTGAAGTATCCTCGTATAAATGTATTTTCTTGGTCTGAGAGGGTTGAATCAAAGAAGTAGGGGTAGACTTAGTTATAAGTCCCGAAGCTGTCGAACCAGTGTATTGCGGATCATTTGGAGAAGCTGGCATTCAAAGAAAACGTGGTAATTTGACTCAACCTGTCCACAGGTACACAGAGGTGTTGCAAAAATATTACATAGATACAAGTGGTAGTTGAGTGAGCTACATTTGGTACGTAGACGTGTATGCAGCACTTGAAGTTTTCTCGTGCCAGAAAAATAGTATGACGGCAAATGAGTTTTGTTTTGATTTAATTGATTTTTGAAAGCAGAGAGTGATTGAACATATCTAGTCTCGAGGGTAGAGAATTCAATTCACGAATAGCAGTTGGAATGAATGTGTTAAGATACAATGATGTTCTACAGTTGATCCCAGGGACATCATGCTCGTTTCTGAGGTTTTAGCGAGTATTTCTTTGGCGTGTATATAGTAATTGTGGGCATTGATTTAAAATCGAAGTCGGTCTTGCTTCATCTATATAACTGTATACATAATGTTACCAAAAACCAAGCGAGCCTCTTTCTAGCTTTTTTAAAGCTAACCCCTCAAATGTTATCATTCAACCTTTAAGGTACTAGTATGTTTAGGATTACAGGTGCGATAAAAAAATTATTCTGAATGTGCTATTCAAAGCGATGAAGTATTTTGTGATATTTTTTACGCTGGAGTAGGTAAACTGACGAAACACAAGCTCTGGTAACATACTGATCACAGGAAGTTGGATCTGTATGACGTACTAATTTAGATACATAAACTGACGAAATAACTAAATATAAATACATTTTCATATTTAAGAATTTGTTTGAGTGCATACCGTGGAACTTACTGTTCGTCCGATATGGCTGTACAATACCTTAATTACGCTTTAAATTACTTAAACGATTTTTCCTTCACTACGGTTATCTTAATCATCACTGTGGGTATACTGCTACGTTACATCTTCTTTTCAAACGGATATAGTCCTCCTTTACCGCCATCGCCGTATTTTAAGTTACCCGTCATTGGACATCTGCACCTCTTAGGACATGATATGCGAAAGCCTTTTCGGAAGTACAATAAACATCTTGGAGAGTTGTTTGCAGATCGACCTAGCTTTTACATATCAGATATTGCTACTAGAAATCGGAGTAAGTGAAATAATTCCATATCTATTGCTTTAGATTTAATATAATTAGATGAAAATCGTGGATCTTGATTGGACTGTAAAGCTTTCAAATGTTCTTTGGTTAAACATTGCTACATTTTATGCATGGTATTCGGTATTTTATGCTGCCATATAACTCGTATAAATCACTTATATCATATTATTATATCCGCATTTTCTTGCCCTTGTGCACATTTGATAATCAAAACGGCTTCTGTCAGAGACAAATAAGGCTTTTACCGTTCTGTAAACTCACTAGCTGTTGAACAAATGAGAAATGTCTGGAGCATAACTCAAACGTATTTAAGGTATTAAGTTGATAGAGGACACTGAGACGAAATGCATTTCTATGTGTTTTTGCGTTTTTTTTTGGTACCAATCATCTTGTAATATTACACTTACATGCTTCTGTTTTTCATAGTGTTTTCCGGGGAGGTTCACATGCATAATTAATCATGCAATATTCTTCATTGTTATACGATCTATTATTCTGAGTTCTTATATAGACATATTTTATACTAAGAAACTCATATGCATATGCTTTTAAGAAACTACATGTACACTAAATATTTGTTTGCAACAAATATATCTAGTATTTGCATATAAAAAATCACAACATCATTATATTTGTACGTAACAAATCACATTAAACATAGTGAATCACATGATAAATATGTATATGAAAAATAGCATCGTACTTTTGTATATCATGTATATCAAAGGAATCGCAGTATTTTATGCATAACCAATCATATTATGCATTTCAATTTGTATAAAGCGAATTGAAAGCGAATTGAAATTCATATTTTTATATATAAAGAAACGCATTATAATATATTAAACTAGTATGATAACCAATTTTACATTTGTATATCTGTCTCTATTTTAGGTCTGGTTCTTGCCAGTGGACAACGTTGGAAAGAGCACCGTCGCTTTGCTTTGAGCACATTAAAGGACTTTGGAATGGGGAAAGGCAAACTGGAAGGAAAGATCCATGAGGAGGCTAAGACGTTCCTCTCGGAAATAGAAGATTTCAACGGAGAAGCATTCGATCCAAAGGATATTATTAGCACACATGTTGCTAATGTGATATGTTTTATTCTGTTCAAAGGACAGTTTAAACATGATGATCCGCGATTTCTTGGGATGGTCAAAGTAATTGACGAAAATATAGAGTAAGTTGTCGCTATTTTAAATGATTTGGTACGAATATGTACCGTTACCAGTAAAGTGCTTAAATCATTGTTAAATGAACGTTTTGAAGAAATTTAAAACTAAATAAATCGTTTTCTTTAAGATTTTGGCATTAGAAAGCAACTTTTGTAAATTTTCCAAGATATTGTTTTTTCTTCATTTTCTGAATTTGTAATTCAAAAAGATTATGCAAAGAGGTACACTGTGTATTTGTTGAACATAAAAAAACATTGCTGTAGATATTTTTCACATGTCTCAGTCACAATTCAATGTACACACCATGTATGTATAATCAATGATTTACAATCTGTACTGTTTGTTTCAATTTTCACTACAGAGTTTGACTGACCCGAGCAAGTCTTTGCTAGGAACTCGGGACCTGCAACTGTGTGGAATAAGAAATTACATTATTATTTCATCATTGCAGACAGAGAGCTGATAATACTTGTTTGGACTTTCTTTCCAGATCTGCCGCTGGTCTAGCTAACCTTATTCCGTGGATGGCGGAACTACCCGGTTACCCACTGAAGTGTAAGAAAATGATAAGCAATGCCGATAAGGTGATCGAGTACGTAAAGGATATAATTGACGAACATGTGAGAGAGTATGATGAAAATGATGTAAATGACCTAACAAGTGCCTACATAAAAGAACTAAAGATAATCGAAAAAGCTGACCAAGATACGACAATGAGCTGTAAGTGTTCAATCATTTCATTACTGCATGTTGCATTTATGCGTGCTGCATTTATAGGATATAGTAGTAATATGTATATCAAATTGATTATTTTCCAAGTTTAATTTAGAAGGAAGTAGTAAATGACGCATTTCGTTTAGTTTTTAACTAAGACTTCTGACAAGTCGAGGATGATAAAAGAAAAATACTACATATTCGAGACTTTAGACCGTAGAAAACATAAATAATATTGAAAAACTCAGAGGAATTTTGGATGATATTCTTTACGGCCAAAATGAAGCGTAAGTTTAACAATAAAGCATTTAGGCAAATAAACTGAATGTTTCAGTTACCCGCCTAGTTTGAAAATAGTTTATCAAATTCACACGTACATGACACATATTATGTTTTGTATTTTATGATTAGGATGTAATTCATATTTTCTCTTTTTATGCCCCCGAAGGGTGGCATATTAAAATCGCACCGTCCGCCTGTCTGTCCGTCTGTCCGTCCGTCTGTCCGTCTGTCTGTGCGTCCCCACTTACAAATTCGTGTCCGGACTGTAACTCTGTCATGCATTGAAGGATTTTAAAATAACTTGGCACACATGTCTAGCACATCAAGACGACGTGTCGCGTGCAAGACCCATATCCCTACCTCAAAGGTGAAGGTCACACTTGGAGTATGAAGGTTATGGAATCCTCTATATATGCACACATTCGTGTCCGGACTGTAACTTTGTCATGCATTGAAGGATTTTAAAATAACTAGGCACACATGTCTAGCACATCAAGACGACGTGTCGCGTTCAAGACCCACATCCCTAGCTCAAAGGTCAAGGTCACACTTAGAGTTTGAAGGTAATGGATTCCTCTATATATGCATATATGCACACATTCGTGTCCGGACTGTAACTTTGTCATGCGTTGAAGGATTTTAAAATAACTTGGCACACATGTCTAGCACATCAAGACGACGTGTCGCGTGCAAGACCCACGTCCCTAGCTCAAAGGTCAAGGTCACACTTAGAGTTTGAAGGTAATGGAATCCTGTATATATGCATATATGCACACATTCGTGTCCGGACTGTAACTTTGTCATGCCTTGAAGGATTTTAAAATAATTTGGCACAAATGTCTAGCACATCAAGACGACGTGTCGCGTGCAAGACCCACATCCGTACCTCAAAGTTCAAGGTCACACTTAGAGTTTATAGGTAATGGAATCCTGTATATATGCATACATTTGTGTCCGGACTATAACTTTATTATGCTTTGAAGGATTTTAAAATAACTTGGCACAAATGTCTAGCACATCAAGCTGATGTGTCACGTGCAAGACCCAAGTCCCTACTTCAAAGGTCAAGGTCACACTTAGTGTTTAAAGTAATGGAATACTGTATGCATGATTACTCTGTCATGCATGGAAGGATTTTAAAATTACATAGCACATTTATTGAGCACATGGAGAGGACACAGACTGTGAGGCACCTCTTTCGGGGGCATTCGTCACTTGTGAGGGACAGCTCTTGTTCTAAATATTGGTGGAGCAGTTGTCTGGATTGCTTGGTGACCTTTTTGTTGGTGGCTCACACACAACGACATCTGCAATGCGTTGGGCTTTAGTCTGTCTCGCGGAGTTTCCGGACATACAAGATAAAATGTATAAACAAATACTGAGCAGTATAGGGGTACAGAGGCTCCCGTCAGTTGCAGATAAAAGTTTGCTGATATCTTGAAGCATTTTATTTAGAGGTTTTAAGGTAAAAATATCACTAAAGAATATTGGTTAATACAAAGAAAACGGACTATTGGAAAGTAATGATGTGTTGTAATATTTTTCTATATATTTTATTTGAAAATGTAACATACTTATTTCCATCTTATTTTTCAAATTACCGCACCCAATGCTTGCTTGTAGTACTGTCCCTGTTTTCTCTTTAAGACCAGTCTCACTACAGTCTGTCCCATCCCAAAGGGAAACTCAACTTTGGCCTGAAAAGGTACTTTTGGACAAAACAGCTAAAAATAAATACCCGTTTGATAATCTATGAAAAAGTCACCCTCCCAAATTGTAAGGATTTTGCGATCGGTTCCTTTGTTTTCTTGTTATCCTCAAATAAAGTTTCTCAATGGCAGCTGTCCATTGTGTATTTTCGACGCCATCTTTGCTTTGGATGATGTATACGAAAATGCACGTGTCCTTATTCCTAAAATCTTTGGGAATGTCTCCATATTGTGAATGCTAATTGAAAATCAAATTACAATGTAATAAAAAAAAACTGACGATGATTCATGTTCGTTGTTCAAAGTATGAAGAACTAGACCGTCTTGTCCACATACTCCCGGTCATTCACGAACAAGCATCATAACTTATCAAAATAGTAGATCTGTATTTTCAAGTAGATCTACAGAGATTTTTAAACATGCGTATGATCTACTGTAATTCCTGGTTTCCTACACAGCGATCTCCGGGTAAACCAAAGGGGGCTGGTACATGGTTTGTATAGTCTATCTGGGCCTGAAATTGATATTTGAGCAAGGGTCAACCAAAAAAAAAATCTCATACTATATATAGACAAAGGTTTCAGCTCTAAAATCTCAAAATTAACCCTCGTCACACTTTTTCTACAAAAAATAAAAAATCCCTGCTCGATTTCAGTAAACAACCACGCTACTTGCAGAGTTATGAAGAATGTGTTCCTCTAATCAAACGTGCAATTATTGAATGTGAATATTTCAGGTACTGCAATATCACAATAACAAGCGCAGCGCATGCAACGACAAGAGATATTATATTTCAAGGATTCACCATACCAAAACACGCTGTTATAATGCCTGATTTGGATTCCGTCTTTAGTGATCCGGATATTTGGCAGGACCCTGAAAACTTCCGCCCGGAACGCTTCCTTGACGAAGACAATACCATAAAGAAACGTGATGAAATGATAGCATTCTTTTTTGGTAGGAGTTTTATTTGTTTGTCTTATTTGATATGTGATATAATAATACGTGTTTGTTCATCTCTTGGTAGGGACTGGATTAAATGATTGTAGTTAATGGGCATTACAAGTGTATGTCCGCTCAGCACGCAGATGGTTCTTGGACGTGTTGTAGGGATGTGGTCATTTTGAGTGACGTTGTTTTCTGATATAATCGTCACGTTGACGCCAATGTAGATTCTGTCAATTGTCCCACAATCGAATTCTGTTGTAAATAAGTTGATGCATTTTTTCAAGATAGAAGATTAATATAAACTCGTTTCATGCGTGTAAGTAAGTAAAGAAAGCGTTTGACTACAACCCAAACTAGATTGCACATATAACTCAAAATAACTGTAATAAACTGATTGTTATCGTCTTTATCATACAAAGAATGATCAAAATGCTATTGTAACGTGTAATAAGAATATTGTATATTTTTCTCACTGTTTTGCTTAACATATGGTTTAAATACGCATATTTAAATATTTAGCTATTGGAGGAACTATAAAAAAACTGTTGACTGATATTGATTGATAATATTGTTATGCAACATGAAACCATTCCATTCTTAAGATCAGACAGGTTCGATAGTTTACTTAAAGTTTTAACAGCATTTAAATGAAAGATTTTCGAGTGCTTGTTCTTGTTTGTTATATAATGTTGTTGTTGTTGTTGCTAATATACATGTGTGTGCATATGTGACTTTATACTTACAGGAAAGCGAAACTGTATCGGAGAGTCATTGGCACGGATGGAGCTGTTGCTTTTTCTTGGTGCACTTGTTCAAAAGTTTCGTCTGGAATGCCCGCAAAACGAGACACTTTCAGTGGCACGTGTAGATGGCGTGTTTGGATTAGTACACGCTCCAAAACCGTTCAAGATTGTGGCAAAGCTTCGACTTTAATACCTTAAGTTGAAAGAAGTTTTCAAATAGAACATTGAGTGTCAAAAGTTTTGTTAACAATTAATAGAACTTAGATTATAGTTTTGTAATAGAAGTCATACCAGATATCGGGTTATATTTACATACATGACAAAACATTTCCGAAATGACTTTTATGTACATGTATGTTCAGTTTCTGCACGATCATGTTGAAAGGGTTACTATTTAAAAAGTCTTATTGACATTCTTAATGATTTGTTCCCCTCAATTCCAGATGAAATAACACGTTTGTATTAGTTTGCAAAAGTTCTTTAATCTTAAAACAGATGAATATGATATCAATCGGTTAAAAGACGGCTAATGTAGTTACGAAATAGTTAAAATTAGATCGGACGTTATTTTAAGTACCAGGCCGGTGCTTTGATTTGTTCTCTTCTATTTACTTGAGTGTCTTTGACCCACATCGACCCTGAATTGCGTCCAACCTTCTGGATTTTTGCGAGTCGGTGTAATAAAAAACATGCTCAAGTAATATGAAGTCTGATCAAGTTATATCTTTTTACAAATTTGGGCTTAATATAAATATACATACAATGAAGAACAGACTTTCTGATTATTGTATGGAACCCGTGTTCGCAAAAAGATATAACTTGACTTTACTCCATATTACTTGAGCATAATTTTGTTGTAAGCATGAAATTGTGCTCAAGAAACGTTTATAAGTACTGACTCGCCTGTTATGTTGTAGAGAGCGTTTTCTCAATTGCTAAGTCCTGCTTTGGCAGACATTGTGTGTTTTAGGGTTTCTGCTTTTACGAATAATTTTATTTGTAAGCATTTCAGATTCATCTAGATTTAAATTTTCTTCGTATTTCTTAACATTGGGCACAACAATATGTTTAATATCTATCTTATTCTTCATCAATAATTATCTTGCTCTTTTAAGCAACAAATATTGAAAACTCTTGGTACAAAATCTTTGGTTAATCTTGCCATGTAGCAGTATTGACTTTTATTATATACTTTCATATTGCCCCGTGCACTTTGCCTTAGAGAGTTCGTTCAGTATTCTACGGTACTGCACGCTAGCAAGGAATGATACTGAACGTTGGCAAGGGAGGGTGGTCCTTGTGATCAGCTGTACGGACTATTTTATTTGTTTGCAAACATCGTTTTAATGTTGTTTATATGTGGAAATTTGACAGTCTCTTACAATTAAATAAACTATGGTCTTAAAATGAAATAGAAACTTGCGTCATTTTCAAGTAGATGTAAAAGAGTTTCATTTAAAAAATGGTTCGAATTTCTTAGGGCACGCAATACCAGTTCTGGTTACGAAAGTTGCTGGTACGTATATCAGCCAAGTATTGGTAAAGAAAAGGAATGATGTTTTGCATGTCTTGCCCCTGAAATAAATACAAATAATTATTTATGTATGATATTAATTGCAAGTGAATCACATTTAACAACATGTAGCACAAATTAATTTGTAATACCAACCTTTATCCAGGAATTAAACTGTCAGTTGCTTGGCATGATGTTAGTATATGGATAGCATTTTTGGCATTAAAATTAAATAAGAAATTTAATAATTTAAATAAAGCAGGTAACAGTTAGTGACTGACACATCACCAAATCTTTACCGCCTTGATTTCAATGTTCATGATTCAGTGAAACAACACATTTTATTTTATAATGATGAAAAAGATTCAATGTATTACTGTATGAACATTTATCCTTTAATTAAAAAGATATATTTACACATTTTGCATTTGGCACATTTCTTCAATAGAGTTAAGGTAGACAGCACATATTAATAATTGTATTCAAAATAAAAAATACAATTGTCCCAGTTAAACTCTGTTTAAGTGTTAAATAGTTAACACTCTATCATTAACTATTAAAATACATTTTAAAATGATAAGATACAAGTTTGGTTGTAGTTCTTGAAGTTAGCGACTGACATGTCACCCACCGCTGAACATTTTTCTGTCAACATTTAATTTTTTCTATAGTTTAGATATAAATGCAGTTAGCGATTGACATATCGCAAACCACTCAACATTTTTTATTAGGGAAAATGTAAACAGTAGGATAAAATGTACTTCTTATATACAGAAGAAACTGCATAAGCTATCTGAAGACAAGTTTCATTAGTATCAGTTGGCACAAAAATCTGTGTCCAGCTATGCTTATTGCTGTCCAGAAACTGCTTTCTTACTGCTAGTTTGTCTCTTAAAATCCCAAGTTTCCTCATAGTATGTATCAGAATCATCAGAAGAGTATGCTTGCATAATTTCCTTTTGGACAGATTTTAAAAGATGTGAGTACCATTTTTGTTTTAGTATGTAATTTGCATGAACGCCATCATACATATCTTTGAAATTTAATTTTTTGACAGTTTTGTATTTTCCGTTGCGACCTCTCTTTTTAGACTTACATGACAAAATATCTTTGTCCCAGCGTACAGAAAACTTTCCGTATATTTGATTCAGATTTGAAATTTCAGAGTTAATTTGCTGAATATGAATTTCAAGAATTTTTTGTTGTTCTAATTTTTGTTCTTGAGTGTAAACACTGCAACACAATCTTTTCGACTTCATGTTAAATTCTTCATTTTTTTAAGTGAGACAGGTGGGATATGGACAATTTTTGTACTCATAGTATTAGAATTCATGGAGGTGTAAATTGTTTTAATTTCAGAAATTAAGGCATGTTTTTTGAAGTCATCATAACAATAGCTGACCTCTGTGCCATTATGGTGTTTTTCTTTATTTGTAAGATTACAAATTCCTGCTGCAATAGCAATATAGAAGAAAGGCTTTAAATTTCCTTGAGTTTCAATGAATTCAACTTTTGCTGAAACTGCATTTTTAATTTCATTTAGTTTAGCACCAGGTATTATTATAGAATGAACTGTGGTCATGCCAAGTTGGTTAGTACATGTATCTTTTAAGAAATCCTGCAAGCCTGCCCCTCTTGAGTCAATAGCAAGTATTACATGATTCATCTGGAATGTACAATCAACATTATTATTAAAAATAATTTGGTCTACTTTTAAAATCTGGTTAAGCAATGAATAAATAAAACTTTGATTTTCAGTTCACTGATATAAAAGATATAATCAATAATTTGTAATGAAAATTACAAGTATCATCTACTGCAATCTTTTGTGTGCTGGGCTTGAGAGATATCACATAGTTTTTTCACATCCTCACAAGAAATTGTTACTGTGGAATAATGAATAATGTATAGAAATATAATGATTATAACAGTGGGTTGATGTGTGGTGTTGTATAATTTGATTTGGCTGTGTGAGGACTAAAATTGAAATGTTGGACGAGAAAATGATTTATGAATATAATGAGAAGATTCATTTTTCAGTTAGTAGTAAACATACCACCAACCGATCAGGTAAATTTATCTATTCCTCTAGTCTAGTTGAATTAAAAATGGTCCTTAAGATTTTGTGAAAGACTGATTTATTGTTTTTATCTTTAAATATGTGTTTTGTTTCCAAAGCCAGTTTTTGTAGACGTTTAATTTCAATGTTTCTTGCAGTAGTTGTTGGGGTATTAACTTTGTGACATATCCTGTCTTCGTTTAGTAATACATTCTGATGCCATGCAAAATCTGGAGGTTCATGGTCATCACCGGCAGTTTTTGCTCTGGAAAGTGCTACAAATAATGCTCCTGGATTCCGAGATTCAAATGCTGTAGAACCAGGATGTATAACAATATACCTGTTTGGTTCACCATTACCAATTGTCATCCCTTGGCACCTGTGGATTGTTGTACCCCATCCAAGTCGAAGAGGAATTTGTTTTCTTTTGCAGCCATGGCAGAAACATTCAATTTTTCTTTCTACTGGCACAAGTGGAATAAGGTGTGGTTCGTCATCTACAAAAGGTGGTCCAGTGTATTTTGACAAAGATACCATTACCACATCAGGTAATGAGTCCTGCGGTGTTTTCCATCTAAATATATGATGTCCTGTACAATGCCTACTGATCCATTAAATAAACCAAATGGTACCAACAAGTTGCTTGTAAGCATTACTTTAGCTCCAACACAAAGATATAGAGTGTCAAGTAAGCCACCAGCTTTATCATTTGCTGATGATTTGGCATGGCATCCTGTGTTTATTGCGCTAAGTTTAGCAACAGGGTGTTTGCTGTTGGCCTTAAGCAATTGCATATTATTGTGTGCCATTTCATCATCATGAGTAGGAAACACAAACAGGCCATTGTCTGTCATATCTGTAAGTAAATGATCTCCATGGGTGACCCGCAGATTATCCCATTGAAATTGTTGGAGCCAGACTGCATCATTATGAGTGGAATTATATTGTCTGAGCGAATACAAAACTTTCTTCAATTGTTTTTGATCTTGATTTTGGCGGACAATAGATTTTAATTCAACTACATAGTTGAATTCTTTCCAGAGCAAAGGCCCATGCATAGAAGCAGGAGGAGATGACTTTCCCATGTAAACAGGGGAATCACAAACAGGTGTTAATTGAATATCATCCCCGAGAAAAATAACAACTGGTAGTCCACCCCAAGATTTATCTGCTGTATGTAGCCCAAATTTGCAATGAAATTCCATCCATCCTAATGTAGTTGAGCCAACAAGTGATCTTTCATCCACAATTAGTACTTTAAGGCCAGAACAATTTTGCTGAATAATATCTCCAATTGTGCCTTCTGGTTCAGTCATTTCGCGATGGGTTTTATGATTTGTTGGTACCTTTAAGAAATCATGGATTGTCCTACCTGATAATAAGTTTGCGCTGTTTCCGGTTGGACATAGAACTTGAACGGCATGATCATTGTTGAAAAGAGTTCTAACTGAATATACAAGACATTTAATTAAAAATGATTTGCCTGACCCAGCAGTTCCAGTGACAATAAGTCTAAGTTGCTCCACAGATGATGGCTCATTTTGGTATTCAATAAGAGAAGACAATACAAGATTGAATGCAAAGACTTGGTCATCATTTAACTGAAGAAGTGTTTCATAGGATATATCAGTGATATCTTGAAAAATGTCTCTGTTGAACTGTTCTAGCCATTTTACTCCGTATCCATCAGGGTATGGTCTATTTTGCTGGCTCCAATCATGGTGTGGTCCGCCATCATCAAATGTAAAATTTTCATCAGTGTGAAAATTTGGATGTGGCTGCAGAATTTCCATCCAAGGAGGCTGATTGCTGTCCTCTTCATCAGAATTTGCCTGTTTGTCTTCTGAATTAGTTTGAGCTGAATCATCAACATTGCGCTTAGCTCGTTCGACATCTGCTTTTACAAAGTTTGGACAATTTTCAGTTGCAATAAATGACTGGAATACATCAGTCCATGTTGATTTACTATTTTTTATTTCAGCGAGGTTTCTCCAGCTTGGCCAGTGTAAAAGAAGCATTGATCGACAGTAGTCTTCATTCAGAGGCGAAGTAGCGCGCATGGATGTTACGCTTGTAAGAGGAACCTTACCTTGGTTACAAATAAATTGGTACCAGGAGCATTTTTGGTCTTCAGGTCTTGACAGGTACTTGTCTAAAGGTGTGGATTTTGTCAGTGTATGACCTTTCCTTTCCAGAACTCTACCACCTGTGAAACTTACAGTTTGAAAATCATGACTGCAACGATACAGAGGGAGACCTAAAAGCTCGTATGATGTTTCCATACTTGAAATGTCACGTTTGACTGTATTCATTAATAGTTTTGTAGAGACAGACTTGGTGGTTGCTCCTGTATTTTCATCAGCAGAGTATGTTAAATCATTGAAAAGGTCTACTAATGCACCAGTAGAGCTGTTACCTTTACAAGCATAGCCAGTGATATATTTTTCAGTAGCAATAATTTCATCTACTGAAGGATTTCAGGAGAACTTTTTGATAATATGAGTGAAATGTCACCATTTGCTCGCCAGCCTTGTGTGTGATATTTGGAGTGTTGGACAAGCGTTGGATGATCACGTTCAAGTTCAAGTCTCATAGAACCATTTTTATCTTTAACAATGGATGGTAAATTTCTTAAGACTTTTCCAGGATTCTTTTCTGATCCAAATTCCATTCTACAAATTCTTTTGCCATTTCGTAGTTGAAGGCAATAATTTGAACATCGATGGATGTTTATTCTATTTGTAAGAAGAAGGTGATCCTCAAGAAGAGATTCCTGAGAATCACTAACATCCATAAGTAATTTGACTAATGGATTTTTGTGCTCTGGTGGTGCTTCTGCGGTTCCTTCGGGTGGTGCCCATAAATCTTTCCGAGGATTACCTGTACTGTCAGTACCACCTGGATGTGAAGCAGTCAATCCAAATTTTGACTTTGCCCACTGAGACAATTCAGCTGCATACTGATCTTCACCAAGGCCTCGCTGGATTGCTTCATAAATCAGGTTATGAGGTTCACGGTCAGATCGCCAACAAAGCCCATGCCAGTGAATCATTCCTCTTGATTTGGCAAATTCCTGTCGATACCAAAATGTATCTACTCCAAATGCATTGCACATGACAGTGTTGAAATAAGAGACAGTACGTAAATCAAAATACTGTGACACAATATGGGTATTTTTTGCAAGACATTGAATAGTGTATTTCTATTGTTCAGATCTAAATCTTGACCTGAGGTTTGTAAAATATACTGATGAAGTAGTCTCTTCAATGGTTTGAAGTGGTATTCAGCACAACTTCCTGTTGTAAAGAAAGAAGGAAGACCTTTACCTTCATTGATCTTGTACTGAATAAGTGATTTTAATTCTTTATTTCTCTGTGCCCAATATTGGGATGTTCCTCTTAAACAAGCTCCAAAGTACAGTACTTTTTGTGCAATGGAAGCATCTCCCTTTTGAAGTATTTCCTTCAAATCAGGCAATGATAAAGGGGCATCTCCAAGTTGTTGTTTAACAATGTATGCGCTTTGCTCAAGGGTGCGTTTTCGCATAATGATATTGTGAACTATAAATTTGAAGTATGAATGTTGAGCAAAACGCCCACGGAATACAAACATATCTGCGGCTTTCAGTTACCTTTCCATGAGTTTTCCCAATAACTTCTTTTATAACTTGTTCCACTTGATCTTTTATTTTCACTGACTGTTCAGGGAGGACTAAACAGGAATTTGATTCTCCGTCTATCTCACCTGGATCAACTTGTTGCGGAGCAGTTCCCTCATCTTGTTGGTTTTGCTGTTGTGTTGTTTCAATTATATGTATTGAAAGTGAAGCATTTTCAGGTAAGAGATTTAGTCTTGCTTCACTTATGTTTATATCAGCATAGGCTGGATTATTAAGTTTTAACCATTTTAAAGCTTTTTCAACTTTTGATCTACATACATTGAATTCTTTTGTTGTATCATTGGAGCCTTTCTTGCGTACCCGTATGATTTTTATTTCATCTGGCAGCTTTGGAAGTATTTGTGCTGGTTCATTTACATTTTGGGGAAAAGTAACGCAATGACCATTGGAAGCAATTCCACCATGTTTCAACAAATGAATATTTATTGCTGGTGCAATTCTAGAAATGAGCTGTTGTTCTACAATTGACAACTCTTTTAGTTCCTCTGGAAGCGCTTGAGGATTCATGTTGTTCTCTGCTGAAAACATTTTAACAGTACTTTTGTCAGCATTACATCTCAGACATAAGTTTTCTTGTGACATCTTCATTTGAAGTCGACGTTCGTGACAAACAATACAGTGCTTGAAAGTGTATGACATTTGTTCCAGCTCAAAAGATCTAATGCAGTCCATGACTTGATTGAAATGAGCATCATCTTTCACAAGTGGTGGTGCTGATGGTAATGTATTGACATTGACCTGAAATTTCTTTTCAGCTGTTTGTATTCTTCTGTTAATCATTCTCATTCTTGTGTTTTTATGTGCTTTAGTTTCATTAGACATTGCAATAAAAAAAGGCAGTCCAAGTTTTCTGCATTTTTGATATGCATCTGAATCAACTATGTCAAAATTACTTAGCTGGTCAGTGGTGTGTGTGTTTATCAATGTTGATTTGCATGCAGAATAACTGGTAGCTTTTGCTTTGGTGGGAATTTGAGATATCTTTTTATTCTGTGCATGTGTTTTCTTAATGTTTAAGATGGGCAGCTTTTTATTACAATCCTCAGAATATACAGAGGAGGAAAAATTTGTCAGTTGTTCTGAAAGTAAAGTACTTTTCGGCTGTTTTCCAGTGTTGTCACTAATGTTTGAGGCTTTAGTATTTTTGTGCGAGTTACAATGCACACTTTTAATTTTAGATGTACTATTTTGATTTACATTTGATTCTTGTGCTATTGTCTGATTGCAAATGTCTGTCAAGACAGTAAAGTGTGAATTTGCAAGTAAAAGTTCTATTGTTTCTGTTCCACTTTCGGTTTCATATATTTGCTGCGTATACCGTGGGCAAAATATGTGCTCATCTGTATTGAAGTATACACCACGTAACCAAACAGAAATGTTAATCTGTAAAAGCCGACAAGCTGCCTGAATTTCAGCAGCAGTAGCCCAACCATTTTTGCAGATCATGTGATCATGATACATATCCCTGTTAGTTAATGATGTATCATGTGACAGGAATACAGAGTCTTCCCATTCATACCAGTTATTTAAAATATGACTGCATATGACATTTCTGTAGTATGGACCCTTTGAAAAATCACCATGCATAGATAGACTGATTGAATTAAAGAAACAGTTTCTATCTCCCGGAACATGAAGTGATTTTTTTCTTGAATTACCTATGTGAACAATAGAAGAGGGTCCATCATATGTTGTTGGGTCAAAACATTTATGAAAACATTTAATTTTCTTTAATGAAAGTATTTCATTGTCACAACGTAATCTTTTTTTCAGGTTTTTTCTCTGACTATCAGACGATTTGCATGCTTGACTTTCTGTGTGTTTTGTTTGATTGTCAGACTGTTGACAAAATGAAGTAACAGGAAGTTTTTCTGTTGTGTTTTTACCATAGCAGTGGTCAGAGAAAATCTGATTATTTAAATCAGTACTGTTAGATTGCCTGCAATGTATAGAAATATTTCTTATGGATTCAGCTTGT
This sequence comes from Saxidomus purpurata, assembly GCA_022818135.1. Classification (NCBI taxonomy): domain Eukaryota; kingdom Metazoa; phylum Mollusca; class Bivalvia; order Venerida; family Veneridae; genus Saxidomus; species Saxidomus purpurata. The sequence goes on from JAFMSR010000012.1 coordinate 32,929,281, forward strand.
TCGTAGCTGTCAGTGCGATGGCAAGACGATTTAGACCCAGCACACAGATTTTCTTCCAAAACATTATGAAATTCACAATTTTCAGTGTTTATTTTGACTTGTACTTTGTCAGTAGATCTATCAATGATTTTTTTAAAGTAAAAATGGTCTTCAACATGTTGAAAAGGACATTTTTTTCTCAGAGACTGTCGTATTGAACATGTTGAACTTGAATCTTTATCCTGGATATCTACAGAATTGTTTGAACAATAATTGTGATCATTTAAAATAAATTCTGGCGTAAGAGAACGTCTAAAACAGTATGAATGATCATTTAAAATTACGCCTTGCATGGTCAGAAAGAGATAATCACGCCAAAAATACCATAACACTAACTCTGTATTGTTTCGTGCAGACGAATTTTGACAGATCAATATCAATAAAGGTTTGTTTATTTACATTATTGAAAGCGTCCAGGAGTTAAAGACTAAAGTAAAGTGACGTCATTACAGAAATAAATGTAATGAATGGGTACTGAATTCTTTTTGCGATAATTCTCTTGTATTTATGTTTTATGAATATTTTTGTTATTTTTGCACACTAAAAAAATGCAAAATGATATTACGTTTATCAACATTGAATAATTAATTCATTTTAAATCATTCACGCCCATTCACCGCGGTGTTCTTTTTATCCACAATGCACCGTCATGGCGCTGCCCATGATCAACTTCCGGAAGTAAGACACTTTTCAAAAGCTGAGGGTATATGTAGAAAATTGTTGGAAAAATAGGATTTTTGATCTTGTTACTTACTGACATGCTATATACATGTTATACGCATTTACCTATAGGGCGGAACCGCCCCGTCGGCTTCGCCGACGTGGCTTTCCCGCTATAATAAAAACGTTATTGAACTTGTATGGTGAAATATTACTTGGAACGAGTTGATTTGGCGGGAACAACTCGCAAGCTCGTTATTCCCGCCAAATCAACTCGTTCCAAGTAATATTTCACCATACAAGTTCAATAACCTATAATGTCACATAAGCGAGGCAGATACATGTATGGTGTTGTAGACAGTTTTTGGGTTGCGATCAGGTCCATCATTTTATCATATTTGGGAAACCTATTTTTTACATTTTAAACATTTATTTCAACAGGTTATTTTTCAACAAAAGATTCTAGGATTTCTAGGAGTGTTTGTTAAATGCAAGCTGTTACGTATTAGTTAGCACAAAGTTCCCTACTTGGTACGTGGGGCTTATTATCTTAGAATACTGTACATGAAATAATGGGAATAAAAGTATTTTCAAACCAATCAACACTATTTTTTGTCTATAAAATAACATTTATTAAATTCTAAATGTACATGAGTTATTGTAATTTAATTTTAAACAAAAAAAAATCAACAGTTTACAACTATATACATGGATTTCAAATATTCAATGTACAATTTGAAGTATACACCACGACAAACTACAGTACAGTTAGCTATAACTCAGCAAGAATATAATACTGCATTGAAAGTAGCACTAGCTCGGCAATTCATTAAAACACTTTCTTTGAATCTTTTAATTAAACGTAGAAATCAATGCAAAAATTACAGTCATGGAAACGCTCGACACATCATTAAAACAGTTTCTGCAAATAATTGTTTGGAACTTGTATCTAGAGCCATTGAATGAAGAATTAGCATGGCACTTATATACGACTGTTCTTGTATTCGTTTGTATGGACATACCCAACTTTAATGAATTAATTTGTATATAAAATAAGCAACGCATTCAGAATAAGCAATCTTTTGCTAAAATGAAACACCAAAAGTCATGTTCTACGAAATTTTATTTAACTTTTCAGATTCAGGCACACCTATTATCTTCCATCAGAGCCAATTAAGAATTTCATCATGACGAACCCTGGTACCAAATTTTAAGAAGAAGATATGGATTGATATAATTATGTTCTGTAGCGATAGTATTCTGAGAAACTATTTGACTAATCTTGAATTTGTATCAAGTTTTATCAATCGTAAGAAGTAGCTGCAAATATACGTAATCACTACATTGGTTCACATTAAACAGAGATACAGTTTAACTCTCTTACTCTATATGTCCTCATTGGGACCTTGGGAATTCAACGAAATTCGTATCAATAAAAATATACTAAAGACTGGAAGAATAATTTTTTAAGTTTAATTGTGTCAACGGCTATCAGCGTGATGAAAATTCTAGACCTGAATTAGCTAATGTTAATCAACTTTTCAATTTTTTTCGAAAGTAATACGTTTATTTGAAATCCCATTACAACGAATTTTAGATCCATTCAATATAACTGGGTATATAACATATTATACATGCTTTCAGTTATTCCACTTTTGCAAACGTACTTTTCAACCGTACTGTTAGATTTTGATTACTGTTGACAATAATTCTTTTGTGACAGTCTTTTGTCATGCTTTTAAAAAGACATGAAGTCGGAGAATGTATCTCAGAAAATAAGGCAACTATAATCGGACAAATGTGTATCGGACAAATGTGTGCGTTTAACCGAGTTTTATATACTTTTTAAAATGGGTATTACATTTTAAACATGAAAGAAATTTGAAAAATAATACATTATAATATTACCTATGTATGGCATTTTGCACGTAATTAGTATAAAATTTAGACCTATCACTAAATGTGATTAATACCCCCAATGGCCGCTTTATCAACTGAAGAAGTTGTAACAGCATACCTTGAAAAAAACTAAATTAGAGATATGGTTCTATATGAATATCTCTGTAATTTGTCAAGATATAGTTATGGTTCTTATACACTGCACTTCCTCTCATTTGTACTATTATATGAAGTTGCATTGAATTCCAACCTGTTTAGTTTTAAAGATATGCTCCGGACAGGGAAAATGCAACAGACCGACCGACCGATCGCCCGATTAACCGACCGACCAACGACCGGGTGACTCCTACATACCCCCTTAACTTCGTTTCGGAGATATAAAAATGTAACAATACGTCTGAAATATTATTTTGTGCAGTATTACGACGGTAATTAATGGCAACTCAAACAAACATATGATACATTGATCTGTTTAGCAAGCTAGAATAATAAAAACAAAAACACAATTTGTACAGCCACCGTTTCCTCATACATCTCTGAAATCTCAAGACGCATGCAACATGTAATTCCATATCATATGAAATATAAAGTAATCTTTAGACGTCTGTTTGTGATGGAAATTGACTGCTTCTTCGAAGTTGTGCCTTTGCGTCTTATATTATTTCAGGATTTGAGCTTGCTATTTTCATAATAAATATATATGATATTATGTATTATTCTAGTTGCATTTGAATAATACAAGTTTAAAAGTGTACAAGTTTATTATATTCAAACCAGAAGGTCATAAACCCATGTGGCAACATGTACATAATACAATGATATAAATATGGCGAATGTAATTATACACTATGGCATATATTTATACAGTGATTTGTATGAAACGTTTTCAAACTATGATGACATTAACAGTGCATACTGAATATAATAACGTACATGCATAAACATATCTTTACACATTATACACATTAATATATATAGGTGAGTACGTGCGTACAAAATAGAACTTATTTCCACTGTTGTTAATCTTGTTTCGAAAACGAAATAACAAGATAAACAAATGGAGGGCAGCCTGTAACAGTTACATGAAATGCGACGAAGTCATAACGGACATAAACACTTAAAATAAACATATTGTTATACAAACTACACTTATGACCTATCATAAAGTAAATTATTTCTCAATGTAAATGATTCGTTTACTAAAATGTTTTGTCATGTCTTAACATATTTAAGGCCACATAAAATGACCTACACTTATCTTCGCATTCTTCGCATTCAGCAGTATACCACTTATTTGTAGAGTAATTTAAATCATTGGAAAAAGTTGTTGTAGAAAAATCACTACTCGAAGCAAATTTTAAAAAGGGGAGACTACACCGTCAATGACACTTGATAATTCACTAATACAATCGCCTATATCTGTTCTACACATAGCACTATTAACATTTTCAATAAAAGCATTTTAATAATATGCTATATCAGAAATCGCACTTTTGTAAAACTTCTTCAGCTAATAATCATTTAATAATAACACACAAATAAAGTATATGTCTTCTTTGTAACAAACACTGTTTTGTTTGGGATTTACTTTCCATTTCCACGTACAGCTGCAGGTGTGTTGTTTATCTAAAAAGACCAGTATTGGACTCCCGTCCCACTCTCAAAATGTCAATGGTCGGTTTGCTTAGAAGTCAGTGGCCTTCAACACAACAAATTTGTTTAACATTAAGCATTCTGCAACATTTCAAGTTCTGGTATTATTCTGAGGAACTTTCACAAAGTCTATTTTATTTACATCCAGCTTTAGTTGTACTGTGTAAGGAATACTACAATGATAAGGGAATCATTGCAAGTAGAAAACTACGTCTGCCTTAAATAATCCGGTATCCAAACCAACTGCTTTGTTAGATTAGTTCTTGATTTGAAAACGTGATAGTTGGAATTTGGTTAAAGGGATGCAAATACGGGTTGGTGTTGTTTTCGGTTGAATCGCCAACATAGACCGGGCTATTAAACTCTTCGTCAGTTACTGCCTTTCCAGTAGCTGTAACAGGTGACAAGTAATCATCCATATTCTGTGAACTTCCGTTCCGACTCATGTCCGACATCGTTTGATACTCGTTTGGCAATGCAGACGGCCTTAAATTTCTGTCAGGTTGACATTTCTGCACGCTGTTCAGCTTTTCGTACTCATTCTGCTTTCTGGTAAGACGCATATAGTCATTCTGTTCATTCTGTTAATTATAAAAAAATAACATCAAATTTTATACGCGTTGAATGATGCCTGTAGAGCATTTACAAAGCTCTGCTAAATATTTATTCAAATATCTAATAATTATGCACAGGTGATATGACACTTACGTCTTTGATGTCTTTACTTTTCTTGTCATCATCCGGTTCATCGAATGTGATCCAATCATATGTTGTGTCTGGTCTAGAGACTGGTCGTCCTTGTCGTAGAGAAGGCTCGGCGATAAAGGAGATATCAAATCCTGTGTTGTTCTGGTTAGTTGGTTCGTTACTGTTGTTTCGTCTCTTACCGCCCCTTCTGTGTAGAAATTTATATATTCAACAAAATTAAAGCAAATAGTATCTTTCCAAATTATTTATAAAATACCAACCTGTCAAGGTTTCAAACATAAAATCGTTGGTGCAGTCTAGGTTTAGAGAAGAAAAAAGAAACTGTTGTTTACCAACTATGGTATTATTTATAAAGGGATAAACGGTGTGCTTACACTATTTTAAAATCAGCACATAATGAAAGAAGTTGCCTGAGTTCAAATTAAACTGATAACTTTTACGATTTAAGCGTTTCTTCTCGATATTATAATAATTCAATGAATGGACTTACCTTGCCATTTAAATTCTACACCGCGTACATATAACTGCACTGACATTTTGTTAGATGTATAGCAAAAAATATAGCATTTATTTACTCTTTAGACACTACACGGGTAAACGGCATTCCACTGTATACATACAAACCTTTTCATAACGATAAGAACCACTATAACAGCAATTGCAACCAATACAACAAATCCAGCAGCACCGCCTGCAATAACTGGGACTGGCGATGCTTCTTGCTTCTCAGTTGAAGCAATGTTCGGAGTTGTCGTTGATGAAGTTTTCATTGTTGGTGTCGTGCTCGGAGTGGTTGAAGTGGTAGGTGTTGTTGTTGTTGATGTTGTTGTTGTCGGTGCCGTTGTTGTTGTTGTAGTTGTTGATGTCGTTGCCTTCGTCGTTGTTCTTGTTGTTGTTGTTGTAGCAGTTGTCTGAGCTGCAACACAATATTAAATAATTCATTAACTAGGCCAACTTCTCTAATATCTATTCTATTTATAATTCCATTTATCTATAGTTAAATGGATAATCATTATCTTCAAACTTTGGAAGACGTTTTTTTCAAAACCTTTATATGTATAGGCCTTAAATGCTTTTACCAGACACCAAGTTAAAGATTTTTTTTTATTTAATGCTAAGTAACGAAATACTATGTCATATCAGTGAAACATAGAGTGATGTTATAGATTTCATATCAGTCACTAGTGTGGGTGATATAGGTCTGCCGGAACTACTTTTTTAAGTAGCGCATATACATAGTTTTGCTTTTGTTTTAATAGCATAAAAATTGTTTTGTTTGAGTGGATATGGAATATTTCTCACCTATGAGATAAATTGAATCTAACATGTTCATGAGTTGAGGATAAGGAAATCCCACCCGAGGGTTGAGATCTCAACCTGAGGGTGGGATTTCCTTATCCACAACTAAATGGACATGGTAGATTTATTTTCTCACCGTTAAAATAACATTTTCACACAAGTAAGAAGGAATAAGTGCAAATACAGGATGGGGATGAAAAAATGAAAATCAACTTTTTCTCGAATTTTACTTCAAAACTGCTATAGATGGATAGAAAATGTAACTAAGAAAATAAATACCAACAACCCTATGTTTATTTAAAACATAACAATTTTACAATCATTTTTCGATTTTTATTTTATGTCTGCTTACAATTAACGTAAAAGTAAGCATAAAATAAAAAGAAAATTTGTTTGTTTTGAGTGGACATGGAATATATCTCTACTCAAAGTGATACATTTTTCACATTTAACTCGCGCTGCGAACTCGTGAAAATATTACAATTGTATCACTTCTCGGTGAGATATATTCCATATCCACTCAAAACAAACAAATATCCTCTATGTATACATGTTTCAGTACTTCGATACAATAGTATCCTTTTAATTAAAGTGTATTTGTACTTTATCACTATATACGTTTATTTCTTATTACTGTATTAATTAATTCAACGGTGACAACATGTAGTTTACCGTTTTCGCACGTTTTTTTATCATTTAGTAAATCGACCCCGTCTTCACAGCTACATGTGTACGAGGAGGGTTTAGGGAAACAAAACGTGCTGCATGGACCACGCCCATTGTTTGGTAAACATCCTTCAGATACTGAAACAGTAAGCAAAGCTATGTTACGACATGTAAAACTTGTTGAAGACGGAGGAAATATACTGGGTTTATGCATTTGTTATTGAACACAATCGAAAATTTCAAATTGAAAACGTGCTACCAGTAAATTCTTTATTTGTTTCAAGCGTAATATTTGAATTATTATGGTGATGATGGAAGCATTGATACAAACTGATATTTCTACAGTATGACTAATAAGCTGGTGATAGAATTACTGAATTGTATAATGATCTACTACGTAGGATCAAACGTTCCACTTACCGGCTGGTGATGTCAATGTTGAACTGTATAAGGATACTGAATCTAATCGTCCTAATTCCGGTTTATAACCAACCCTTGAAATGATACTGCGGTCTGTTTTGTGAAGTTTGGTTACATACCTAATAAGAAGAATAAAATTATGTTAGAACGTCACGAATTTTCATACATTTTGTACGTTTCGGTTATTCCCTCCGAAATTCAAATTGACGGGACTATTTAATTATGACAAGCAGACTTACAGTCGTTCTGAATACTTGTATTATAAATGTGTTAAGATTTGGTAAGTACAATTCTCTAGACTCTACACAGCAGTATCATGCAATCAAACTGTATATTTCATTTCAAACAGATTGGTCATGCCACAAAACCACTGGCTAATTACTAACGACTTTCGGTACATAACGAATGCACGCTGTTAGAGAACATCTTGGATTAAGGACTTGCTTATTCAACATATATCCATCTTAAATAGGAGTATGCAATTATGCAGCAAGTAAGAAATGTGGATTCTAGTTTTACAACTCAGAATGTGGCCGTGTATCTGCCTGTGACTATAACTCGATCATATCAGCTCTGGTCGATGCAAACTAACAACATTTTTAAAGTAATGAAAAACACATTGCCACAAGTTCTGTCAAAACTTAACAACTTACGGCCTGTTCCAAGCGGTATAGTATAAATAATCGCCAAGTAACTCGATGTCCATCAAATGAGCTTCACTATCTGTGTAATAAACTGTGCAAACTCCAGTGTATGAACACCGATGTATATTGTTCGTCGCGCCATCGGTAACATACAGTGACAATTCTGAAAACAGAACATATCAGAATTTTGAACATGACAAATATGAGTATCAATGTCTTTTTGTGTTCGATTGATTGTAATGTACATACTTTCAGTTTTAATGTATACACACATTTACAACGTGAGTCGTGGCAAGTGCAATAGCCCAAAGCTGTAGCTATTGAGTAAAAGAGGAAGTTAAACTAATACAAATAGAAGAATGTGTCCTGTAATAAAATACACTTAGTCTAGTAATATGTATATAATTCTTTGCGAAATAGAAATGTATTGACGCGGAAAAAAATGTTAACATACCTAATACTATGAAAACTTATACGTCAAAGGAAAGCTTACTGCATATTTCTTGTAGTTTAATCACATTGTTTGTATGTTAGACAGATCGCAGTAATGTCTAAGTACATACAAATGCCATCTTTGAAATAAGTCATTAAAATCCTATGTACTGAAGGCAAATGGTTTGCACATTGTTTGCGACTATCTCAACCTGTTTTCGTGAGTCGTTATCAAAGATGCTAAGATTGGCAAGATGCTCTGTTTGAATCACTTTACCTTAAAGTTCCAGGATCTTTTTGAATTAACTGATATTGTAAAATAAATATACTGATAGGATAGTTATAGAATCATGTTCTATTCTCTCTAAGACAATGTTGACATTTTCATTTTTTTTAATATTCAAGTCGCCTTTTCTCGAAAAAGAGTTGCTGGGAAGCTTTTTATATTTTGCAATGTCATTGAAAAAATACTACTCTTTATTTCTAACATGTACCTTGATTTAGAAACTAAAGTCATGAATATTGTTGGTACAAATAAAGATCATTTCCGCCGGTAAGACATCTTTCTTGGTAAAATAAGAGCTACTTGTAAATGAGGTCCTGGGAGTTGCAGAAACATTCGTGCAATAGAGACTTGCATCAAACGTTTAGAAAATGTATTATGGGTTGCACGTTTTACTTTAAATTTATCCTACTTTGATAATCTGATGGTCAAACAGGTTTTCACATGTAATGGTTCAATAGGCTTTTTACAAGTTTTTCTTCCTTATGCCATGAGTTTTGGTAATTACCTTTTCTTTTTGTACATGTACGAGATAATGTGAATTTAAAAGATCACCTTTGATATCTATTGCAAGTCCATTAGGCCAAACGAGACCAGACTCTAGGATAGTTTCAATATTAGAGCCATCCATATTCGCTTTCTTTACAAATGATGGTTTGTAACCATGATCGGTCCAAAACAGGAGCCTAGAAGAAAAGAAAAATGATGTGAACACGAGTAACTTTATTCTAGCATTATAAACAGTTTTACGTATGATAAACCATAACACACATATCACGACAGCGTCTGTTTACAACTATATTTCAAATTGGTGGATTTCCAAATTACAAAAAGAAAAAGGTAACTAAATTTACCAAAATGTGTAACCAATCATCAAATTTTGAACAATGTTTTCATCTGGGAGTAACCTCGCACACCAAAATGTTTTAATGCAATTTATGTACTATTCCTACTTGTTGGCACCGTATCATAGATATCTTTATCTGTCTTGGAATTATATTTATTCTCTTATAATTTGCTATGTGTTGTGATAGTATGTTATACCCGTATAATAATTTATATTTGGGGGTGTTGTCTTTTGTTTGATTTTGTTTATTTTTTGCCTAACCAAGCCACATTCATACTGAAATTCTCATAAGGACTTGATAAAAACATAACGTAGGGGACAATTTTCGGACATTAAGTTTCATTGTTTTATCGGCCTTACCCTTACACAATATTTTTTATTTTCTCCAATCAGACACATTGTCTAGAACATGACGCACATTATGTAAAAGAAGTAAGCAATATAAACACGGTGTAGAAATAAGACAATACCAGATGTATTCATTATCAAGAATGAAAATATTATTTAGTTGGATGCTAAAGGTTCAAGTCAAATTTTACATTTTCTAACCAGCTGATAGGTTATGCTAATTTTTATGTAAATAGTTTCGGTTCTTATAGCGATAGTACTATAAAGCACGAAACAAACAACTTATTGTATCGTTATTAGACTAAATTAACAACTGTCTAAAGTCAATAAAAGTGGTAAAATATGCTTAATCAGTATGAAGAATATAAAAAACAATTGCACCACACATACCCTCTCTCCGAGTCCAGAACGATGGCCCTTGGATTCGCCCCAAATGATATAAGGCGTTTATGAAGACCGTCACGTGATATGACGCCAATTCCAATAAATCCCGTGATTGAAACAGGATTAGCGGTATAATATATGTTGCCGCTAGTGTAATCGATTGCAAAACGATCAGCATGACTACTAAGCCTCTCTTAAAAATAAAACAGAAAACATTCTTAACGATTAATCGTAAAACAAAGCCAGATATATATATATAAACAGGCAATTGTCGTAGCTTATATCAATGCATTTTTAGTTAAAACGGCAACGGTTCTTAGTTTATAGGCCATGTATTTAGCAAAGGTCCAAGATGTCTTTTCCTAACACATTCTGTTAATAAAATATTATCCCGAAAAATAAAGTGACAGACTGTCTGTACAACTATTGCAGCTAGATTCAAAACTACATACCTGTGTTAAAGATTATTCTGTAGCCTGTACCATTCAAACTGATTCCCTGCACAAACTGGTTAGAGCTCCAAATCACTTGCTGTGTTACGTTGCTGTATACAATAGCAATGGGACTTCCATACGTGTCAGTATCGACAGCGACTACATCATCAGTTACCAATGAAATTTGGTATATCTTATTATGTGTCCAGTCAGTAACGAGAAGAAAGTTGTCTGTCAAGGCAGCTGTTAAATTTACAACATGTGTACAATGTAGTAATATACAATTAATCGCAAATAATCTGTTCAAACGTCCTTAATCTACAGTTATTCTGCACACGTAAAAGAAGTAAACAAAAACTACCTTTAAAAAGATGGTAGGTCGAAGTTTTAGTATATGAAAGCGATTTGTAGCTAGATTTTATGGTAAAATTTAATTTTATTCATCAGAGGCGCAAGTCACCGGGTGAGATAAGGACTCTACCGTGCGAACCTATGGCCCTTCGCTCACACAGATGTTAGTGCACTCTCTACTTTTAAACAAGATGGTGGGCGGAAGATTTAGTATATGAAAGCGATTGGTAGCTAGATTTTATGGTAAAAATTAATTTTATCCGGTTAGAAGGCGCCAAATGTCATCGGGTGAGAAAAGTGCATTCTGACCAGGATGCGAACCTATGGCCCTTTGCCCACACAGATGTTAGACCGAATGCTCTGCCGACTGAGCTAATAGACCACTTGCTTAAACTGTCCCAATTGTAATCAAATTATGTAGCGTGACATGTGCATCAGGAACTTAATCATTGTTTTCTTGCGAAATATGTTACTCGATTTATTGACCGTAATTCACTGGCCCAGAAAGTATAAATGCTCTACACTTATAATTAAAATTAGTTTAGCGGTAACAGCATATTATGTTACTAGATATGAACAATTTACATGTAAAAATTATAAACCCATTGAGGAAAGACTGAACATGCAGGAGTATTTTATTGACTATTTTCACTCGGTATTATCCAATTACAAGGTGCCTTACAGTGTAAATTTCTTATTTCAGCAATATGTACATTCTACTTGTCATTTCATTGGCGGTTGAAAAGTTTCCAACTCCCGGTCAAACGCGAGCTTAGTACGGCTACGCCGAAAAACATTTAAACTAAACGCTGTATCGTATAAACAGGTCTACAACATGAAATAAATATACCATGCATCTATTAAGATTACCATCGTAACATAAAAGGATTTTCGTTTTCTCAATTCTCTTGAATTTAATCACAGATTCAACATTAGGGGATAAAGGAGTTTTCTTTGTTTTAGACGTCTTCAATACTTCAATACAAGCATCAGTAGGGTCGTAGTTTACTAGTTTTTCTAGCATATTAAATTTTGCCCAAAGCTTCGCTAATAAGAAACAGAAAACCATCGATCTGAAAGTATAAGCTGTAAACGACACATGTAACGGTAACAAGCAAAGTTTAGCCTTTTTGAATTCAAGAATTTATAATTCAAGAGTTTTGGACATATTCTGCAGTAAAAACGTAAAAAGTGGTGAGAAAAAAATTGTTAAAAGGTGACGTTACTTGATGAGCAAGATTCTTTGTTCGCATCAATCTGAAATCCATATTCACACCGACATATTCTGTTCCGACCCACTGGTATACAGATATGTTCACAGTCTCCGTTCAAAATGGCACAAGGACCTGAAAATAACGTTACATTATAACTGTTTGGACATACTAGATAACAAAAACTAGTGATTTCAAATAGTTGGTCTAGGTCTTTAGATTATGGAACTACTTTCTGGCAACAAACTTGGATTTCTAAATTTTGATAGGCTTAAACTGAGATAAATTTAAAAATAGTTTAATCGTAGGTAAGCATTTTTGTAAGTTTACCTATTCAATACGAAGGTACTTGTACTTGTTAAGGTCCATTTTTCATGGTTTCTGTACATGTGAACGTATTCTATTTCGTAAACAGGCCAGTGATTATTGTGTTACACTTATAAATTGCATTTTTGGAAATTACAAAGCACCATGCAATAATCTATTCAACATAATAATTTAACACAGTTAATGAATAAGCACCAAAATACCAAACATATAAAACAATCACATTTTCACTAAAACAATTAACTCGTGTTAAATTTGCTTTTTAGTATATGGACTTTCAAACATTTCTCTTAGCTACCAACCTATTATATTAGGCTGAAGAGTAGCATCTAAAACCTTCATGTCCGTCATACTGTCTACATCTATGGCATGTTGTATGTACTTCAAAACCGGCTCGGATTTCTTCTCAAAGATCTTAAGCACGCTGGTGGGAAAATCGTTGTCTGCCACAACAAGGTAATTCTGTAACAGAATGTAGTTCCTCGACACAATAAAGCTATAGAAATAAGACAATTATGTAACAAGAATGCTGTTTGATGAAATACCGAAATCTGTACAAACATGGTAATTCTGTAATATGAATGTAATTCCATGAAAACAACATAATCTGTGAAAACACTTGTATTTCTATAACAAGACAGTAGTCCGGTGAAACAATGAAATCTGTACAAACATGGTAGTTCTTTGACAGGAATGTAGTTCCATGAAATAACGAAATCTGTAGAAACTTGGTAGTTTTTTGGCAAGAATGTGATTTCATGAAATAATGAAATAAGTAGAAAGAATACTGATTTTGACAGCGATTCACTGACTTTATATACCAACTACAGAGGTATAATTATGAATAGTTGTACAGCTACATAATAATGGCAAAATATGTTTACACTGGGATTAAATGCTTAAAGACAATTGAACAGGAATGTGGGGTATTCACCACAGGGGTCCAGTCAGCCATGCGAATTCACAGCGAATTCACAGTAGATGTCAATTAACATGACTGGTCACTGGTAGACTAGCTTCATATTTATCATATTCAGCTAGTGTATAACTTCCTTACATTATGTACAGATAATGTAGGAAAGGGATGTTAGTTATACATAAATTTTAAGACCTTCATAAGATGTTATTATTCTATTTTATTAGTTACCTTTTAGGTCCGTAATTCCCAGTCAAATTAGATTATAAAAAATCAACACTTACAGTTACTATATCAAAATTATTTTCTTATGTGACAGAAACATAAACTTTTTTTTTACTTTTAGATTACTGAAAAATAACTGTGATTTCAAAGTTAGATTGAGTAATGTTTTAAATACTCAATCAATTACTCTTACAACAAACCAATTATCACTAAGATTAGATGTTACACTTGATACATAAGAGAAATTTAGTTTTAGCTTATTTTACAGTTAGAAGAAGCGTTCAGTTGCACTTATAATTGACAAAGAAATAAATAGTTAGAAGGATTCTTTATACATCCAATTTTTTTAAAATGCATTCAGGCCACACCACAGGAAGGTGCTTAATTATACTTGAGCATATTAACTTTCTCAGTATAACTTTAAAATCACAGTTTACTGCATTTATCTAAAATATTTTTCATATCCTGCAATAAAAGTAAAATGTCATTATTATATAAAACAGTTTAAATAATATATAAACAACGGGAAATAAGTTATAAATCAATTATCTGTACAAATCAATAAAATTTATGGTTCTACTATTGTACTACATATCAAGTCTACTGACACGCTGCTGGACCTAATCAGAGAGGATTAAAACTGATAAGGGGCAATAAAACGATTAAGATATTTGACCACCTGCTGTTTGGGGGGGGGGGTCACTTATGAAGGACATTTTAATTGTCTTTAATGGCAAACTGTGATAATTCCTGTATTCTGACTAGGTAATGCATAAACAGTTAAACCTAAACATACAGGACCAAACAGTATGAAACACTGAAACATACAAATAAACACTACTTTTAACTTGATCGTATCATTTTAAAACACAGGCGTAGTATACTGTAATACATGCGTGATAGTGCCATAGATATTTGAAAGGAAATGTGCTTGAGAGAGCTACCTGGTAAGTCAACAGCATTGTCGGCGAATTTAAAGGACTGGTTGGTGTTAATAGCGTCAGTTCCTTTCCGTTGACGTCACAACTTTTCGCGTATCCTGCATCAATGAAGTACAGACTGAAACAAAACTTTAAGTTCAAACTGTATCTGTATAAGTAATTTTATGCATATTTGTAAGTAGGGAGCTTATGAACATTGCTTCGCATTTTGGTTAAAGTACAAAGAGTACCATTACTAGCAGCTCTTATTTTATCATTTATATAAAACAATTTATTTTACTATATCAGTAAATTCAAAGTGATCCTTGGACTTTAATAAAGTAGCGTTTTTAAAAATCGACTGACATATACGCGGGGGATATTGTTTTAGTGTTTTCCGTCTGTCAGTACGTCCGTCTGTCCATCCTTTTTTTGTCCTAAGTCATAACTCAAGAACCAATGGATACAATTTCATTAAAGTTAAGATAAGTGTACAATAGCATAATGCCGCGGCGCACACATAACTTTTGTCACGATTGGATTTGTATCTCCAGAGTTATTGCCCTTTAATTGTTATTTTCTTCAATATTCAATATAAAATATTACACTTCTAGTTACCAAAATTAAATTGTATTGGCTCGAGAATTTAATGATCGCTCTTTCTAATATCCATCCCCTACACTTTTTACACTACACATTTTTTAAATGACGCCCCACAAGGGGATGTAGCGCTCTTCTAACATATTCTATTTAGAAACTAAAAAAATTTGTTTTCAGAATCTTATAGTACTGATTTAATTACACTTACAACAACTGAGTTCAACATCACTGTAGGATGAAGAAAAAATAATAACCTTTCAGAGATGAGGCCCCGATGGTGTGGTGAACTTTTGAAAATGCTTCTTTTATCTGATAAGGCTTGTCAGAATTTGATATTGTTTGGCACAAATAATCAACTTTGTAATTCTCTAACAACAGAAAATTTAGGAAACTGAAAGTTTACAGAAATGAGTCCCTTTAAGGGATGTACTGCTTGTTTTTCATAATTATTCTATATCTAAACTTTAGGATTCTTGTTGTCTGAAAGTAGTAGATCTAGTCTGATTTTATTTAACTTACAGCAATTAAGTTCTTTATGTCTGTAACTTGAAGAAAAAATATATCACCTCAGTGATGAGGCTCCAGTTGGATGGCGAAATTTAAAATTGTTTTTCTTTATAAACAGTTGGCGGGGGATATTAATTCACCGAATATTCTTGTTCTTCTAGAATATCATCAGAAAAAATTTCGGATAGATAAAACAGTAAAAAAAACATAAGTGGTGCATATTTGTATTTTTGTCACACCTGAAAAATTATTAAAAAAACATACGAAAGAAGTGTAACTTACGTTTTTGTCAAATGATCTACGATTAGTCCTGTTGGATTACTCAGAGAACCTCCGGAAACTATTTCATGCCTCTCTGAACCGGCAAGCTCAGCCTTCTCTATCTTGTAGGCACCGTAAGTTCCAGAAATCCAAAATATTGCACTGAAACAATATGTGAATGTGATATTATGTAACCTTAACGACGGCACATTGCATGTCACAAAACATGTAAGTGTTTATAATGCATGAACTATGAAAATGAAAATGAAATACAATTGAAATACATTCATATATTTTTTAAATACCATTTCTGCTAAGTTTCGTAAGTGTCATTCAACATGAGAAAGATCGTTTTAAATGTTTACTCGTTAAAAGGGAGAAGGTTGAGATCCTTTGGGTTAGTCAAGTTTTTGTTGATAAGGTTGTAGGAATCAGAAGTTTCTTGAGAAACTAGGTTGATTGTTCCTTCTGTCGTACCCATACACCAATACACGTTGTTATCCCGCCAGTCCACGGCAACACCTAAAGTGATTATATAAAGATTTCCAGTGAGTAATTACATCGCCACAATAGGCCGAAGTACATGCATGCCTCCCATACAGACCGTGTCATTTATATTATTGCAAGCATAGATACAATACCATATGCCTGCCTAACCCTTCTAAACTAAATCATTTACTTGCATTGCAACGAAGCCTTCTGTTCCAGGATAAATTCATATAAATGTTTGTCTGCAACGGTATAATTCTAAAATGATGTAAGCAAAAGAAAAGGACAATTATCGTTTGTGGTTGCATGGTGCGATCGGTCAAAACAGAATAAAGAAGCAAAGCGCATTTCATTATGTACACGCACATGGTTTTTAAAAAAAAATAGATTACTTGTACCATACCAGTAATAATACCATCTGTTGAAATCAGCCTCGTTGTAGCGGCATTTTGTCCAATATTTGCGCTGTAAATATCCTGTCCATCGGCAAATATAACCTTTCGGTCCAACATATCTGGAAAATACGGGATATAGATTCTTATAGATCACCAAGAACTGCATTTCTTGCATAATTGTTGCTCGCTCACAACTAAAGTTTTTATATTCATATCTGTTCATTACAATCATACATACAGGTGTAACAATATAAACACTGAAAGGGATTGAAACGAAATAATTTGTCTTATGGGGTTTCTCTCCCCGAAAAAAAAACATTAAATTATAAACAAGACGGGACACCTTTAAGTTGTTTTAACCGAAATCAAAATGGATTTTCATTCAATTAATTCTTAGCAAGAAAGCGATGAAATAAATTAAAGGAACAATATGTTATAGATTTTAAGCAAAAACAAAAACAAAAAAGGCCGTATTTGATAGAGTCATGAACGTACAAACATGTATTTAGAATAAAACCCACAGACGACAGGAGAGGCTGTATGTTAATACTTAATTTCTTACTTGTGTTTGGATTAAAATATATTACTAACTACAATATAATCGTGAATAGAATGAAACAGCTTAATGTTGGTACGGCAATCTTTTGATTCGTCCCTATAAAGAAGTGTTTGAGTGTTATTTTGCAAAGTAGTGATGAATGATTGATCACATTTTGGTTGCTGTCTTCTAATTTACTACAACGACAGAGAGATGACTCGATAAAGTTTTTCAGAAAAATATGGTGATTCAAGGAGCTACATTTTGTCCTCCGGCGTGTGTGCAAGATTTGAAATCGCCGGCTTCCATAATAGAACCATACAGGTACTTCAGGTTTGTTGATATCAAGAGAAGTTTTAAACTTGGCAAGTGTTGGTCTGGATCTTATCTCCTGGGAAAGGTTGTTCCATTCGCCGAGGACTGATGGAAGGAAGTAGTTGAAATACAAAAAAAAATGTTCTAGCTCTGGTGGTCAATGAGTTACCAGAGTTCGTCAACAATTGTAAGTTGTGGTCTGTCCGACGTTTTGCGAGACAAGTAATGAGAGCTATGGTGGGACCTTAAACAACATAATACGTTTATGTTTACGTCTTCTTTGAGAAGAGTTGTCCATCCAAATTCATTTTATAGATCGTGAATAGATACATGTCGTGTGGCTCCTGTTACAATCCTAGCTGCCTCGTTTTGGGTTTTGTCTAGTTATTGTTTCTCATTGGCCGGACAGTTGTCGCAGATTACATCCGAAGACTCAATAATTGGTCAAAAAAAACTGAGATATGATGTATATGATTTCTGCCGTTTTACGGTCAAGATCGAATTTCTATCTTTTCATCACATTAATTCATGCTCTTTTACAGATATACTTGCTGTGAGTGTGTCATTAGCAATTCTCAGAGAAGAACACTCCTAGATGTCCATGCTTCTTAACAGTCGGAATGTGTTGATCAAGAATGTTTTATCTCATCGCGGTTTCTCGATAAAACCACTGAATCAGACTTTGCAGGATTCAAATATACTAACAAACTGTCGGCCCATTCAGAAATGTTTACGATTACAGATTGAAGTGCGCGAAATCATATTGAAACTTTTTCAATCATATGTTCTGGAAACCTAATTATTAAAAAGAAATATATAAAAATGATCAATCTTGGAGGATCTACCGAATTTATAGTACAGAAATTTAAGTTTCCTAATTTGTATACTGTTCTAGAAATGTATGTACCATTAGATATCCGAGAACAATACCTGCATTTTCCTTTAAATGATAGATGTGCGAGCTAAAAAGTACATACCTATATCAAAGTGACTGATAGACGTTCTGCCTTGCAAGAAACATTCAGCGGTGTCCGTATGTACATTCGTTGTTACACTCCGTATGTCCATCATACAGATATCGCTACTATTTGACCAGACAAGTGCCCGATGAAATGTACCTAAATCCACTGAAAATAATAAATATTTACGTATCATTATATCAAAGACAGAAACTGTTTTAAAAACCTTGAAAAGAAACTGAAACTTTTATCTTTACTAGAAGAACTTGCATGTTTTTAAAAGATTAGGATCGTGTGTAGCTAACAAGCTTGGTTTTGTAGCAGAGAACGGGAAAACTCTACTGAGCCCATCAAACGTTCAAATGATCCAAAAGACAATGGTCATGAAGTATTTGATACTTAAAAGAGTCAATTACTAAACATGCTTCAAATGTTGACCTTGTAACCACTGCATAATTCAATGAGTAGAATGCTGTGATACTTTGTTTAACGGAAATCATTGAAGCATACATTTGACCAACTGTATCATTTGGTTAAAAGCCGAGGTTTGTTTATGTGAAATAACGACCGGAGCTTTATTGTATACCTACTAATGTTTATCTGAATTTTCTTTAATATTTGTGCAGTAAAATACAACATCCCGTACGAAATTTTCCGTATCAGATGGATTTAGCCGTATCTTATCTGTCCACCATGTAATTGTACACAGATGCATATCATATTATATTCTTACGCTTAAAGTGAAAAATAGATCCACATTGATGCAGTAAAATAAGTGTAGTTTCATTGTCGTCACATTTTTTAAATGTCACATTTGAAGACAAATGAATGTTGTCTTTTTCGCATTAAATAAACCAGAAAAGATGATTTACATTTTGCATTTACTTTTTATTATTGTTGTTTGTTTATACACGGAAGAAGGAAGTGACGTCAACGACGTCATATAAATTGTGACACGAAATAGCGCGTTATGTTGATTTTTGCCATTAATGACACAAATTAACGTTTTTATAAAAGTAAACATATGATATTCGGTAAAAGGTATATAATAAAAGGTATATTATACAGTCGGTTGATCTGCGTGTGTATCTTTCTCGTTGGCTGCATAGAACAGGATCACACTCGAGGCTCCGCCTCTCGTGTGATCCGGAACTACACAGCCAACTCAAAAGATACGACGTCGCGGATCAACCGAAAGTTATAATATTCCTTATGTATTGCCCTATACTCTGTAATATGTAAATGTAAGCACAGCAATCGTCTGCTTGATATTGCAATAAATTAGACAAGAAAAACCGTGATACAAAGTATCACAGCGGTCCCACAAACAAAACTGACATGTAAATATTTTTGAAATTGGTGAAGGTTGATGTTGAGGCATGGCCCCAAAGAATTCAAGGAGATCAAGCTTAAGTTACATCTTCTGTAAATACCTATCGGATATAGATCTGATATCAAGTTTGATATGTAAAGCAAACTTAAGGTATTCAGCCCATACCGGTTAATTTTTCAATTGTTTTTTTCATTAACTATATCTTTCCAATGATTCATATTCAAATTCTGAAAATTTACCGTATAATTAAAAAAATATATGGAATTTTATACCCATAGCTTCATCTTGTAAACAATAAACTGAACGGTATACCAGACAGAATAATTTGTCAATATTCAGTAACCATTACATAACAATTAAACATCAATTTGGTAATAAAGTATTCAGTATACACTGTAGAAATACATTAACATGGGCCTGCCCAAATGATAGTGATGCAGATATGCTTAAAACCTAAAAAGGGGGCGGGGGGGGGGGAAGGGCTGGGGGCTATAGCTAGGTTAACTCCCGAAAAACAACTTTGACCTACGTGTTTTGCGCTGAACCTACCTAAAGCGCGGGTCGAAATGTGCAGAGGACGAAATCAATATATGACACAGAATGAATAATTCACAAAATATGGGTGGCAGGAAGTTTGTTTTATTATAAAACGTAATAATCACATAGTCAACATTATAAATTGTTTAAGCCAATAAAAATAATTCGATCTGCGCTTGTACAACTTCAAGCGATATGATCTGATGATGTGGATCGAAAATATTGTGTACCAAGGACAATACGTGAAACGGAAATAAACAAAAGCAGAACCAGCAATGAAATATATAAATACTGTACTGTACAAGTGATAACAGAGAAAACCAAAAAGATTCTGGGTTACCTGTAAATGTAGTTGTAATCGGGGAAACCGTTCACTGGGCCTTGACATCCAGCGCCCGATAAAGGCGGGTGATTTTGATCACGTGAGTTCCTTCTCGGGGAGTACGTAAATTATATCTTTTTTTAGAGGGAAATTTTTTTTAGGTAAATATATATGTAATCGTTCGTAAAAACAAAGTTGTCAATGAAATAACATCGGAAATTTGAAAATCAAACTACAAACTCATACGAGCTCCGTACGTTTCCGTAAATTTCCGTAAAATCCATACTTTTCCGTGATATGCATATGATTATCTTCCGAATCAGCAACAGCGCATTAATTTCAAAAAGAAAAAAATGTGTAAGCAGCCCGTAGCTTTATACCTTCCTGCAATCGTTTGAAGTTGTATGTACTCTTTTTATTTGTAATATGTTCTTATCATATGCGACATTCAAACAGAAGATTGATCTGGGTGTCTTGCACTGCTTTCTGCATAAGCGCATGTTTACAGTTGTTATTCGCACATGCACAGCTAAATTTCTTGCAGGTTTGAAAGTGGTAGTGCTAAGCTTAGGCCAGGGGACTTTCAGTCCCCAGGCCAAAAATGATAAGAGAGGTAAAGGGGTTTAAACTCAAAGAAACTGGAAATTTTATCAATGGGGCATCCATTCTACTCTGACAAAGTTTGTCTTTATAATATTATTAGTATAATGGCAAAAATGATGAACTTTTACCGTCTATATTGACAAATAACCAGATCTAAAATCAACCATTTTTCTTATTAGTTTCATATGAATGAGGTTTTTATTTTTTATTTTTTGCCGTAATGCATTTAAAAATTTTGTATGCTGAAAATGATAAGTAAAACAGAAGAAAAAATGTAAAAAATAAATTGGATTCGGATGGAATTTGAACTCCACTTGGAAAAGTACAGCACAGACGCCATAACCAATTACACTATATATCATACAGACCATCGACTATATATACGCTGGAAAAATAACCTTATATAAATCTATATAAAGAACGACAACTCTTGCATTTCTAGAAACCTAATATAAATCTATATAAGGAACGACAACTCTTGCATTTCTAAAAATCTTATATAAGTATATATAAAGAACGACAACTCTTGCATTTCTAGATAAATAGACTGTGTCTACAGTTTTCATCTCAGAAGTACCTCAGTTTTTCAATATAGAGAGACGTATATACTCGATCTAATGCTTAAGTCTCCATGAATCTTTTACTTATCACGTATTAAATATAGCGGGCCGCTTCTGCGACCGCAATAACTTACTTTCCCCTAGTCTCTTCAAATAAGTTTAAGATAACTTTCAGTTGTTGCAATGTGTCTTACTGGACGATTAAACATTGAGTCAATGCATGTTTCTCATACATGCATGTTTAATTTCTATATGTATATGAAAGTGCTTTGTAGACTTTTTTCTTTTTTTTCGATGTCGGTATGAAACTGACACAATGACCAGTAATTATATAAAAAGTGGTACCTAATATACATGTCATTTATCTAGAAACACACAAAAAAGGAATGTCACTTAGTTATGATAAAAAAATCATTTATAATGTTAAGATTATATGTAGAGCAAGTTTAACAAATTATTATTCCTGGAAAACTATACCTAGGTCATTTATGGGACATCAATTTATAACAGATAACCCTTTTTATTTGGGGATGATGTTTTTTCCTGGAAATAGCACTTTCTCCACCCATCAGTTTTTACATTTTGATTTAAACCCCTAATGTTGCTAGGTCTTCCCCGATCTTAAACAGTTTGTGTATTTTGAATATGATAAAAGTTTTATTGACTAAGCAACCTTTTTCTGTCGTATAATAACTATGGTTACTAAATCTTCTAAACATAACATTTCCTCATCAAAATGAAAGGACCTCAGTCTGACAAAGGTCTTCGTAAATAAATATATTGGTAATAATTACTAAAGCTAAAGCGAAATATCTTTTAGGTTATTGCCATTATTATTTAGTGATATTTGCCGCTACTTACAGGTACAAAACTACTCCAAAATTCTAGAACATTTTTCGTCAAAATTTTAACAAGGAATGTAGAAGTTAGTAGGAACTAAATTTCAGTTTATAATATACTCTAATATTTCTTTATATTATTGATATAACTGAATTATTTTGAAAGTTACCTTAGTTACGTTCATCAGGACGTTCTTATTACTTATCTGCACGTTATGTTAACATATGATATCATTTTAAACCAAAACTAACTTTATTTACCTGTGCAGTTAACTCCATCCCCTTTCAGTTTAAAGCCTTCTTTGCACATGCAGACTGGACTTCCATTTTCATGCACGCAAATGTCACTGCATCCTTTACTTTCACATAGATCTAAAATGGGTTTCGTGGGTTTTAAAATACTTTAAACAGATTGGTATATACGAGAAGTAATATAGCTTATACATACACTAAACTTGGTGCAACAATGGTGTTGATGAAACCAATTTTCAAGACTTAGATTACCAAATATATGTATGATAGGTTTAATCCATTGCAGTTAACCAACATATTGTATTTCATTTGTATATGAAATCACTTTATGTTGGCAATATTATATGATATGGCACAGACATGATGTTTCTGAAATTAACATCCGATTCCTTAAATACCGATAATGACAAATTGTTTAGGAGTTTTGTTGGTGACCACTGGTGGCCAGAAGTTTCTGAAAAGATTATAATTGTAATATTCTGTGTCTGCATTTAAAAAAAACTGAATATATTTGTATGATTGGTATAAAGTTTAAAAATGATTGACCCAGTAGTTTCAGCGGATATTGGGACGACACGCGACAATGACGAACGATGATCACAATACTATAATTAGATTGTTAAGAACTTGCCTGAAATATTCTGAATACTTGCATATAGCTAATGCATATAGCGGCTATGCACCATTCAACATCTAGTATATAAACATAGACACAAAGAAATATGTTAATGAACGTTACACTTGTGACAGATTCTCTTAAAAGTTCTCAAACCTTCTAGGGTCTGCTGTATTTCTGCAGTGTAAAGTGCAATTGCCACGAAAGGGTCGCCACTTCTCTTCGTCAGGATATTAACTACTGCACCTGTATTTTTGTTCATAATGACCAAAGACCCATTGTTCAGGTCTGTTACACCAATCATGTGCTGAAAAGAGAACAAATGAATTAGCATATATTGATTTGAACATATATTCTATTGAGTTATCTTTCATAACAAGAGCTGATAAGATTATCTACTATGTAAGCATATTAATTTTTCAAAGTCCTCGAAACGTGAAACCTTTTATTTATTTGTAATAAATTTAACAGATATGGGTCGTAAAACTAGAAGAAACAGCGGTGAAAACTTTATCGTGTGAAAAGTTGAATCTGCTTAATATCTGTTCTTGAAATCAAATATTATATCAAGGAACATCTTTTTAAATGTAATAGCATAGTATATGAGCAAATTGGAATCTTGTATAACTAACCCTCGGCTATTCTTATTAATTGTAGGTAATATTACAGACCGACAGATTGATTTTCGGGGTAATAGTAAAATATATAGAGAAAAGATCATCTTCTGCTCACAGTTTGTAAAAGTCTCCTACTTATTATTGCTTCGATCTCTAAGGTAGTAGTTGTTTCAAAAGATTAACTAGAAAGAGATATCTAAACAGGGTTAAAGTTTCACAAACCAAAAGTCTGTTTATTAATTCTTTTTGCAAAAGCTGCGTGCGTTTAAAAAATACTCGCCTGAAACACAGCAACGTCGTAGAACTCTGAATGCGATAGTCTGCGTATTACATGACGATCTGTCCCATAAAAGTTTGCTGTCTCTACAGTGTCTCTATAAGAGTCAACCCATACTATCTTTTTTGCAATATAGTCTATATCGATGCTTGCAGGATAGGAAAGCCCAGTTGAAATGATGGTTTGTCTGTTCCTGCCTGACAATGATGCCCGCTCTATCTTAACAGTTGAACCGATATCGCTCCAGAACATGTACCTGCAAGGTAATGGAAAAATACTGATACAATAAATGTATGTTAGGAAATAATACGGACATGTTTGACATAGTCCTTTCGTATTTGTTTTCAGATATTTCACTGAAATTTATTAATGTCGATTTTACAATCATTGAAATGAGCAAAGCACTGTTTTTAGCACAGACTCATAGACTGTAAAAACATTCAGATTTACTGAGAAGGCATTTAGTCTTTTTGAGTCCTTTCTGTTAGCAGTTACAAATTCAAGACCCAGTGGCCGAGTGCATAAAGCGGTCGTAGGCCTACGTCCAGCTTATCTAGAGCGTAGATCACGATCGGAAAATTTAATCGGAGTGCATAAACGAGACGTAAATCAAGTAGTAAATCTAACACGAAAGTCACGACTGCTATGGAGTAGGCGTAACTATAGCGTAGTTGAATTTTTATATATGATGTCAAATATCAGTAAAGGCAATATTTTTGGTATAATAGTCTGTTGGAGATGTATGGTTTTGTCATGGGTGTCCATCTGTTTGCCCGTCTGTCTGCAATATAGCGTTTCCAGTGATATCTCTTGAACTACTCGTTTCTTTAATAAAATTTGAAGATATAAAGCCGATATACGAAACTCCTGTTTCATCCGACTCGGTTTGGGGGTATGGCAACATTCGCCTATAAATCGTTTCCGTTCAGTCTTTAATGAAAGCCTCAAACGGTAATGAAAAAACTTCACCTGATCGAGACGATGTTCAGACATCTATAGATCAGTTCAGGGTTATGGACATAGATTATTTTAACATATGCATATAAAATTCCATGCATTCCATGCATTGAAACAAGAAATACAATGATTATGCACGAGAAATATTTGGTACAATACTTAAGACAGTCGTAACCCGGGGCGTAACTACGCCGGACGTACGCTCGCTTTATGCACTCATCTTAAAATCCCGTTGTATGACAGGATTAGTTACGCCAGCGCAGACCGTTTATGACTGCTCAATCTACGCCTTATTTATGCACTCGGCCACTGGTGATTTCATTTTTCACACTTTTAAGGGTTTTCTATTTTCAAAAAATATCATTTCAGGTTTAGTTTCATACCTTACATTAGGAGTATACCTACACTTTGGAAATGATAACTTGATGCAAAGCAAGGCATTACTCAGAAAAAGACAGACTAGGGCCATGTTGAAATGACCAATCCGTCCGCCGTATGAAATGTTGTCCTAATTCAATGAAATATCATTGAAACACATTACAGTGTCAGTGCGCATCTCCTCTTACTACACAATTTTTTTTGATGAATTTTATTCCGAGTTTGCTGAGAAATAGCACTGACACTATCGTACGTGAAAACGTAATCAAAGGGCAGTAACTCTTCGATAAATCATTGGTCTAGAAGTTCCGTTGAATTCAAGTTGGTAGTTTCTAAAAAATAGACTTTACTGGTCATGCTTATTGAAAAACATAAAAATGTGAAATTTGGAACCAAGGGACCCTTTCAACATGACTGCAATCATACTCAATATTTATTTTCAAACACATTTCATGGAAGTGTAAATCTTTATCAAAATAACGGTCGATGTGTTATAAGTGTTTGAAAACATTTAGATCCATGACTAGCTATATTTTACTCTTTTTATACAAGTCAACATATGAACAGCTTATGAAGTAAAACAAGAAACTGATAAAAAGTATCACAGCGAGCCCACAAACAAAACTGACATGTAAATATTTTGGAAATTTGTAATGGTTGATGTTGAGGCATCGCCCAAAAGAATTCAAGGAGACCAGTTCTGGATGAACAAGCAACTGACACGACACCACATCCAATGACTGGCCTGTAGCAAAGTTTATCGAATAGTATGCATTGATTTATTAAAGATTTGTAAACAAATGTATACCCCACTGTCTTAAACCTAGAATATATATCATGAAAATATACACTCATTCCTATTTTGTCTGCAAAGTTTTCTGTCTTTCAAGCTGGCGAATCAAGTCACGTGGGCAGTTTGTTACTGTTCGCCACGCACACTTTCCTTAGAGTTCGTTCGTAAAACACATTGTTATATTTTGTCTATCTACATTTACAATCAACTACTTATACCTTAAGCAAATACCGGGCCAAAAACAGAATCTAAGTCTACTTTTGTCAACTGGTCCCCTTGTGCAAATACACAGACTAGTACAACATCAGTGAGCACATTCCATTTCAATTGTCTTTCACGGAGGGACAATTCTGTGACTTGACATTGAATTTAAATTGTAATTATTTAATGACTTTTCATTCCTAATGATGTATTTAACCTAACAAATCAAAGATGCAAATTCCCTGTAACGCTGCCTCACAAAATCTGCATCTACATTATCGTACAACTACTCATTACAAGACAACGGTAATGAGAAATGTCTAGGACGGTAGAGAAGTCGGTAATTTATGTTCAAGTTTGATAAACGGTATAATATTTCAGCTGAATTACATCCCTTTTCCATTTTATAATAACCTAAAGACAAAATGATTCAAAAAGTCGTCAAAGTGGAACAGATTAAACAAGAAAACCGTGATACAAAGTATCACAGAGGGCCCACAAACAAAACTGCCATAAAAGTATTTTGGAAATTGGTGATGTTTGATGCATGGCCCTAAAATAATTCAAGGAGACAAAGCTTAACCTATTCCTTAAGTAAATACATATCCGGAATAGATCTGATGTCAATTATAATATGCTGAAAAGTTCAGCCCATCACGGTCAATTTTTCAATTGTTATTTTCATTAACTATACCTTTCTAATGTTTCATATTCAAATTTTAAAAGAAATTTCTATGGAATTGTATACCCCTAACACCATCTGGTAAACTAACTAAACGGTATACCAGAAAGAGTAATTTGTCAATATTCAGTAACCATTATATAACAATTTAACATAGTTTTGATACTAAAAATATACTGTGTCTACATTTTTTATTTCAGAAGTACCTCGATTTTTCAATGAAGAGAAACGCATATGTTCGATCTAGTGCATCTTTACGCACCCCGTACTAAATATAGCGGGACGCTTCTGAGGCCCGCAATTATCTACGTAGCATAGAACATATCTGTATTGGGTTTGTTTCGGTTGTTAACAATATCAAGTATCAAATTGGCAATAACTTACTTGTGAACGGGACTCACAACCAGCGCTAATGGTTTTTCCAGGTCATCTTTCACAAGAATTTTGTAAGTATCTTGTTTACTACCAGACTGCACGACTATCCAACCAAACATTTGATCCGTCCAGTATATATTGTTCGTGACCCAGTCTACAGACAGGCGGATAGAATGACGTGATATTCCCTGATGCACAATTTTCAAAGATACACCGTCAAACTTATTTTCCCAGTCGAAGTTTTCCAAAGCATAAATGATACCAGCGCTTCTATCAAAGATATACAGACATTTTCTGGCATAGTCTACGTCGAGACTCAAAAGCATTGTGTTGAAGTTACGGAGTCCGAGATAATAGGAGGTATAATCATCAGTTCCTGACAAGTCATACAAAGTACGTGGAAGTATGTTTATGTGATCATAGATTGATGGACTTCTTGTCAGTGAAGTAACAATAACGCTATTTTTGAAGTCAGTAGCTGAAAAAGAAGCACTGCAAATTGAGACAAAAATCAAGGTTATTAGTTATTTCAAACATATTTATTTTACACCGATTGTTGAACAAATACTTGCAGTATATGTAAGCACCGGTGGAAGAAACATACCTTGACACCCCACCATTCTCGTTGAACCCCTTTTTATCTAATAAACTATGTAGCCAAGCTTTATCTATACATTAAACTGATATATTTGAAAACATTTTTAGTTCCATACCAAAGATAAGCTTATCAATTCACGCTATATGAAAACAACCATGTCGTCCCGAAAAACACTTCCAATTCTTTCAAATTTGGACGAATTTAAGAGGGAGATGATAGCGCTTAAAGAAAAAGTTTACATTAAAGGAAAATTCTTAGCCGTTTCTGTTCTATTAGCGAAAATGCCAACGCTGGTTTAACAATTGCTAGACCCTTTTCCAACGTTGATTTTCACTAAATTATCCACTAATAGTGGAGTACTTCGAAAGGCAACTATCAAAACATGAAATATATATGTTTTTACTACAAATCATGTCATAGATCGTACCTTAACTCCAATAGGAGAAATATTCCGTAGCATCGAACCCATTGATTAAGGTACGATCTACGACTTGATTTGTAGTTCTTGTTGTAGTTTGCCTTTCGCAGTATCGCAATATCAGTGGAGAATTTTGTAGAAATCACCATCGTAAAATTATTTTTTTCTGGGTTGAGCAAAAATCGTTATATCAGCGTTGGCAAAGAAAACGGCTTAGAATTCTCCTTTGAAGTAAACTTTTTGTTGAAACTCTATTATTTCCCTCTTACATTCGTCCAAATTTGTCTGAGGTAAATGTTGGAGCCTTTTGTTTGGTAAAGAGCTATGAAGAAAAATTTATTTTGATATCAGTTTTAAAAATGTATAGATAAAACATTGATACATTAGTTTATTAAAGATTAAGAAAAAACGCAGCGGTTTAGGGGTTCAACGAGGGGAGAGGGAGTCAAAGGTATGTTTCTTCCATCTGTGCACTGGGTATGATAAAGAACCCGGAGTGTCTCTATAACGGGACACTTCTGGTTCTTGTGTTTATATTTCTTATTTTTAGTTTATACTAATTTATTTTAGGTCAATTGTAAACAAGTTATAAAACTTTTATTAATCACTCTCGCCATCTCATTCCTGGTGGTATCCATCGCCTTAAGGGTATGAGAGAAGAGATGACAGTTTTTCCCTTTTAATGCTGAGCGCCATGCAGGGGAACTACTGGTACCATTTTTTACGTCTTTGGTATGACGCGGCCAGGGAGCGAACCCACGACCTCCCGCACTCGAAGCGGACGCTCTACCACTAGGCTATCGAGGCGGTACCTCTGTTTCTTGCGCTAACCATGAAAACCTGAAATAACTCAACTCTTCTGCGAGCGTTGGTAATGTGAATTATCCGGTACCAACGATAAAAAAACCCATAAAATACAAAGGTAGAATAATGTGTGTTCGGTAACAAGACACTATAACCAACAGGAAAATAATGTATCTGTTAGTTTACATTCCCTGCTGTGAAAATGAGCTGTCTTTATTCATATTCAATTTCACCATAATATAGCATTCAAATATCTCAGGTACTTAGGTAAACAAAATCATGAATATGCAGTTCTGATGGAGACAGCAAAGGACGTGAATTTTACATTTTGATTTGAAATTTGACACTTTTTAATTACATATAATCACTGTATTTACTTCTATATAGAGATAAAATACGTTTACCCAACACAATAACCCAATTATTTGATCCAAAATAATATTTGTAAAATTTTCGTAATTAAACCTGTATGTTATTTGTCCGTATTATTGTAAATGTCATTCGATATTCTTAATGTATATTCTACATTATTATTGTAAATGTCACTCTATTCCTAGGCCCTAGTGTATACTCGACACGACTTTTTTGTTATAAAAATTTTTATTTCAGTTGCAGTTGATTACAAAGACAACTTCCGTAGCTTAACGTTTTGTCTACTTAGATTTGCTACCCGTTTACAGCTGGATGGACAATTTGTTATCTATAGCACTTAAATTTCTTTCTCAAAAGTACCGAATACAAAAAGACGGTCTTTCACATGTGTGGTATATGTACAACTTCGAAATGTTCATACGTGATCATAATACCACAACACAATACAAACAAGTCATGAAAACAAATTTGAGACGCTTGATACGCAATTTATTCGCTTGAAAAATCTCACCTATTTAACAGTGCACATAAACGGCATTTTAATTAACCTCGGAGAGATTTATTATATATTTATATACGAGGTAGATCTCAGAATTTGGTGAAACGTACTGTCTGAACTTATAATATTTTAGTACAAATAAAAAGGTTCCAGTATAAATTCCTGTACAGTATGTCTGTACTTTTGCAAACATACGCTACCTAATCATATTCAGCGGTGCAAACGCTTTTGAAATTATAAACATTAAAGTGTCAGACCTAGCTCACCAACGTTTTCAACAGATTTTCTCAATTTGCTATGTAGATCTTTACTCCAGCCATTACTTTTGCAATTTATGGTTTACCAGGTTAAGTATATCATTTTCATTTTGGAGAAATTTAATCTTTTCACCGGAAACTGTGAACGAGCAGCTTTAAATTCAATTCAATTCAAATACAACGTTCATCAGCCTCTAACAATGAACAAAATATTATGGTACAGATAAAACGAAAAATATATTTAACAATGGTTTTTCGTAGTTTATGGTGGCAGAGTTATGCCCCTTTTTGTACTTAAATTTTGACACGAAATTACTGGTTATTCTTACAAAGTGTAAGAGTGCGACACAAGTGTTCTACTGAACACCCATCTAGTCTGTAAATGTCTCACAATGTTTATGTTGTTAATGCATAAAATCTAACTGTAGTATCATTCAGTTGTGATTTAAAACATATTTGGGTAAAAATGTCTATCCACCAATTGTTTGGGGCTTTACCTCCTTTATTAATGTCATAAGCTGTAAAATATGTAATTTTCTATTGAATTTTGATAGTTCTCAAGATGTATACATGTATTGATCTTTCTTTCTATATAATAGTTAAAACCATTAAAAATATGAATAAAATATGTTGTATGTATAAGAATGTTAAGAGGCCTCTGATGGGAAGTTTGTTCTTAGATACATGCGTCATTAAAATATGACCTATAGAAGTTTTGCCTTACAAAAAACACTACGTAAATACATGTATGTGTATAAACAACTGCTAAAAACAGAATATAGTATAGGAAATACAGCAAGTGAAATTTACAATAATAAATTTAATGTCAAATACACATTTAGAACAAAGTGATCGTAACAAGAATAGTGTTAAGGAATACACACTTTTAAGAACAGTGATTGACATTTACAATATTACCTAGACTAATTTTAATGCAAGGCATCAAAGGCGCCGTCGCAATAGTTTTGTACCAAACTGTGGCAGATACTTATACATGTATATGCATAATAATTATTAAAAAGTATGCAATTTTCGTAACCTACGCATTTACCATAAGTTATATACCGAAAATTTATCAAGGAAACAATTCATTTTTTAATAGAACAAATAACTACTAAGTCTTTATTTAAAATCAATTTTATATGTACTTTTACGTAGATTTAAATCTTTGGAAACTATTTATGACTTTCATTAAGCAAATGATTAAACGTACAATCCGCTATAGAAAGACTACTCGTTAATACTACATACAGGATTTGCCGATTAAGCCCGCTTTCGACCGGGAGTTGGTAACATTCAAACCGCAAATGAAATGACAAGTATAATGTATTTTTTCAATTAAAAAATTTACTCTTTAAGGCACATCAGGCAATGCTCGAACATACATATTAAGCTGGATTTGTAGTCAAATGTTATGTCAAATGCCTGATCAACTACGCCATTTCGGAATGCCTTATCTAGTACGATACGAAATTAATTCACGTGATTCAATCTTATTGCACAATACCATGAATAAGTAAATGCTTATTACGATACCACATGTCACGTTACGGTACATCGTCGAATACCCACGTTCCCCTTCTTTACGTTATGCCTCATCGGTGAGTATACAGAAATTGATAACGGAATATTTAACGGGGTTTCTGACGCTGGTTACGGTACTAGGGTAAACATAATTAGGAAGGAATTATGCAGGTGGTCTGTTATCTCAGTCGGGAGAGCATTCGCCCTGTAGGTGAAGGGTCACGGGTTCGAGTTCCGGTCAGGGTACATATTCTTTTTCACCTACCCTCTTACTGCATAAAGATAAAACTTGACAGGAATTTGACTCGGGTTGGATTTGAACGTGATATACCTTACAAACAATATCACTCTAGTCGTCCGAGACTATTTTTAACTGCTGAAATACCCTCCTGTGTAATTTCCACACGCGCAAGCGTATTATTTGGAGTGGCATTTTTATGAATGAAGTCACATGATTTAAACAAATCGTAGTAAAATTTGCTACTCTTCCTGTATCGCCTGTAATATCAGCAATAACAAAATAATGTTCTTTTTTACTCCTCTTTTGAAACACTTTTCGTATTATTTTGTTGTTGCTGATATTTACGCATGCACACTCATAGATGTTGTGTGAAAATTACGCGGGAGGGTATTTCAGCAGTCAACAATAGTCCCGGACGTCTAGAGTGACATACTTTCTAAGGTATATCACGCTCAAAATAGGATATATTTTCTATAGTGTTAGAACAACCGGTATATCACTCAAAAGTAAAATCTATTTCCTAAATAAACATTAAAATATCGATTGACATTTACAATAACAGTGTCAAATATACATTTTGAATAACAACATATGATAAATTAAAAAGAACCATCGAATAACATAATTTTATGAAGATACGATGAAATATGAATAGTATTGCATAACCATTGAAACATACAATGATCATAAAATCTTAAAAGTAATAGAATATCAAAAACATTGTAATAGTGACAATTATTTTATGGTATTAGCCAAAAGCCGTAAATAAATCAAAATGCAATATCTTCTTTTGAACTTCCGTTGTGTCGCGTTTTTAATATAACAAGAGCTGTTTGTAAAACACGTATGCCCCCCTTGATGCAAAAGTTGTACTATGAAAAAGTTTTTAAAGTAAAAGTCAGTCTGAAATTCGTGAAAAGGGAATCTGTAAAATTATTGAATAAAAGAAAAATTAAAAAAGAAAATAAAACATTCGAAAAAAATGATATTTTGACGAAGTGACCTTGACCTCTAAAAAAAATTTTTTTTTGCTAAAAAAAAAAAAAGTATAGATAGATAGATAGATTTATTTCGGGAAAAGTGTACATAAAACATAGCATAATCGATAAGATGCATGTGCTAAAACAAATAACAAATACAGTGACATACTAATTGAGCCATGTAGAGCACACCAATACCAGGGATAACACAACAAAGGGGAAAAGTACGGAATCCTGTTTCCGCCATCAAGTTGT
The DNA here is from genome assembly GCA_022818135.1 of Saxidomus purpurata. Classification (NCBI taxonomy): domain Eukaryota; kingdom Metazoa; phylum Mollusca; class Bivalvia; order Venerida; family Veneridae; genus Saxidomus; species Saxidomus purpurata. The sequence continues at coordinate 32,963,301 of JAFMSR010000012.1, forward strand.
CGACTAAATGGGTACGCGACAACTTGAAATTTAAGGTCTAATTTCTACTTTTCGCGCTGAAATAAATCCACGAAAAGTAGAAATGCTGAAGTTTTTGACTCGATAATTATCGCGCAATCGTCAACTTGTCGACCTGTTATTTAACACGAAAGGTTGAAATTTCAACTGCCTAATTTTAACTTCTCGCGCTAAGAACTTCCCACGACAAGTTGAAAAGTTGAAGTTTTTACTCGATAATTATCGCGCAATTGTCAAGTTGTCGACCTAAGGTGTAGGGCGAAAACTTGAAAATAAAACCTAAAACTTCTGCTTGTCGTGATCTCAATAGCGCGACAACTCGAAATTAAGGTTCTTAACGTCAACTTGTCGCGGTAGGATCAAATTGCCGTAGGATCTTTTATCACGACAAGCAGAAGTTTTACGTTTTATTTTCAACTTTTCGCCCTACACCTTAGGCCGACAACTTGACAATTGCAAGTTGAAGTTGAAATTAGGCAGTTGAAATTTCAACCTTTCGTGCTAAATAACGGGTTCTTAATTTAAAAGAAAAAATATCTAAATATCTTCCTCTCCATGTAAGCTATCTACACACCAAGTTTCATTGCAATTGGTCACTCCCAACTCATGTTATTAAGCAGAAACCATTTTTCTATTTTTAGTAACAGCGACCTTGACCTTGATCCTAGTGACCCAAAATGCAACCCAAGCTTCCTCTCCCCGCAAACTACCTACAAACCAAATTCCATTCCAATTTGGTTACTCCTTACTTTAGTTATTGAGAGGAAACCATTCTACAATTCCAAGTCACTGTGATCTTGACCTTTGGCCTTCTTATCTCAAAAACCAAAAGGGGTCCTCTACGGGTTATGATCAACCTCCACATCAAGTTTCAAGATGGTAGGCCCAAGCATTCTCGAGTAATTGTTCGGAAACTATTTTACAATAACGAGTCACTGTGACCTTGAAGTTTGACCTACTGACCTCAAAATCAATAGGGGTCCTCTGCTGGTCATGAAAAACCTCCACATAAAGTTTGAAGATGCTAGGTCCAAATATTTTTAAGTTATCATCCGGAAACCGTTTTACTATTCCGGGTCACTGTGACCTTGACCTTTGACATAATGACCTAAAAACTATAAGGGTCCTCATCTGGTCATGACCAACCTCCACATCAAGTTTCAGGATCCTAGGCCCAAGCGTTCTTGAGTTATCATCCGAAAACCAGTTGGTAGACGGACGGACAGACATACCGACTGACCGATCGACCGACCGACATCTGCAAATCAATATACCCCTCTTCTTCGAAGAGGACATAATAAACGGACGGCGATAGTTAATAAACTTTGGAGAAGGCCGTTTACTGATGTTTCTATAACTCGTGGCTCAATCCATTTGTTTAATTAATTTAATATATATCTGTCTAAATGTTATAAGTATATTTGTACATAGAACAACAAACTATTTTTTGTAAAAAGGCCCATTCTCTTAAAACTTTAGATTACCAAATATATTAATCAAATGGCAGAAAACCAAATTAAGATTTGTAATAATGACAAATTTTGTTTGTGAAACAGAAAGAAAGTTATGACGATTTATTTAAGAATATCCTTCACTCTTTGTAAAAGCGTATATCAGTTAGTTGGAAATGAAATGGATTGATAGTTTTAAAGTAGATCTTTCTTCGACATGTCTCATTTTGCTTAGTTTAGAGGCAACTTTTGCAGTTTTAGTAAAATCCTTCAGCTTTGGTGACTAAACTTTAGATTATCTTAACTTGCACACAGTTTAAGGGCTAGGTCTCTTTTAGTATAGGTAGTGTTTTCAGAAGGAAGGGTACTATCAGACCAAGCTTGATAATATTGATTTCATTGGCTATCTCATAAATAGTTAAATGCTTTATTTCACAATTTTACTTGGGCCTGTTCCAACAAGATTACTATGACATTAATCACACCATGTGTTTACAAGATGTTGCACCAGATTATCTAGTTTTCTAAGCTAAGTAAACAACGAAATACTACAAATAGATACTGCACATCCTTCAAATATGGAGGGGAATAGTCGACAAAACTCTATGCATCTAGGGGACTTGCTTATAATAAACGCTGCATGCTCATTTGTCTTAAAGTTGAAAAAATGATTGTATTTCAGAATAAGATACACATTAAGAAAATTACACGCAATACAGATCTAATACTAATACATCTAATACATTCTGAGAATAAAGAAGTAAAATGAATGAAATAACTAAGTAGCACTGAAGTAACATAACCTGTTAACTATAAGCAAGAATCTAGTGAACAAAACAAATGAGCCTGCAATGTTCATAAATATTATATAAGCAAGGCATATAGTTGCGTTAGACTTGCCACAAAGATACATAGAGTTTTGGCGGATATTACATACGTGCGGAATATTCGGCAAACCTCTATGCATAAGCAAGACATGTTTATTCATGCATGTTCATTTGTCTTGTTTACTTCATCTTGCACGTATGTTATACCCGCCAAATGTCTATGCATGTTTATGACAATTCTAATTACTTCAGTGCTACTTAGTACTTCCATTCATTTTAAATCATTATTCTCAGAATGCGTTAGATGTAATAAGTTTTAGATCTATCTTGCATGTATTAGTCTTCCTGCGTATCTTATTCTTTCAGATTTTAGACAAATAAGCATGCAACGTTAGTGAATAAGCATGTCATTCAGAAGTTTAGAGTTTTGGCGAGTATTTTCCTCCATATTCAAAAGAGATATCATTTACAAAGTAATGAATATATCATGAACAATGAGATTAAGCTTCGATAAAGAGATTTTTTTTTTGTTCTAACAATATCATGTTTGTGTCTCAGCAATTGTAAACACGGTCTTGCTTGAAGTCAGTGTGTTCTTTTCTGAGCCATTGGCTATGCTCGGCAATTTAAAAGGTCACCTTTGGAATGCACTTAATTCAGACAATTTGTATTTAGTCTGAAATTTGATAAAAACGAGGATTCTCTTGTAAAATTAAGGTATCCGTAAAGTCTTAGTTCATACCATTTATACCATTGTTTTTATTTGCGTGTTTTGTACTATTTTATGTTATTTTTCCTTAAAGAGTGGTGTCAAATTAAATTACGCAAAAAGCATAAATAATAGAATATCTGCCAGTACTGCTACTTAAACTAAGAGTGTAAGCTATACATTCCAGTAATGATCAAAAATGATACTAACACGACTCAGGATTTTGGCTCTATATACAAAGAATAGAAAAATTATTGTCTTATTAAGCCATAAACAATGCGGGAACCTGGATGACGTAAACAGTGCCGCATTACGTTAAACAAATATACGCGTAGAAAATAACGCTTTGCATTTATTCACCTTTTGTAATATCTGGTCATGTTAGAATCAAAATAACATCTTTTTTAGCGTTCTTATCGTCTAATAAACAATAATTTGTCGTACTGATGCGCAGTTATTAACCACTCAGGCCTCCAAATCATTGTTTATTAAACGACGAACACCGCTGGAACGGATGTTATTTCATAAGTAGATACCATTATCAGACTATTGTGGGATGTTTCTGTATTATTAACGGCTTTTTTTAACATTTTTATCATATTTTTATGTTGTTGATTTTTACTGTATCATACATTTGAAAAACAAACATGTATTTCTTGTCGGAAAAAAGTATTTTCTTTGAAATGAAACTTATCCAAGATCATTTAGCATTTGGAAACAAATGTTTATTAAATGTGATTTTTAATGAAATATGTGGTATTAAGGACAGTGTTGAAGTAAATTTATTAAATTCAACTTTGTTTTAGAAAACTTGCATTTACACTGTTTCTATTTTTGACATTCATCTTTTTTTTACAGTTACTCATATTTGATAGCTGAAATAACAGTTTACATGTTCAGGTTTCCTTTTGAATAATGTACAAAACAGTTCTCCTACTGATGGTCTGTTTTGCATTTGATATGATGGTGGTGTGGCGAAAATGTCTCAATTTCCAGCCCTGGTCTTGTGGTTAACTTGGATTCATTTTCAAAATGGATTGAGAAGGGACAGGCTCTACATGTGTAAAAAAAGTAAATTTAACACTGTCAACGTTTAGTGGGTGAAAGGTTGATGTTTCTGACCCTCTATTTTCTAGGGATCATTTGAAAGAATTGTGCCTGCTGTACAAAAATGTACCAAATTGGCACGCTGGAATGAGTGTGGTACATCTTAGACGGTAATTCTGTTAAGGTACTGATATACTGAACCGGCAAATTTGTGTACCAAATTGTGTTGACATTGATAAAGTCATGTGACAAGAATGGATTTGTAGATGAATCCTATAAATTGACAAGACCAAATTCTGCCGATCTTGGACTACCAGCTTCTCTGTATCTCTGAGAACTACAAGCACCAGGTAGAAACGGCCTGTCAATTACAGGTAAATTACCTGGACCCCATCCAGATGTAGAAGTTAAAAACTACATGTATTAAAACTCAGGCTATGTTATCGAAGGACTACTCATCACAGACATAGACCCAAGTGTACACATACTGCTCAACACCAGCTTCTATACAACACGGCGGTGTTGGTATTTTCACCATACATACAACTACTTGGTCGAAGACAATGAGCATACCAACAGCCAAGAACTTGTCAACTACATGGCGTCAGCAGAAGTCACCATCCAGGTAAAAAATACTATTAATTAGTTTAAAGAAGGCTGTCATCAGCTGGTTATTCTGACAGTGCTAGATGTCTTTGCCAATGCCATACATTGCAAGGTGGAAAATGTATCTTGTTTGTTTGAATTTACCTTATTTCAGTTAAAACTAATTTAATAAACTTACTCGCTTCTATTTTCCCTACTAAATAATTGTTCCATTTTAAAAGTATTTGGGCGTGTGTAGTAATAAGGTTTTAATAGTTGTGCTCTTGATTTTTTTAAACTACATTTAAACTAGTAATGCAATTCATCACCAATTTCATAATTGATGTTACATTTGTTGCAAAGACGTCTATTCATATCGTATTCCTTCTCCACAACGAAAAGTGTCACCTATGTTTTGTCATTTGTTATGTAGTTCTGTTTATATCTCATGGGTCATGATTGACTCACAGGAATTGAAATAAAGATCTTTCTTCATATCTACTCTAGACCAAGTATCTGTTTCAATCGGAAGTCTACGATTCCTTGTTCTGAAACGAATCACATAGTACAAATTTTGAATAGATGTTTCGACTAGGGTAGTTTTCAAATAGTGAGCATTTTAAAAAAATTCTGTATATAACACGTTTACTGGAGGTGTTAGCCTGGTCACCAGACCCTGAAATATCTCTTTTACTAATAAATATCTATCAGTTTTGTTCTAGAGCCAGTCTACTATCCAGCGCCGATTTCATAAAACTGCCCCAGTGTATAAAGCAAAATCATATAAAATAGACTGGAAATAGTGCATGAAATATAGTACATGTATATTGAAAAAACATAAATTTTATCAGACTAGTAACTAGTCTATGGAGGTGTCTAAAACGGAGTATCAGAAATTTAAATATATATCTTTCAGTTTCTGCTTTACTGTGAGTTTTAAGCATTTCCTGTTTGGAAATTGTTGCGAATTCCAAATATCTGTTGGCCACTCCGATATTATAGATTCGTGACCAAAATGAGATCACCTTTTCACCAATTTCTATTGATAAAGGGAGTCAACCTGTCTCTCCATATACCATAGAATTTGGCGTTGAAGATTTCGCTTTAAAAATATGTCATGAAATTTTAGTTGTATCTTTTCTATGATATCTAAATTTCCATACCCCCAAATGTCTGCTCCAAATAAAAGAAGTGTCTTTATGGTCTTATTGCAAATGTCGATTTGTAAATCTAATGGCAGGTTTAGTCTGTCTCCGTTTCTAGATATATACATTAGTCGAGATGACTGTGATGTTATATGTGCTTTTTGCACTGTGGAAAGATATTTGAATTCAGAAACTATTTCTACCCTTTCGTTCTTGAACGTAAATAAGTTATAATTTTGTTGAAATTAGCTTTTGTCAGAAATCGCCCCTCTAAACTGTATCAAATGCTTGTTTTAGATCTATAAAACCGCAGAAGAGCTTTTTCTTACACTTATTCAATATATTATATTATTCAAGCTGTAATACAAATAAATTATCACTTATTGAAAACCCCTTTCTCAAACCTGCTTGTGTTTTATTTAACAAATTGTTTGATTCTATACTAAACGAAATTTCTAACGCACCACATTCCCTTTTCCTTCTTCTTTAATTATCAACCCTTCCAATATATGCAAGCTTACTTTAAGCTATCGGTGCACCAAAGCTATCATGTCGGGCAATATTGGAGACACTGTGTAGATACTTCCGTTACATGAATTTCAATATGATAGAGTGGATAATTGTTGGTTTCGGTGTAAGATCATGTTATAATTTCACCGAGTGGGCACCAAAAGTGATATTTTCACGAGTGGCGTAGCCACGAGTGAAAATAACAACTTTTGGTGTTCACGAGTAAATAACGTGATAACACCGAACCAACAATTTTTCTTTTATTTTATGGTTAAAATTCTACTTTTATTGAGTTTGTTTCTACAAAATATCGAAAATCGCGGAAACGTCACCAGAAACATAGCGCAAAGACGTCATTTAAACGACGTCATCGTCGCATGGTTTCCAGCATTAATACGCTCGGTATCCTTTTGACGTAAACCGGGTTAAAGATTGCAAAACAGTGAAAAATAAAAATGGTAATCCACTGTTTCAAAACTGTGGATTATCACTTTTATTTCACTGAGAAAACTCTATAATTCACTGAAAAACATAAAATAAAGAGTGGTACAAATAGATATAGCAGTGAATTTTATTCGTAACGTTTAAACTTTCGTGGGCTTAGTTTAGTTTATACTAATTCATTTATTCTCGATTGCAAAACAATTTCTTACAACTTATATTAATCGCTCTCGAGACTCATTCCAGATGAAATCAACCTTAAAGAGAGAGAAATGGGGGGCAATGTGGAATTATTTGTGTCTTGCCTAAGGACACTACCGACATGGCGATGGTACGGATCGAACCCGGGGCCCTCCGATCCTGAGGCGAACGCGCTACCACAGCGCACGGTGGTTTCCGTAGACTTAACATGGGTTATTGCCTTTATGCTCTTCCTTTGGTGGCCCACTCTTGCAATTTTCTTTCATATGAAATTCACACAAGTATCTACACAATGTCTTCATAAATGCAAGACATAATAGTTTTTTGAATCGATAGCTAAAATAATCTGGTATTTATTGTTAAGGCCGATAATTAAATACAGAAGGAAAAAAGGCATGCAGTGCGTTGCAAAGTTCCTTCAGTATACATATTTAGTAATTCGATTATTATTTGATTTCTTAACAATGTAATTGGTATTATTTTTAGGTTTCGAAGGATCGCCTTTTTCTTATATAGGGTTAACAATACCAGTTGTTCATGTCTGTGGAACAATTCCATTTTCAAAAATTATATTAAACAGGTTTAAGGATATGTTCAAACTGGTTCTGTATTAGCTCGCGGTTTAGCGACGGTACAATAAGTTTAATATGATCAAGATTAAAATAAAGACTTTACGGTTTGTGTGCATCGGAGTATAAGGACAAAATTCGAGCACATTAAAGTCTCGATAAACTTGAAAAGCTTTGAATTACACACAAAAAAATAAACACAACTCGCTCCTGTCAATGCACCAGACAAGTCACCTTTGTTCGCCCATTCAACAGATACAGCTTAAAATCAACTGTAAAAAATCAATACACTTATATCCGTAATTATTTACGGAGTTGGTCATATCACATCTACTTTGGTATACATTTGTACAACCTCCGGTCTTCCTGGTTAATCACTGCGTATCAGAACTCCAAATCATTGTTTATTAGACGATGAACAGCGTTGGAACGTATATCGATCATTTCATAAATGACTGCATAGCTGCATATTGAGTTAGTATAACAAATCAAAGTATTTTCTTCCGGATCATAATATATACCAGTAGATGAAAACATGTTTTTCAAAAAGTTTACCTGCTGCTACAAGCAACGGATCATTAACTTCATGATTTTGCATTGAATAATATACGGAGGGATATTAACCTACATTCTGACGTTCCGCGTTCTACGTAACAAGTATAAAGAATAGTGTGTGACTGCCAACAGCAAACTTACATATTAAACAAAAACTTGCTTTTAAAAAGATTGTGGGCGCAATTTTGGAAATACAAAAGCGAGTGCAGAGGTGGATACAGAGAAGGCTTGTCTTGGGAGGGGCTAACTAGGGGAGGGTCAGGGAGGGGTGTGCCCTCCCTACAGAAAAAAATTGAACTGTGTCTATGAAATGATGCAATTTCCATCATATTTCACCAACACTGAAGCTGCAAAGTGTTTAGGAGGCAAAACAATGTCAAATATACAATCTTTAATACAAGACATAGATAGATGTAAATACTAAATGTTTACTTACATACACAAATCGCATGGGACACACGGGATTTGGACAACTTATGTCCCACTTCTTATCAGTGCATAGAACCGATACATGTAGCCTTGGTTTTAAGGTCTCATCCAATAGGCAAATGATAATGTCAGTGCACAGGAACTTGGTATTCAATCACGAAAAAAGTATCTTGCGAAACAAATACCCCCTCTTTTTATATAGGATTTTTTCCCAAAGATACATTTTTCTTTCTATTTTTGTGATCGAATATCAAGTTGCAACAGTTGTCAAGACTCTAAACCATAGAATCAATTTGAAATGGCATTAGCCCATCAATTTGACCATTCAGTATTTATTAAGGCATTATGCTGGCAGGAGGAGATCAAGTTTAACTGGATAGTGCATGGAGTTTTCATAAAAATTGTAAAGACCTAAAATGTTCATTCCATTCTTTTTACCTCCCTATGGTTAAGCTTTTACAGTAGCTATATCTTACAGCAAAAAATCGTGTCAAGATTAATTTTATGTGGTCAGAGGGCGCAAAATGCCACAAAGTGAGAAAAAATATACACCCTGACCGAGATGCCACTCAGGGAAAATACTCAAATGTTACTCGAAATATTGACCCGTGACCATTATTCACTGGTCGAGAAAGTATAATTACTCTAAATTTATAATTAACATTAGTTTGAAATTTGAAGGTAACAACAAAATTATTATGTTGATGCATAATAACTATTTATATACTAAACTTATAAAACCATTCAAGCAAAAGTATTTTATTGACCTTCTTCATTCGGTATTATCCAATTAAAAGGTGCATTACAAAGTAAATTTCTCAATTAAAAATGTTAAACATCCTACTTGTCATTTCATTGGCGGTTGAAAAGCTACCAACTTCCGGTTAGAGCGAGCTAAATACGTGACTGCGCCGACAAAGATAAAGTGTTTTTTTACCGAAAAAACAATTATTTAAGCAGAAACATGCAGCTACAACAGTATTCTGAATATTTCATTAATAGCCGTCTTGGCAATATAAAGTTGCAAATTAAAGGGTAATAGAACAATTAGTATTTATGTTCAGACAGAACTTATTCAACTTCCTGTAGTGGTTAGTAGAATGTCTGGTAAAGACCTTGTGTGGTTTTTTATCGCTGGTATTTCAAATTATGTATGCATCAGATATTACAGTAGTATGTATAGTAACTGGTCCAGTTAAGTGACAAAACCTGTTATTTTTTCGCATGATTACACAAATATATATGGTATTATGTCTACACTTGTATTATCTATATAGTCAGTTTTACTAGATAGTTCACGTACTTCTATTAAAGTCTAAGGATCACAACTGCAAGTAGCTTTTATTTTTACCAAGAAATATGTCTTACCAGTGGAAATTATCTTTATTTGTACTAAAATCACTGCTCACTTTGCTTTTACAGTCGATGCATATGTAAGAAATAAAGCGCAGTATTTTCCTCAATGATGATTGCAAAAAAAATATATAAGAAGCGCTTTCATGAAGACAGTACTTGAATACAACGGTCAATGCTGTTTTAGAGTTAATGGAACATGGTCCTATCACTATCCAATTAGTAAGTTATTCTTTTTTAAATCAATAAAAACGATGTGATCCTGGGACTTTAAAGTTTATCATAGTCTAGTTGCGCTATAACATTAATGCAAATATGTACGCATTAATCAGAATTTAATGATACTATGTATGCCTTTATATGTAAAACTTGCACGGTATTTCTTTGTATACTTATTTCAACTAATGTCATATACTGAATACGATCTCATGCCTTATGTATAATGTGCGTACAGAGAATTTTCGAAATAATCTTGGAAAAACTTGGAAAACGTTGGCACGTAGAAAGAATATGTTTCAGATCTGTGAAGTGAAAACAGAAAGCATCACTGCGGTTACATAAACCTAAAAGCGAAGAAACCAAACTTAGTTCCCATTCGACTTAACAAATAATGCAATGAATGTCTACCCGCTAATATTGTACATCTGTAAGACACCGTGGGAAGTATCTAGCTCGTTCAATGAAAACAACATAGAGCGAATTTACTTTTATATTAAAGTTAAAACTCTACCTGTCGTTTTACTATATATGATATATAGTAAAACGCCCTAATTTTGACAATTTTAAAAGAAATTTTGCAGTTTAGTTTCAGTGTGCTCAAACACTTATTTTAGAATCACAAACGGGATTGAATAGAATAATCATTTTACATTTTAGTGATATATTTTATATAGAAATAAAGAAAGAAGAAAATAGTCTTTTTAAGGTTTTGTTTAGCAGGTATGTTATTTTATTTTTACGATCGGAGCTCGGTTGCTTCCGTAATGCTGGCCGAACACTTCCGAATGATTGATCTAATTATCGATAAGTTTCATGGCCGGTCATTACGTATCATTTATCATGATCTTTAAAAAGTTGTATATTTGTTAACATTAAATACAAACTGGATTAGAATCAATGATTGAGCGACTTTTCAAAGTGATAAAACCCTTTCTAAATGGAAGCTACCTTCTATTTACCAAGCCGCTGATATACATATTTATCCTTTTTATGCAATACATTCTTATTACAAAAGAGTTTTATACTTATTTTTTACTTAAAATAGATTATGGTAATGTTGATAAGCATGTATAATTTAGCTATATTAATCAAAATATTTTCTAGTGTTAAACAATAAAATATATGTGTCATGTTTTAATGAGATTAATACGTGTCAGTCTCTTGTAACTCTATTATAGAGTAGCCATGTAATTATTACAGAACAGAACAGAACAATAAAAGAGTAAAATAAAGAATAAAACTAAAAACTAAACATATTTCGACAAGGTCCAGGTTCATCTTGAAACTAATCTAAATGATATAAAGTTTGCTATGTGCTTTATAAAAAATCAAACGAATAAAAACGCAATGAAAAAAGATGGAGTGAAATATAGATATTGTATTCCTTTTCTTCATCCCAATATGCTAGATAATTTACAGATATGGTGTTATGGTGTCTTGATCTTGTTTTACCAATTATGCAACATCATTGCAAACGTACTGTGTATTAATATAACATGTACTTTTGGTTTAAAAAACACCGCTCGAATTGATGTGGAATTTTTTTTTTTTGACAAATAATGGTCAGTCTCGCCGGCAAGAAATCTCTATTGGTAAGTTGCGCTACAATTAAATATAACTTCAAATGTGATTATTATTGATCATTGAACATCAGTTTTATCCAATTCATTAACCAGTCTACTGTTTGCACTTAAAGGGTCTAATATTTTTACTGTCTATAGTGGCCAGAGGCTAATAACAACGAGGTAAAGTTCGCAAACGACATTGCCCATCCGGGCTTGGAACAATGATAGACACATTTAGAGTTAATACTGAAATACACAAAATAAAATCGTAGAGTCATCCTTTTTTATCAAGAAAGGAGTTCTTTATTATAAACATTTAACGTGGAAAGAAAAGTGAGAATAGAAGTTAAGTGGTAAATAAAGTTGATGTGACTTACCGTTAGTCTCAGCACGAAGAAAAGTCCACGAAGAAGCAAAAATAACCAATCTAACAAACGCCTTATTACCCATTGTTTACTCCTATTCTTCGAGATAGAAGTAAGTTTTACGAACTTAAGTGTGTTATGGAACGTAAGTCAACAAAACATATCACGTAAATGTTTTATTTTTCAACTACCGGTATAACTTAATAAAACGCAGTTAAAATGCTGAATAGCGATTCGGCGGTCAATTCATGCGATCTCTACTTCCTAGTTACTTTTCACCGCTTGGTAGAAGTTAAGGTTTAGAGGTTAAAACTTTTCGGGGGTTTACCTCTGATTTTTTCAAGTCGCATTTATTTTAGTATTGAACAATGTTTGCAATCGAGGATAAATTTTTTTGTTTAAATATTCCTCTTCTTTGAATGAAATGGCTACATTTGGCTGAAATAAGCGTATTGAATTTGAGTTATGACACGGGACCCTGGTACATAGTAATAACAAATATCTCAGTTTATACTTCGCTTCGACAGATTTCACATAAATCAGATTCTTTGCATAAAGTTGTCCCTATGAGTCTAAGTTGTTGTCCGCTATTCCTATATCATCGGATTATAACTTTTTGACCTGACCTTTTGTTTTAACATATTCATCATTTATATCCAGATGGTTTTAATGCAACCTTATAATTACGTGTGTGTGTGATCAGTAGTGATTTTCGAATAAAGGACATTATCCCCTAGGACAGTATCACCTTTGCTCGATTTTGCACAGGAGAACAATATTATATCAATTATTTTGCAAAGGCGGATATTATGCCTTTCACTCTTCAAAGTTTGAAATTTTATTTGATATCATCATAATGTTAAATAAAATTCGATTTATTAATTTTGTCAAACTAACTATTATGCATGTGTATTTAGAAATATAATTTGATGAAGGTAATAATGTCCGCTTTTGCAAAATCATAAAGGGAGCTAATGTCCTCCTGTACAAAATTGAGCTAAGGGGATAATAGCCTACATTTAAAGATTATTAAAGCCGTGATACTTTTCGACAATTTTATTCAAGGCACCAGCTATCTAAGCAGAACTTACTGCAGCTTTCCCCTTTGTTTGACATTCAAAATTACTACTTTAAGTATTTGGCAAAAAAGGAGGGTGACATCTCCTATTTAAAAGTCGCCTTTTAGATCATAAGCATTATGGGAGAAATGCTGGGGTCGGCTACACGCTCATATACATAAAGCAATAGCCATGGCCTTATAAAATCAGTTTAGGGCAATCCACTAAAATCACCTCTACGGTTGTCTCATATGATTTTTAACATATAAAACGTGAAATTAAACGCAATTCATGCGTTGCGGACATAATCGAGGGGTCTGCTGTGAGGACGTCCCCACAAAATATCTTTCTCATGTTGAATATTTTTAGATTATATTTGTTGTACTTTCGTGAGGACATGCATGTGCCTGTAACTTGCGTAAATGGCAGGCAGTACGAAGGGGGAAAACTGTGTCATTTGTTCATGTATCTCATAAACTCTTACATTTGTAGCTATTGGCGATATTAGTGATATGTTGGCAAACATATTGCAGTCACCAATATTCAATAATGAAACAAAACAAAATGAAAGCATCCTGTCACCAGGCTTTGCTTTAAATGTCACTGATTTTTTTCATTGCGGGCCGCTATATTTAATACAGGGTAAGTAAAAGATGCATGGAGACTTAAGATAAGTTCGAATATATACGTCTCTCTTCATTGAAAAATCGAGGTACTTCTGAGATGAAAACTACGGTGGCACAGAGGTGACACGCACTACTCTTTTTTTAATTGCACTTGCGATTGAACGACTTAGTATGTCGTGGTAACGAGTTACTCAGTCGTGGGAATGACATAAAAAAGAGAAGTGCAATTTAGAAAAAAAAATATATTGATTTTAAAAAAAGTGTTGCATTGAAAAAAAAGAGTAGCACTTTAATAAAAGAAGAGTACAGTAAAAAAAAGAGTAGTGCTTGCTACTTGCTACTATGTCGTGGGAACGACTTGCTATCTCGTTCCCACGACATGTATCTCGTGGGAACAATATAAAAAGAGATGTGCAATTAAAAAAAGAGTAGTGCATTTTCTTGGACTTAGTAAGGCGTTTGTTTATCTCACAGACATTTGTACGGTGGCACAAAGGTGACATGCACTTCTCTTTTTTTAAATTGCACTTCTCTTTTTATGCCGTTCCCACGAGATACTATGTCTCGAGTAAGTATCTCGTGGGAACGACAAAGAAGAGAAGTGCATTCCAGCTCTGTGTCACCGTGGAAAACTGTAGATTGAGTCTAGTTTTTTTCTAGAAACGCAAGAGTTGTCTTTCTATATATAGATTCGTCTCTCATTATAAGGTTATTTTTCCTGCATAAATGTAACCGTTTATAGTGTAGTTGGTTAAGCGTCTGCGTTGTACTTTTACGAGTGGAGCTCTAATCATATCCGAACCCATTTTTTTTTATTTCTTCTGTTTTACTTATCTTAAGTTTCTCAGGTCACCATCGCTACCTTGAACGATGATGGTAGACCATAAGAACAAAAATTTTAAAAAGAATAAAAAGAATATTTTGAAATTTCTTCTTTCTCGCATTGACATGTTCCAAATAGAAGTGTGTTACCTGGTCAAGTCTTATACGGACAAGACCATATAAGAACAGCGTTTAGTGGGGATTTAAACAGTCCTTTCATATTTTGCTTTACATTTGAGATGAATTCACTGAAGTTTTATCACGTAATCATTATCTAGTTGTAGGGACTTGTCTAGGGACGTATTGCCTTTGTGGAAAAAAGTACCCCCTAACTAGATGGTTATTTTTGTCACAAAAACAAATGTCTCCCAAATGGCAGTTTGTCAATGATTGTAATACTGAGACAGGATATTAAAATAAAATAATTGTGGAGAAGAAGTGAAGATAAAAATTAAATTCCATTGTTGAGTGGGGAATGTGTCGTTACATCTCATCACAGTTGCTGAACACTTCGTTCAGACACGAAATACAGTCACATGACTTTTGATCTCTAATTGTGACCTTGACCTTGAACAAAGGTGGTCGTTACACGTATGCGCTCTGCACATCGTCTCAATATGGTGAACATTTGTGGTGAGTTATTCTAAAACCTTCAAGGGGTACAAGAGATATGGAGCGGACACAAAATATAGTCACATCACCTTTGATACAGTACACGCAATCTAAGTCATTATCATCTTAGTAACAAATAAAGCTACCACTTTCTTGTAATAATCTCATTAAAATATATACACAACTTTAACCTGTACTTATATCTAGTGAGTTAATTGCTATATTTAAGTTTTCCAAGATGATAAAAGGGTAAAGCCTTCTCATTAAGCTTCCAATTAAAATATGTTACAAACGAGAAATTGACCAACGGTCACTGTGACCTTGACCTTTGAACTACTGACCCCAAAAACAATAGGGATCATCTGCTCAATAAGACCATTCATCCTATGAAGTTTGAGAGCTGTAGGTCAAAAGGAACTCTAGTTATCGTCCGGAAACGAAGAATGGACGGACGGACTGACGGACTCCCCCAGTTTGAGGGTTGTAGGTCAAAAGGAACTCTAGTTATCATCCGGAAATGAGAAATTGACCAACGGTCACGTGACCTTGACCTTTGACCTACTGACCCCAAAAACAATAGGGATCATCTGCTCTATAAGACCAATCATCCTATGAAGTTTGAGGTCTGTAGGTCTAAAGGAACTCTAGTTATCATCCGGAAACGAGAAATGACCAACGGTCAGTGTGACCTTGACCTTTGACCTACTGACCCCAAAAACAATAGGGATCATCAGCTCTATAAGACCAATCATCCTATGAAGTTTGAGGGCTGTAGGTCAAAAGGAACTCTAGTTATCATCCGGAAACGAGAAATTGACCAACGGTCACTGTGACCTTGACCTTTGAACTACTGACCCCAAAAACAATAGGGATCATCTGCTCAATAAGACCATTCATCCTATGAAGTTTGAGAGCTGTAGGTCAAAAGGAACTCTAGTTATCGTCCGGAAACGAAGAATGGACGGACGGACTGACGGACTGACGGACGGACGGACTGACGGACAGGGCAAAAACAATATGTCTCCCCCCGAGGTGGGGGAGACATAATAAGTTAGTCTAATCTAGATATCTATAATGAGAGTGTAAGATATGATAATATAAGATATCTAGGAGATAGTGAAGCACATGATGTATAGGTGTGTTATACAACAACCCTCGTAAATTGAAGTTTAGTGTCAAATTGTCAAATTGTTATCTAGATCCCAGAAAACTACAAATAGAATAAAACCACTAAAGATACACTACCCGTGCGCACATGCTTCATAGCTACAACTCACATTTGCACAATAACCTCACACTTTACTGTTCACAAATCCTGCAACGTACACGCCTCGTACAAGTGACTGTTCTAATAGAACGCAAGACAGTGTTGTGACTTTGTCATCTAAGATCAAAAATGGTTATAAAGTCATTTCATAGAAAAACGTGGTAAGCACTAGAGGGTCGATTTTTAAATGTATTTAGAATGTCTAGGGGGTTAAGATTGAAAATTGATCATCTATATAGGATGAAAAATATCTTCACTAAGACAACTCATAGAAAGATATTTTCAACTGTAAAGGTGTCCTATTTTCGGTCAGATTGCTTCTTCATTAACTCTAAGTGACAACTGATTTGAAACTGTTTCACCAGGGGCGGACAAGGAATGAAAAAAACAACATTGATACACAGAAGAGGTCACATTTTGTTGTCAGTCCGTTTGGAAAAAGAATACTTGGTGATGGCTATCCATCAAATTCAACTATATAGAATTTGATTGTTGAATTCAAGCGTGGAATAACAAGCACTAAGGTCCCAATGATTCCACTATCGAAATTCAGATCGATGGTAATGATATGTAAAAATGTAACCACACACCATATTGCTAATACTCTAGGAGTAAATTTCGATTCCGTCCAGTTTATTCTGTTTGATCGATGATGTTCTTTGCATGAACAAACTTTTGGCAAGATTGGTTTCGAGGATGTTAACACCATGCAAAACCTTAAATAGGCTGAATATTCAGAGATTCTGAAACCCAGAAAGTTTTCACGGGAGACTTTTGACATGGGTGCATCACTTTGGTCCAGAATAAAACTTTCGAAGCAAGCAGTGGATACATCAAGGTTTACCGCCAACGGAAAAGCTCAAGCAGACGACATCTGTAGGCAAAGATCTGATACTTCTAGGGTGTTACCATGGTGGATTGTCTTATCAGAGATATCAGACCATAAGTAGGAAATACTATATAAAGGAATTGCGATAGCTTAAGGAGCAGGTTTTCAGTTGTTATCGGCGTATTTTACAGTTAAATTATTACAGTCCCAGGTGTTAAACGGAGATGAAAGTTAAGAGCAGAGGTCCTTTTGCTTAAAGAATATGAATATACATGCATCTCACACGGACTGAATTAGCTGCATTTACTGATTGCGACACAGCCCCTGTATTCATTTGACCTACCAGCCTTGGATTTACCGCCATCTTAAACTCAAATTTGAAAAGCTTTGTGGGTATTTTGACAGCGATAGTGACGTCGTTGGTGCCGTTGAAGCCTTTTTTGCAAATCAGGAAGGAAACTTCTTTCGAGGTGGCCGCGTACTTCAATAGGAGCATCAATCGCTGGAATAAATACATTGAAATCGAAGGTGAGTAGTTTCTACATGTTTGTTGAATCATAAAATTAATAAAAAATAATTATTCATAATAGATTTATGTTAGGCCAGGGACTCTTCGAAGTATAGTCGTATCATAGCTCCTTGTTTTTTTACACACTATTTTTGTAGCTGTGTCATATGTACAACAATAATTACGGCTCATTTCAGTTGATTGTTATCTTTGTATTGAAAGAAATATAATTGTCACGTTTTCGTTGTAAACAAATTATAGCTAAGGGAGGGCAATCATCACCTCTTATTTAAGTCAAATGTAGTTCTAACACAAACGACCAAGTTATCTTTGGTGTAACATACTAACAGACAAACGGTTCTCATAATGACTTTACTAACAATACAGACATGGCTTCATCACAGATAAAGACAACATTATATTGAAAAAAAATTATAAAAGAATTCAAAATTATCTTGTCATTCCTGATAATATGATGAAACTGATTAATGGTGAAAGTGGATAAAATACCTGATTAAATTGTGTACATGCAATATCTTTCATTTATGGTCACGGCTGTATCATTTTGCCTTAAAACGTGGCAAGTACGCAGATGTATAAAAAACATAAATCAAAGATATCTTTGCAATGAAAACGGATATTTTATATACACTTTATACACACGAAATGTTTTTTGCTGAATATAAATATATGCGTGGTACATAGTTATACAGATATATGACCCAGATAGTATCTATAGTTGATGTGACAAACTACATGCTACTTAAAAACAAACCAATATTCAGATTTGTTCTGTCTTCATGTAACCCTTAAATAACAGTGATGGAAAGTCATCTAATCCATTTTATTTAGAACTAACATGTCAATTGATAACTTGGTAGTAAATGCATATAACAGAAAACGACTATGCAATAGAATATTTAAGTGTAAGAATAAGTTTATACCCGAAATAAGTGAAGAAATAAAACGACAGTTAAACACTCCCTGAAAAGATTATTAGCCGTTACATGTCTACATCAGCATGTCCTGCTTTAAATTTAGTTTTACTTTTATCAAATCATGTTTTGGGGCATTTTTGTATAAAGTTTTAAGTTACCTCAGCCGTGAATATCTCCTGTTAGATGACATTTAAACATCGGGCATTCTCGCTGACTTGGGTGTCGGTGTCATTCTAATGTTCAAGTATTTCATATTTAAGTCAAGTTAACTTAAGCTGTTTCGTTTGGTAAGTAGTTGCTAGTTAATGACCCGGAAGATGCTCTAAGTAGTATCATACACACAGATGAGAGTTTTTAAAACATGTGTTGCGTGAAACTGTTCTAAAAATGTGATAGTAACAATATCGTGAATGCGCATTATTAGAGGAGATAACGTTGTGAATTTGGAAGTGAAAATAACCTAAAACGATATTTCAAATTTGTAAAAGTGTGAAAATTTACTTGTTTAATCGAAAGCTAGGACAACAAAGCTACTTGATAACGTGGAGTTATGGCAACACCAAAAATACTAGTATCTGACAATGAAATGTTGCCAGAGGCTATGTCAAGAGGAACTGATGCGGAGATAGAGAGCCCTTGCACACCGTGTCAGCTGGACGAAGAGAAGGAAATAGAATCCGTCGTCTTCTGTCTGGAATGTTCCGAACACTTGTGTGCAACTTGCCGTCATCACCACCGGAAGTTAAAACTTACACGTGCGCACCACTTGATTGATATTGGAAACGGAAACAATGATGTGGTATTCGACACAATCACGACAGAATCATGTCCAGAGCATCCTGGGAAATGTATAGAGTATTTTTGTGAAAATCACGATTCCTTGTGCTGTAAAACGTGTAAAGAGATCAGTCATAGCAGCTGTGACAGTATTAAATGCATCATGGATGAAGCAAAAGACTTTGTAGAAAGTGGAGAAGTTGTAAATGCTGAGGAATCCTTGAAGAATTTAACTGTTAAAGTAGCCAATCAGATTCAAGCTAAACGGAAGCAGACTGTTAATATCTCAGACCAGGCTGCTGTCGCTTTGATACAGATTAAAACGGAAAGGAACAGTACCATCGAACGGATCAATAAACTTGCCGACGAAGCCGAAAAAGATATCAAGACTAAGAGTTCAGATGTAAAGAACAAAATTCAAAATGAAATAGAAACAATGGAAAGTGTGTTGGACACACTCAAAGTTACTGAGAAATGCCTGACAACCGTAAAGCAAAACGCAAGTGGACCACAAATCTATATTACAGTCAAGAAAGCAGATAATCAGTTGCAAAAATATTCCGTTTATGCAGAAGACGTCGAGACACACATGACAGAAACAAATGTTCAGTTTAAGTTAGACAGTACATTTCATTCAATTCAGGAAACATTAACTTCTATGGGAACCGCCGTTGTTGGCAAATCTGAAATAGACCAACCAGAACCGCAGAAACAAGAATCCATGTCTTTTTTGCAAGTCAGTAACAACAGACGACACATGAAAAGACATTCTTCTTCATCATCAGCCGGTTCAAAACGGAAAAAAGCGATTCCTGTTGGAGGTCATTCCGTACGTATTCCAGGTGATAAGACCACGTGCCATGTAACTGGCAGTGAAATACTTCCGGATGGTCGTATTATTCTCGCCGATCATAATAATAAGAGCATAAAACTTTACAATAAGAATTGCAACTATATAAATCACGTGATGCTTCCATCGCGACCAAATGGCATTGTTGTGTTAGGTGAAGACGAAATTGCCACTTCCTTGATTGATGAAAATGCCATTCAAATTTTCTCAATCAGCTCTTCTCTCACTCTGTCCAGACGAATTGAAACAACATACCCATACTATGGCATTGCATTTTCTGATAGAAGACAGCTATATGGTACGACAACAATGGAGGATGGAACAGGAGAAATACACATTATGGACATGACAGGAAAACTTCTTGGATCTATCGGGAAAGTGAACGATCAGGTTGACCTGATTCGCCCAACGGCGATCCGTATTGACAATAAGACCCAGTTATTGTACGTGTGCGACACTGGGAGAAACAGTGTCTACTGCTTGGATATTTCGCTCGGAGACACGCAGTATCGACACGTATTTACCTACACCGACAGAAATCTGGAACTCAGGAGCGGCATTGCTGTGGATACAGAAGGATATATCTATATTTCTAGTGGAAATATGACAGTTCATCAAATATCCTTCAATGGCATTAAGATCCACGAGATCTTGTCGTCGGCAGATGGTCTGGGACAGCCACACTGTTTAGCCTTCTCTCCCAGGGATGATCACCTTCTTGTATCAGAGTTCAAAGAGAATAGCTTTAAACTGTTTGCCTTGAGATGAACTAATTCAAACTCTGGACAATCAAATAAGTCAATGCCGAAAAATATGAAATATTAGAACTCAGTTAAGTAGGATGTAACAATTCGATAGTGGCTCCGTGGTGCGAGTTGGTGATCAATCTTAATCACTATCACTTCGAGAGATTCAACCTACAGTTATAATATAAAAAAGTTACTATGGTTATTGGAATGAGTATGTGCTTAAAGTCTCGGGATCACTTTGAACTTACTGATACAGTAAAATAAATGTATTGATAGTATATTGATAGAACAATGTTCCATATGCCTTTCTTTCGTATTCAAGTCGTTTCTTCAAGTAAAGGAGTTGTCAGAAAGCTTTTTCTTCTTTTTTGCAATATCAATGAAAAAAAATACTACGCTATGTTTCTGATATGTACTTATCGATTTAGAAAGCAAAGTTAGGAATGTGTTTGGTACAAATAATGGTCATCTCCGTCAGTAAAACATATTTTTTGATAAAAATGAGAGCTACTTGTAAATGTGATCCTTGGACTTTAACCGTTTAGGGCATGATATTGTTAGAAACTCAACATTTTTACATTTCATATTGAAAAGACGAGAACATGTATACATAACTATTTTGCTGTTCCGGTAACATGTAGTGTTAGTCCTGTATGCATTTTATCTTAATTGCCATGTTTCCGATGGATATTAACACTTGCGGGCGGACATATATACACAAATATTACACTTATACATAATTTCCCCTCCTCTTCCCTCAGTTCAGTTTAATTCAGTTCTTTATTTCCTCCTTTAAGGAGATATATATACAAAGAAACATTATATCATGTGTGTACACAAACATAAAAATAGAGAAAAAGAAAACAAAAAACAGTGTAACATTAAAATACATGCATATACAATTTTACATTTCATACAAGGAATAGATAAACATAATTCTTTTATGCTAACCAATTAAATACTGTGTTATATCAGTGCAATATAGAGTGATGATATAGATTTCATATCCACGGTGGGGAATCACATGATCAAAATAATCTCTAA
The DNA here is from genome assembly GCA_022818135.1 of Saxidomus purpurata. Lineage (NCBI taxonomy): Eukaryota > Metazoa > Mollusca > Bivalvia > Venerida > Veneridae > Saxidomus > Saxidomus purpurata. The sequence continues at coordinate 32,985,370 of JAFMSR010000012.1, forward strand.
ACAAAAGTAAATCTATGAAAATGATAAAAAGATAATTAAAGTTGTTTAGCTTTAAATATGAAATGAAGCCTATCTTATGGCGACATTAATGTATTCTAGAACTACATAGGTCTCAACCATAATCTCTTTCCGATTGTAATAAACACTTAAGTACACTGAACTAATTTATTTTTGAAGTGTTCAGCACAATCAGAACGTGATTGTTATTGAGACCAGTTCTAGAATATGTTAATGTTGTCGTAAGATAGGCTACGTTTTATAATCACAGCTGAACAGCTTTCATAATTTAATAACATTTTTCAAATATTTACTTTTGTTTAGAGATTATTTTGATCATGTGATTCCCCACTGTGATATCAGTCACAGTGTGGGTGATATAGGTCTGCCGTAACTACTATTTTGGTAGTGCATATACATAATTTGCTTTTTTTTAATAGTTGGCATAAAATAAAAAATAAAATTTGTTTCACGGTTTTCAACTCAAAGTGATACAATTTTCATACATTGTATTTTAACTCGCGCTTTCGCGCTCGTAATTATTTTTTTTTAAATATATCACTTCTCGGTGAAATATATTCCATATCCATTCAAAACAAACAGATATCCTCTATATCTATTGTTACGCATTAATTGTATATTGCGCAGAGCATCTACTTAGTCATATATGCAGAGATTGGGGTCAAAACTCAGTGACTTCGTGGCATTCGTGGCAAATGCACAGATGTAATGGGTTTTGCCAATAAAGCCAGATAAAATAACGAAATAATTCATTATACACAATAACGCCAAAAGTGCGCATCAGTGGCCATAGAAATCGTAATCGTTCTGGAAGACTTATGTTACAGTTTGATGCTAAATGAATATTATAATTACCATTGATAACTTGCGCATAGTTCATACATACACACATACAGGTATATTTAGGTGGTTTTACAATCAAACGCGCAACGTGATTTGCAACCCGAATCTCACGAGAATAACTTACCACCGACCACACTATCGAAGCAGTTTGGTTTTAATATTTCATTACTACAACAATATAACTGCGGAAACAAAAAGACTCCTTGGTCGGGTTTTTATATCGTTCTTGTAAAAACTTAATACGTAAGAATGAACACCATTGTAAAACCTCAAAGCACTGAGAAAAACCACACAAAAAACTAGCAGTTGAATATCCCATAGTCACTTTAAATGTCTTTGAACTATTTTTAAAAAGTTGTCTTTCTGTATCTATGTAAAACTGGCATTCTAAGAGTGTGCCGTTTTAATAAAAAAAAGACATACAGTTTGCTCTGTCCAGCTCTGTTCATTTTACTGTAGAGGTTCCACGACAATTTATTTTTGCAGCCGGCATGATTTCACAAACCAGTTTCACGTAGTCCATTTTGTATTGACAAGAAAATAATGAGATATGCACGTGTGCATTTGTACTTACCTATGAACACTAACTGCATGAAAGGCATCCATGTTATTATTCATGTTTTGCATTGCCCAGCAGTAGTGGAAAATATTAGGAAGAACTGATGATATGACTAACTTATGACTGAAATTCATAAAGGCAAATTTAACCGTGACGATTGCTTAAGAAAAACGCTGTCAATACATAATAACTCGCTTAAACAGAAATAAAATACTTCCTATAGTATTCAGGTGTTGTCACGTGCATTGCTTGAACGTTTCAAAATAATTTGTTTATATTTTATCTTTATGTATGATTTCATTATAATATCTCGAGCAACGGACCGACTTCCCTGATGTTGAAGATAGCAAATTTTACCTTAAGTATAACTTTTCACCTGCATAGTTTCGATGTATATTTCGTTTCTAACATTCAAGTATGGTCCAGGAAACTTTAAAGACAATCAGTAAGCTGTTTATGAACATTCCTTCAACATGGGAGTGTACTACGGACGTATTTAAGTTCTGTCCCGATTCGAATTCAAAGTTTTATATGCTTCAATACGGCCATGGTTAAAGTCCACATTGAATTTACTGATATAGTAAAATTAATTTACTGTAGGATATTGACATAACCATGTTCTATTCATTCTAGATCAATACTGGAATATGCTTTTTTTCGTATTCAAGTTGTTTCTTCGCGAAAAGGAGTTGCCGGAAAGCCTTTCTTATATTTTACAATATCATTGGACAAATACAGCGCTCTATTTCTAAGTTAGAAATAGTTTTGGTACAAATAAAGGTTATTTCCGCCGGTAAAACACCGTTCTTGGTAAGATAAGAGCTACTTGTAATTGTAATACTGGAATTTTAAACTGAAAACACAGTTGATACTTCAAAACCATGCAACAAATAACTCACATGTATACTTATTTATTTCTCTTACTGAGAGATATAAATGAAAACAATACATATCAGAGATGGTAGGTTTTCATTTTTGATTTGGATAGGCATAAAATATTATTATTTTTAGATTTCCACTATGTCCAATGGGAACTGTTATACAGGTTCTTGTATTTTGGTTATCTCTTATTCTACAGCAAGAATCAGTGATTAAAGTTTTTCTGAAAATTATGATGGTCACTTTCAACGGTAATATAACTTTAAGGTACACGTATATCTTTGTATTTATCAGGTATGTTTTAGATCTCCTGAGCAAATTTCTCAGGGTGGGCTATCCGTCATCAGTCCAAACATTCTTGTTAAAAACATCTGGACCAATTTCAACTAAACTTTACGCAAATGTTTATTAGGTGACCCTCATCGAAGAAAGTTCAAATGAAGTAGTTCCAATTAGAACTCTAGATGATATGGCAACATGAAAGGAAACACTTAAAAAGCTTCTTTTCAAAAACTGGAAGGCCTATAGCTTAGATATTTGGCAAGTAACATTGTCTAGTGAACCTCTATCAATATTGTTCAAATCATGAGCCCCGGCCGCCCTAGGGGCAAGTTGATTTTACATAGGCTTATATAGGAAACACTTTTAAAATTTAGTGGACCTCTACCAAGTTTGTTCAAATAATGCCCCTGTGGTCACTGGTTTTCATACAGACTTATAAAGCTTCTCCTGCAAAACCACAAGGTCTAGAACTTAGATATTTAGTTTGTAGCATTGTCTAGTAAGCCTCTGCCAAGTTTGTTTGAATCTACCCCAAGGGGTGAAATTGACCCTGCCGAGATCATTTGTTTTACATAGATCTATTATAGTAAAAACTTCAAAAATCTGCTTCTCCAAACCACAAGGTCTAGAGCTTAGATATTAAGTATGTAGCATAAATGTCCAGTGGACCTTTACCAACTGTGTTCATATTTTGTCCCTTGGGTCAATATTAGTCAAGTTGACCTCTAACAAGCTTGTTTAGATTATGGCCATGGGGTCAAAATTGATCATGCCCTGGGTGCCCCTTGTCTGTATGTAGAGTTAAAGGAAAACCTAGCTACCAGTGATTTCCTATACATAGTCACAAGCGACTTACCTAGCAATCACTTACTTCCTTAGCACCAGTGACTTCCTTAGCAACCGGTGATTTCCCCTATGACAAAATGACTTTATTTACAACCAGTGACTTTCTTGGCAACAAATATGTCTCCCTAGCATCCAGTGACTTCCCCTAGTATTCAGTGAATTCCTAAACAACCATGTTCCTATAGCAACACGCAACTTACTTATCATTTACTTACTTAGTCTGGTTCCCTGTCGTACTGGCATGCTACAGTACGTCAGGCAAAGCTCAATAACGGCGGCGCCCAGTGTATGCTCAAAAGTATACTGTTTATATAGTGAAATGATAAAAGTATTGATCATTCAAAACTAATATGTTAATTTGAAAAAGTTATTGACATAGTTTAAAAAGACGAAAGGTTTTTTGAATGCTCAATCTGTGAACGTTGTAAACGTTGAAAAAGTTTGACTAGTAAGTGTACTATATTTCGGACAAGTTACTTCAAGAAGACATTTCGGATATGTTTGATTTTTTTTGGGGGGGGGGGTATTTCTGTTTTTGCCATGTTCGAGCCTAAAAATGTTCAAATTTAGATATAAAAAAAAAAAGAGAGAAAAGAAGTGTCGCCTGTGGGATTCGAACCTCGCCCATAAAATTACAGTGTAAGTGACTTACCCACTGAGGCACGGTGAATGGTCCTAAAAGCGTCGGCTTAAATAATACATACATATTCAATTCCTATATATAGAACAGCTGCGAACATAATAGTATACAGATTTCCGAAACAATGAAATCACCACGGCCGAAAACACGGCTATTTTTCCTGTTGTTTATTTCTCGCTATATTTTGCTGGTCAATCAAATATTATTAGCAATTTACAATGGGTTTGTATTGACAAATCACATACTGCAAGGTTTTTTGAATGATCAATTCCTACATAAAACCCCCTATTAACTCAATGTAAAAATTTGATAGTGTGGGCGCCGCCATTATTGAGCTTTGCCTGACCCGTACCGTATGGGTAGGGGCAGGTAACACCAGACTATTACTTACTTAGCAACCAGTGATTTACCCGTGCAACCAGTGACTTCTTTAGCAGCCAGTGATTTCGCCTAGGACCATTGACTTCCTTTACAACAACTTAGTCTCTCTAGCAACCAATGACTTCAACTAATATTCAGTGACTTCCTAAGCAACTGTTAACTTATCATATAGACAAGAGACTTCCTGAGCAATCAGTGACTTCCTTGGCACAAGTTTAGTCCCCTAGCCACTAGTGAGTTCCCCTAGCATCCTGAAGTAATCATCCTGAAGTGGTTTTTTGGTCAAGCTGAGGCAGTGCCCTTTGGTCTACCTTGGTCTGGTACACGGCAGTGCATCCTTGGTCTACCTTGGTCTGAAGTTCACGGCGAGTGCATCGGTTTCCTATACCTTGGTCTGAAGTACACGGCAGAGTGCATGGCTTTGGTCTTAACAAACAGGTGATGATTACAGAAAAGGAACGATTTTAAATCAGTCGGTTCATTTCTGTATGGGTGATTTTATTAAAAACTAGAGCGTATAAAAAGTGAACATAATATATTAATCATCTGAAATCCAACTTACGTCTCAGTGACTTCTTGCTACAAGGAAGTAGCCCCATTACATATAGTTTCCACGCAGCCCCGTGACACCTAGTGTCCTCGAAGCCTCATGACGTTAGCTCCACAACTGCTAGTTTCCCCGCAATCTCGTGAAGGTGACCACGTATCCCTTAGTCTCCCAGCATCCTAATTAATCCGTGACTCATTGTATTCCCGCGACATGTGATTACCCCGTGTCCCCAGCATCAACACAGCCCCCGCGTTCAGGCCGATTATTTTGGCATGGTCATGTCAGCGGAATTGCTTGTACGATGTGCAAAAAAAGGTGAAGTAACGCGGGGCTGTGTTGAAACTGGGGACACGGCGCTGAGTAAATGGAGTTACTGGGATATCGAAAAAAGCTATGCTATCAAGGGTTATGTTGATATTTTAGCACACAGAAAATGACGGTATATCTGGAGCTGCGTTGAAACGTGGGGACACGGGGTTGAAATCACGGGACGGGACTGAGGCGATACATACAAGGAACTGCGTTGATATATGGGTGCGGGGGCATGGGATTGTACGGACAATGTGATGTAATAAACCAGGGCTGTGTTGATACAGGGTTAATGATGTTGTGGGTGATATGGTGGGAAGCAAAGTTGCCACAGCTTGCCACAGTGCAAAGACTTCAATAATACAATGACTGTATTGATAGCAGAGGACATGGGTCTAGGAAATATTAATAGAAACGTTGTTACCGTTGTGGCCCGCGCGTGAAGGCCGATTAAAAATCGGCCCTCGGAAAAGGGACACGCGACGTCAACGGCTACAAATGACGTCACCTCTTGAATAAAATGGCCGCCAGCGAGAAATCAATTGAATCGCAATCAAAAGAGATCATTTAAAACAAAGTGAAGGAAATAGATATTCAATTATGAGTGTTACAACATATATAAACGAGTTTATCGAAAGTAAAGAATATCATCAACATTAGGAAAAAGATGACGCGTAACGATAAACACTTCAAGGAATGGCCGTGAAGTGAGGAAACCACAAACTTTAAATCATAATCACTAAATGAACATGATCTGTGAATTACACTTAAGTTTTTATTTTTTCTGGTACAATGTATCTAGTAGTTGTGCATATTGTATGTTAGAATACTGATTAAAAACGAAAGATATGCATTATTATATAATAGACGTTAATTCACGACTGTGCCAGGCCGGGACGTATAATCGGCCCTCAGTCGCATAATTGCACTCAGGCTAAAGCCCTTGTGCCATTATGCTTCATGCGGGCTGATTATCACGTCCAGACCCGGCTCAGCTGTGTACTATCTCTAAATAATTGGCAAGTGTGATACTTAAGAGGCGGTATATCGGGAGCTGCGTTGAAACGTCGGGGCATGGGTTTGAGGCTGCGGGGATACATACAAAGGTGATATGGGGCTGCTGCGTTGATCCTTGGAACAGTGTGCTGAGTAAATGGAGCTGCAGGGAAAATTGAGGGAAGCAATATTAACACGGGTTCTTTAGATACAGTGATACATACGGAGATTTTGATTTAAAGGAAGTTAGGCCAATGGCATTAAGTTAATGAGATTGTACTTGTGCGTAGGAACATTATGGAGAAGATGCTTATAGTCCACAAGGAAACGGGGATACTAAAGGAAGCGAGGTAATTAGAGCCTTTGTTGGTCACGGATGCATGTGACTGAGTAAACCGAATAAACATTGACTGCGTATTTAGGTCTAGGTTCTAGGTTGCTGATAGTCCGAGTGAGGCTTACATATAACTGACGGTCTTGGGACACCGATCCGATTTTGTTGAGCTTCAGGCTTTCAATGGCAAACAAGGGTTCTAAATGCGCCTGTAACTAGGGGTTGTGAGGCTAACTTATCAATGCTGCAGGAAAGCTAGGGGTTGCAGGGTTAACTTCACAAGGCAGCGGGGAAACTAGTTGCTACGGGGCTAACTTCACGGGACACGGGGAAACGAGGTGTCACGGTGATAACTTCATGGGGCTACGGGAAAATTAGGTGCTACGGGGAAACTAGGTGCTACGGGGCTTACATCACGAGGCACGAGGAAACTAGGTTCCACGGGGCTAATTATACGGGGCTTGGGGAAACTAGAAGCTACGGGGCTTGCTCCAAGGAGCACGGGGAAACTAGGTTTACAGGAATAACCGTTATACGTGGCGGCGAGAAAACTAGGAGCTACAGGTCTAACTTAACGGGGAGCGGTGGTGTAGAGGTTAAGGTGTAGACCGCTCATCCCGGAGGTTGCGGGTTCGAACCCCACTATGGTCACGACCGTACTTCCTTTTTCAGGAAGCGGACACGAGAGTGACTCGATAAGCTGCAAGCTTTCTTCACAATAGAGCTAAAATAAATTAGTATAAACTAACGTAACGGGGCGCGGGAAACTAGGTTCCACGGGACTGCGGGAAAACTAGGTGCTACGGGACTAGGTGCTACGAGGCTAACTTCCTACTCGTATTGACGGCCTCTGTTGATCATATACTCGTTTGTCATTGACACAGTAAGAAGTGTGCTTTACAATAACACTTACTTCAATTAGTTTAGCTTATTCTTAAATATACGCTGAAGACAGCAAACGTTTGCATGTCGTAACTATAAATTATAAACATTCACATGACTGCGAACAATCACACAATTGTAAACCCGGAAGACTTCAATATAAATTATGGTTAAAAGCGTAAATAACGTATTGACTGAATACTGCCGATATAAACAAATTGGATAGTACTGAAATGGGGACAGTTTACCATGCACGATTAGATCTCAGGAAAGATTTTGCTAGATATCTTAGCCTCGGTCAAACTTTCATTTGCGTAGTGTCCTTCATTTGAAAACCCTGCTTTGGATACATTTGCACCAGCTTTGTATTTAGCTCGACAAGCTGTATAATCTAGACCAAAGTAACAGGGGCGACTCTTTCCCGAAAGGTCAGTTATAATGATTTGTCAGAAAGACCTGACCGTCCAAAGTGGAAATAGCTTTTCTAACCACATATTTGCCTAAAAGCCAAAATTTAAAACTACGAAATACAGGTGAACCTGGAACTGAGACAACTTGGGTAAAGACTGGACCAAAAATGTTATATACCTGAGGCAACCTTTCCTAATATAACGTCAGTTTTGTAAACATAGTAGATCATACTTAGTTACCAACTTAGTTTCCAACAAAACCAGCAGAGGTCACCTTCTGACTGAGCAGATTATGATAAAGCAAATTAAAACATCCAAGCATTTTGAGCAGAAACCCATTTTGCAAGCAGAAAATCAGTATGCAAAATCTTGTAACTATGGGCCATATGGCTAGCAGGTTTCAAGAATCCTGTCCAAAAAAGTTCTTAGGTTTCTTTGCAGAGACCCAGTTGCTATAAATTTAGAATTATGTAGCTTTTTGTGTGACCATTTATTTGAACAAACGGACTGACAGATGCCCAGCGCCATACCATAATACGTCCACCACGTCCAACATAGACACAGGTAATCACAAACAAAAAGCTATTGTTGTCACAAACATGTAAAATCAATTATCGATATAGGCACCATTAGTCTTCATAAGGAAGTAATTTCACAGACTTTTCTGGTGGGTCAATTAACAAAATTAGGATCCAACAAGTGTATCATAAGCATATAAAATCAACGAAATTCAAGTACCCATACAACTGCGTTTTATTAAAATCAAATCCAATGAGTTTCATGCCCATGAATTTACATGTATTGTAGTATTCAACAATAGTCTAACCTTGAGAAGACAGAGGGAAAAGGGAGATAATTTCTTTACTTTGCACCTTGGCCTACACTCACAAACTGAGAAAGAAAACATACAAACCTAAAATTTCACGATTATTTATTTCATTTTGTAGTATTAAGTTCTAAATCTTACAAAGATGTATTAAAACAAACATCTTTGATTTTAAATCAACTTCATATCTACATATGCTTTCTGTGTGAATTAGACAATTGATTGTATAACATCAACAGAAATCATAATTATGAAGGTTTATTTTATGTTTTCCAGTGAATTATAGAGTTTTCTCAGTGAAATAAAAGTGATAATCCACAGTTTTGAAACAGTGGATTACCATTTTTTTTATTTTTCACGTTTGCATCTTAACCCGGTTTCGCCAAAAAGTATCCCGGCGTAATTAAGCTGGAAACCATGCGGCGTGACGCGTTAATGGCGCCATTTGCGCTATGTTTCATGGCGTTTCCGGCGATTTTCAATATTTTGTATAAATAAACTCAATAAAAGTAGAGTTTTAACCATAAAATAAACAGAAAAATTGGGGTATCGTGTTAATATCACGATTCACTGGAACACCAAAAGTGTTATTTTCACCTGGCGCGCCCTCGTAAAATATCACTTTTGGTGCCCACTGTGAAATATAACGTGATCTACACCGAAACCAACAATATCCTCATTTAATGCAGTAACAAAGGAGTTTTTATAATCACAATTTATTAAATACATGAAATTTTGCAATCAAAACCAATAAAAACAATTAGTACCTAAAACATGTCTTTTAAAGATACCATAACTTTAACAATCTTATGTAATATCTCAGTATAAAATTATAAAGACAAGTTTACATAAACAGTTACACACTCACAAGTCAATTTCATGCAAAATGACACCAATCTTAACTGAATACAAACCAAATGATACAAAGTTATAAGGCACATCATCAAGCAAAATATTCACAAAATCAAACATCTTTACCAGTCACTGTAAAGTTACAAGGGGGGCACATTTATTTCAAATGATTTTAAAAGCGCACCAGAGACGATTTTGCATACGACACATTGTCTAACAACAATGATTACCTTGGTGGTGTCAATTCAAATTCACTCAAATTCCCTTCATGGATGATAAGTTGTCTGGTTATGTCTTCACACACAATGTACTCTTTATGTACAGTGCATACAGGCTCTGTCCCTGAACTTTTACCTTTTCCCTTGATCTAGGGGCTTAGGTTTCGGAAGTGACTCATAACACTCTATGATAATTATTTCAATAAAAAGTATTTCAAATTTTATGGGTGAAAAGGTTGTGTGTTGACAAACACATAAAAGGGATACAACTCCTGTTTTAAGATACGGACCTCGGTTTTCACCATGACAAATTGTCTGACCAATGGTTGTGTAAAATGATTTCCATTTTTCTCCATACATGACAAAGTTAAAGTCAAGACATAAAGTAAACACAAATCACAGGTTTTTATTTAACACATCTAAAAATACAAGTGTTTGACTGAGTGATAGAAGGGCTATTCTGATAAACAGGCAACTGAGAAATCATTGTTACATTGTTTCAATGGCTCTAGCAAGCTATATATAGACAAGAGGGCCAAGATGGCCCTATATCGCTCACCTTGGTACAAGTCCACTTGCCTGGCGGAAGATCACTAGATATTGTTCTATACCAAATAAGTTTTCCTATATACGCCGTTGTAAAACAAATGATCACCCCCCGGGCAAGGTCAATTTTGACCCCAGGGGCATAATTTGAACAAACTTTGAAGAGGTCTACTAGGCAATGCTACATGCCAAATATCTAAGCTCTAGGCCTTGTGGTTTCAGAGAAAAAGATTTTTTAAAGTTTTCCCTATATAAGCCGATGTAAAACTAAGTGACCCCCGGTGCGGGGTCAATTTTGACCCGGGGGTCATAATTTGAACAATCTTGGTAGAGGTCCACTAGCCAATGCTACATGCTAAATATCTAAGCTCTAGGCCCAAAAAGGCTTAACTAAAAATAACTAGTATGTAAAAAAAGCTATAAATATTCATACATAATAAATTATCATATAAATATTTGTATCATTAATTCATGCAATAGAACTTGACTGAAAACTAGGACTGTTTCTGTTTTTCCTCTTCTTTCTCCTTCTTACATTTGAGCACAATACTGTCAAAACTTGCTAGATAGAATAATCCTACAACACGCAGCAGCCCCATCAGGAAAAACTGTAAATATAACAAATCAATGGATATCATAGAAGTTTGACACAGTGACAACCTGGCCTTCCATAGCTGTAAACATGGCAGTAGGTAAGAACAGATAATTTTCACTGATTATTATGACAACAAACCATTAAATCAAAACTAAAAATTGTAATAACTGGTGCAAGATGTTTTCTAGATGCTTTAAAAGCCAGTTCCTCAACTTTCCATGTTGTTTGAGACATTTAAGCACAAGAGACATATTGTGCACTGTATTTAGTAATGGTACAAATGATTACCTGTTCTATGACTTTTAACAATGATGTAGCAGGGGACATTCCAGCACTGATATTTGCCAGCATCCAGCCATCTAAACCTTGGTAGCTTACAAACTGACCTTTCTGAAGAAAACAAAGAAAATGTTAACATCAATAACTATATGACCTGCATATGATTAATGTTAAAAAAGCTCTTCAAACTAGAAGCTATCACTGGAGGTGATGAACCCCCCCCCCACACACACACACACCCAACCCTCTTGGACACAAGACATAAACCTTAATGTAATGTTAGAAGGCTTATTACAATCACTCCTGCGAGGTTTCAGTCCATTCTGAACAAGGGTTTTGGAGATGAAGCACACACAAGAATCTTTATGTACAAAGGGCCAAAACTTTGTGAAAAATAATCCAATTGAAACATGCCAAGGGTTTTGGAAATGAAGAGTGCAGAAATCTAAATGTACACTTTTTGAAAGAAAAAGGCAATAAAACAGTCTGAAGGTAAACTGCCAAGACCATACACTACAAGGTTTTGCACCAATCACTTATGTGAAGTTCCATTCCATTCTGGCCTGAGGTTTTTGACATGAAGTGCACCCAAGATTGTTTCTTCTACAGACAGACAGACACAGACACACACACAGTCACACACACACATACACACACTTACACAGATGGACAAGCTGAATGCAGTATATCTCCTTGTCTATTACAATCAACACAAAGAGAAGAACATTTCGTAAATTGACACAAATAGATATTATTTTAACATACAATTATATATGACTATACTGAACACTGTCTGTAATGATTTCATGATTCACCATGAACAGACTGTAAGATACAGCCTTGTGTGGTGTATGTACACCTGTACATATTGCTACAGAGGTGTGTATACAATGAAGTACTTACCAATGAATCACTAAGAATAGTTTGAGCAACATCATGGGGATTCAGTAAACCAGCTGTCTCAGATATCAGTAAGGTCTCTTTTGGCTGAAATTCAAACAAGAGGCCCAAAAAGGCTAGTATTAGTCTGCTAAACAGACTGGATTGTTCTGAGTAAGTTTTGTGAAAATCTTTTCGATTGTTATCAAAGAAAAAGACAACAGAGGTCACTGTGACCTTGACCCACTGACCCCATAAACAAGAGGGACCATCTACTAAATAAAACAAAAGGGCCAAGATGGCCCTATATCGCTCACCTTGGTACAAGTCCACTTGCCTAGTGGAAGATCACTAGATAATGTTATATACAATAGGTTTTCCTATATACGTCTTTGTAAAACAAGTGACCCCCACCCCCATTGGGGTCAATTTTGACCCAAGGGGCATAATTTTACCAAACTTTTAAGAGGTCTACTAGGCAATGCTACATGCCAAATATCTAAGCTCTAGGCCTTGTGGTTTCAGAGAAGAAGATTTGTAAAAATTTTCCTATATAAGCCTATGTAAAACTAAGTGACCCCCCGTGCGGGGTCAAATTTGATCCAGGGTCAATTTTAATCCAGGGGTCATAATTTGAACAATCTTGGTAGAGGTCCAATAGCCAATGCTACATGCCAAATATCTAAGCTCTAGGCTTTGTGGTTTCAGAGAAGAAGTTTTTAAAGTTTTTCCTATATGAGCCTATGTAAAACTAAGTGACCCCCCGTGCGGGGTCAATTTTGACCCAGGGCTCATAATTTGAACAATCTTGGTAAAGGTCCACTAGCCAATGCTACATGCCAAATATCTAAGCTCTATGCCTTGTGGTTTCAGAGAAGAAGATTTTTAAAGTTTTTCCTATATAAGCCATGCAAAACTAAGTGACCCCCCGTGCGTGGTCAATTTTGACCCAGGGGTCATTATTTGAACAATCTTGGTAGAGGTCCACTAGCCAATGCTACATGCCAAATATCTAAGCTCTAGGCCTTGTGGTTTCAGAGAAGAAGATTTTTAAAGTTTTTCCTATTTGCATAGCAACCAGAGTTCTGCATGGAATGGAATTCTTTGCCAGACTAACTAAGTGACCACCTGCGCGGGGTCAATTTTGACCCGGGGGTCATAATTTGAACAATCTTGGTAGATGCCCACTAGACAATGCTACTTGCCAAATATCTAAGCTCCAGGCCTTGTGGTTTCAGAGAAGAAGATTTTTAAAGTTTTTCCTATTTGCTGCCATAGCAACCAGAGTTCTGCATGGAATGGAATTCTTTGAACAATTTTGGTAGAGCTTCATGCAAGGAACATTCCTGCATAGTTTTATCAACATTGGCCTACTTGTTTCAGAGGAGATGTCATTTGAATCAAAATGTTAACGGACGACAAACAATCATCAATTAGAAAAGCTCACCCTAGCGTAGCCAGGTGAGCTAAAAACAATCATGCTGTGAAGTTTGAAGACTGTTGTTTCTTGCATACCAGATTAGATTTCAGTGTGCCCTTGACCTTTGACCTACTGACCCTTCAAACTATAGAATTCATCTACATGTTGCATGCAACCTTTACTCAAAGAATGTTTGTTTTTATTTTCAAACCCACATGATTTCAAAAACAGTAGTTTTTAAATATCTACCTACAAGGCGTATGTAAAAGCTCAATCATCCTATGAAGTTTGAAGACTCTAGGTGATATACATCTCAAGATATTTAGCTGTAAAGATTTTCAAAGTTTCAGTCACTTTGACTTTGCATGCAACCTTCTCAGCAATTTTCATACCCACTGACCCCCAAAACAGTAGGGATCCTCCATTCAGTAAAACCAATCATCCAATGAAGTCTGAAGATTGTGAGTGAAACAAATCTCAAAACATTAAGCTGAAAAGATTTTCAAAGTTTGGGTCCATGACCTTTGGCCCACTGAAAAAACAATAGGGATCATCTACAGATTGCAGGAAACCTTCTGACAAAGTTTGATGACAGTTGAATAAAAAAAATGTGACCTGCAGAGTGTTATCGGTGAAACTGAGGTCACCATGACTTTGACCTTTAACACACTGACCCAAAAATCAAAAGAGACCATCTACATGTAATGCTGTTGCAGGAAACCTTCCGAGGTCAGTTTGGTGAAGTTTAATGAAAATTGTGACCTGTAGAGTATTATCAAGGAAACGACATCATAGGTCACCATGACCTTGGACTTTGTCCAGTAGGGCTATAAAAGAGGCAGCCTAACCACAATGCATATCACAATCCCCATATCAAGCTACCAAAGAAAATTTCTGTATGTTTCCTTAATCTTTTTTTAATTTAGAATTTAATTCTTGCATTTTATATTTTATATTCTTGACTGTGACTCTGACTAGAGTTATATCAAAAAACTTAAAATACTCCAATATGAAATAGCACTGAAAACTTAGTAAAATCTTATATAGGTTCCAATTCTAGTCATAACTACACTGAAGACCAAAATGAGGGGAAACAAAGTTGGTTACATTGTTACCTTTCCTTGTAGTTCTTGCTGGAAACCTGGTGTATCCGTGTCTGGAGGAAACGCTACTGTCACACGTACATTATGCGGAGTCATCTGTAAATCATGTAGCTGTTTGTTATTGAATCTAGTCTTGTTGCTTTTTCATAGACAATAATTACTTTTTTCAGTTATATACTTTATGCATTAATTAAGTTGACATACATGTATGTGTAGAATTTCCAATTTGAACACATGTTACACACTTTGTTTTAAAGCAAAGGGGAATTTTTTTGAACATATATTTTGCTGTTAATGTTATGAGTGCATTTTGATGATATGCCTTTAATAAACTATAAACTTGCACAACTTTTTCTGTTGTCATGTCAGTCTGTCAAAAGCAAGACTAGAAATGGCTTTTATTGTACTTACCGGTAATCATAATTCTTACAGTACGAGGTAATGTTCATTGGTCTGTCCATTTCAGAAAGTTTGTCATAAAAAACAAATGAGGATCTTAATACATACGACTTTTGAACACACGGAAACTTACATAGATTGCAAATCTGTTTTCAGTCTACAGCAATAAAATGCCAGTAATACTCATGGTACATTCTTGGGTACTAACTAATTAGTCAATACACTAAGATTTGTTTTACTCCTTGTAAGCGCTAAACCCACAGCAGTAGGTGAGTAAATCCCTTGATGTTGTGTGCATTTCATTGGAATTATGAGACATGTATCAATGGACTTTCTTACCTCCATTTGTAAAGCCTCCGCCAGTCCTCGCAGAGCAAACTTCGATGCTGAATATGCGGAGAAGCCAAACAATCCTATCTGTCCTGCCTGAGAGGACAAGAATACAACTCTACCACCCTGCTGCTGTACCATGGAACCAATTACTGCCTTTGTTGTATAAACTGCACTTAAGTAATTAGCTTCCATCTGTTTCTGTAATATATAAATATGCTGGTCATTTAAAGGGAGTAAGTCGACATTAAGTTTAGTAACAAGAGGGCCAAGATGGCCCTTTATCACTCACCTGGCTACCACTGGCTATAATAGAAGATCATCAATAGCAGCAGAAGGGTCAATTTTGACCTTGGGCTCATGATTTTCATCTATATAAGCCTATGTAAAATCAAGAGACCCCCGGGCAATGTCAATCTTGACCCAGGGGTCATGACTTGACAACTCTTGGTAGGTCACCAGGTAATGTATAATATCTAAGCTCTCGGCCTTGTAGTTTCAGAGAAGAAGATTTTTTTAGTTTTTCCTACATAAGCCTATATAAAACCAATAAACCACTGGGTGGGGTCAATTTTAACCCGGGGGTCATAATTTGAACAATCTTGGTAGAGGTCCACTTGGTAATGCTACATACTACATATCTAAGCTCTAGGCCTTGCGACGTACAACGGACGCCGTATGGAATGCAATCCTAATAGCTTACTCTGGTACTTCGCAGACATGGGGCCGGTTACTTTGAAAAGTAACTGGTTATTAATCGATTATTAAGACATTTTCAATAATCTATTATTAATTGATTAACAGACTAATTTCTATTAATCAATTAAATTATTAATCAATAACCCAAAGTAACAGTCTTTCAGATGAGACTAAAACCGAGGTCCCATGTATCGGTGCTATACACCTAGCATGTATAAGAACCAGGGGTGTCTCTGGCATTGGGACACTTTCTGTATCTTGCACTATCCTCTGAAACCAAAAATAACTAACCTCATACATGTACATTCTTAATCTTCATTCTCTACATTAAAACAACAATACAGGCTTATTCTGTTCTTCAGTGCACTTTACAATCCCTGTATCCTATGCTCAATGATAGTGAAGAAAACCTTATTACTTTAAGGGGAGATAATTTGCTCTATTTACTAATATAATCACAGTTATATCCTGTATTGAGATACTCACTGTCATGTGTTTCTGTATTTTTGTCCGCAAAATAGAACACTACATTAAGTACCTCGATGCCATGCTTTCTAATGTGATAAGTTTCTAAATTTTTTACAAACTTCAAAGAAAGAATGCTTACAAAATAAAATTTGCACTGCAATGCTTGTACAGTAACACTGCTTTAAATGGCAACATAAAACAGCTGACAGAACCCTAAAAACACTGCAATACCATACATTTTATGACATAACTGCAATACCACCCCTATTACTGTATTTACAGCTGCAGCTTATGATTACTTACAATGTATTATTGACAAACCGGCATGTTTTAACAATAATATCAAAATTACAAAGCAGAACTTAGAAAGGTAGGCATCTGAAAAAATAAAAGCACATCTTGTAAAGACTGTGTAAATTTACTAAAAGAGTCTAAATGTTTTACTTACCTTAAAATCTGCAGCATCAATGTCTTGGAATGAACGACTGATGGATGTGCCAGCAGAGTTCACCAACATGAAAACAGGACCTAACTTTTCTTCAGCCTGTATCAAACATACAAGTGAGACAGCACACTAGTCGGTGGCATAATGTGTCAGGTAACAAAAATTGTCTACACTATGTCTTGATAAGACATTTAAGGAATTTAGGAAAATACTATATAAATTATAAGGAATAACTTTAAATTGCTCCACAGGCATCATAACATGCTTTGAGCAATGCTTCATCATTCTATGTTTTTGAGATGTTTTTTTTTAATAAATCTGGCAACCTGATAACCTTTTTCATAAACTTATAAAAGTTCTCAAACAGAACTGAACAAAATGTAATTATTAACAGACTTTTTACATAGAATTTAGGAAAATTAACTATGAATATGTACCAAACATGTTCACACCAACCTCTGTAATTGCTTCTCTAACATCGTTATAATTACTTGATAAATCTACTGAGATACCCTGAACTTTCCTGGATGGCTGTAAATGGCGTTGTAATTCTGTTTTAGCTTCCTCTAGCCGTAACTGGGTAATTCAGAAGCATAAAACATACATATGAAAATATTAAACATAATTTGCCACATAAAACATATTTTTTCCCCTGTATAATCATGAAATGATTAACAAAGATCCTTTTAATATTATTTCCAGAGGAAGCGGAAAAACAGGTACCCCATGCTTATTTGGCATGGTGCATATTTATGACTATTTGGTGCTATATTATATTTTTTTTATGAAAAGATAGAGGACCATGATGTTTACAAAATGTGTTCAATTCTTTTAATGTTTAAAATCATATTATCAAAGTCATCACCTTATTTCTTGCCAGGATGGTAACACTTGCTCCTTGCTGGGCAGCCAACACAGCAATAGCTTTACCAATACCACTTGAACCACCTGTTACCTGTAAATAAATATTTCATTTTTCTAACTTTTCATTACTGGAACAAGGTTTTTCTGCCTATACATCCTGTGTAGGCAACGCTAAATTTACCCAAAGCAATCTAACCATAGTCTGCACTGATCAATATACAGTGGGACCTTCCTAATCCGTACTCTTCTAATCCGGAAAACAGTCTAAACCGAACGCTTCCCACGGTCCTGAATTTTTTCCTTCATCTTATGCAAAAACACCTTTGCAATCCGAAACCTGTCTACTCCAAAAACCGAACAAGTATTTTTGGCCACTTTCATATAAGTAAGTGAAAATATACCTGTCTAATCTGAACACAGAATTGAACCCAATTTTTTGGCAATTTATAATTTTTCTGTGAGGTGTGAATGTCATGAAGCAGTGATAACTTTGGTGCAAAGTATGGTTAAACAAGTGGGTAAAAGACAATGTCCAAAATGAGTTTAAAATACTGGAATTTGTGCTTTTGACACTGTGTTGTAAATTAAACAGTAATTGAAACCAGACAGACAGAACTTAAAAGTACTGAAAAATACAACTGATGAAGATGAGTTTAAAATATTCCTGGTTTTAACACCCTGTTGTTGGAATTTAACAGGAATTGAAAACAGTCAAAATGTACTTAATAGTATGTACTGTAATGACATAATTTTCTCTTTTTTCTTCTTCAATTATCAACTTTGTCTCAGACATACATGTAAATATACAGTACTTAATTGCCCTTTAAATTCAATGAGCATGCCTACACTTGCAAACACTCATACTATGACTTTGCCTACAACAGAGGTCAGAGTGCGCATATACCCAGACGGTATGGGCAGTATGATGTTATGTTTTTGGGTGGCTTATTGAATTATCAGGGGCGGATAGGTTTGGTTTAGGGGGGAACTGCATTTGTTGGTTCGCCGATAAGACGGCAATATGACTGTGTTTTATTCTTGTTTTTAAGTATTCGAACACTAAATAGCGGTGGAGCAAGTGACTGTATAGTTAACATGTATAATTGAATGGCAATGAACAATGTGAGGGCCATAGACAGAGGTAAAAAATAGGGAGGCACTTTCTAGGGGGTTTTTTTCGAGGGTGCCATTTCGTGCATTTTCCTGCATTTCAAACGTGTTTTGAGCTTTTCAGATACCGATTTGGAAACAGAAAATAAAATTTATACTCAGATATTTAGTAAGGTTGGGGAATTTTAGGGGGGGCGCGCGCCGGGTGCGCCCCCCCCCCTGGATCCGCTAGTGTTTATAACACGGATCTCAATGTTCACTCAGTGAAATTTATCAAAATCTTCTACCCCGATTAACATCAAAAAGTATACAGAGCAAAATGAATGCCGGAAACCATATGACGATATTAAAATGATGTCATGTGTGCTATGCTTTCTGATGACGTTTCCTGAGATTTTCTACATTTTATTGAAACAAACTCAACAAAAGTTGCTGGTATTATCGTCATATCATGTTAATTTCACCAGTGAACACAAAAAATAGTTATTTTCAATTGTGGCTGTGTCACTCATGAAACAAGAGGCCCAAAAGGGCCAGTATCGCTCTACTGGTCTGACATGAGTGTTCTTAGCAAAGGGCTTGTGAAAATCTTTTGCAATGTAACAAAGGGGGGAAAAAAAAAAAAAAAAAAAAAATAAAAAAAAAAAAAAAAAAAAAAAAAAGGAAAAAATTTTTTTTTATTATTTTTTTTTTTTTTATTAAATTTTTTGAAAAAATTTTAATTTTTAAATATATATTATAAACACAAACATTCTGTTTGACCTTGACAAGACAAACCTTTTGACCAATTTACATGATGGTTGGGTTGTAAATGTCACCTGTATGGCATACACAATTTTTTTAACCAGGTGAACTAGTTTTTGACCTCAGAATACCCATATTCATACTCAACCTAATTTTCATCAAGACAATCATACTGACAAAGTTTCAAGAAAATCCAATGAAAAATGCAACCTCTATTGCATACACAAGGTTTGTCTACAATTTTACCCTGTGACCTAGTTTTTGACCCTAGATGACCCATGAACTAGACCTAGATTTCATCGAGGCAATCATACTGACCAAGTTTCATGAAGGTCTAATGAAAAATGCAACCTCTATTGCATACACATGGTTTTTCTATGATTTGACCAGGTGACCTAGTTTTTGACCCTATATGACTCATGCTCGAACCAGACCTAGATTTCATGAAGGCAATCATACTGACTAATGTTCATGAAAATCCAATGAAAACAGCGACCTCTATAGCATACAGATTTTTAAAGGGTAAAAAGAAGCCTTAAACATTTTTAAAGGGTAATTAAATCAAAACACCAATGTAATAAAGTAACAAATTAATATGCTCAGCCTCACTACTGTTTCAGTCAATAGTATTCTCTGTACATTCTGACATGGAACCTTCGCTAGCCATAAACAGAATTCACCTTTTCTTTCATACAAACATAACATTTCGGGTTTTTTTTCAATTTGATTTCAATATCACTAAGATCAACAACCAGCCACAGATATAAAGATTTCAAAGTGTTCATTTTTTTCCGACAGCTTTTCACCAGCATGGTATAGATCTGCATTTTTCTTCAACAGAATAGATACTTTTACCAACCAATTCATTTATATAGTTTTTAAAATTGAGAAGCATCCTGTTATTAACGCCAAAAAAAGAGTTCTGTTCCTGGTATCCCTACCTTCCCTTTTGTTTACCCTCCGACCCTAAACTTTTTATTGGGGGTAAATTTCCAACTTTACGTTTTTTTCATAGCACAATATATTCCAATATAAAAGTAAGTAAAATTTTAGTTGCTTATCCCTCCTGTAAAAAAATAGGGGCTTATAAATATAGTGACAACCTTCGCTGACTAAAAAAAAAAAACGAAAAAAAAAAGATTTTCCAACCTACCTACCCTCTTTTTTTTGGGACAGGAGACCAGAAACGGAACTATTATTTTTTTGCCTTATCCCTAGTGACAAAATGAAAAATGCTTAGTGTGCTAGATTGTTGTTTAGGCAGAAAACGGCCCAATTTCCCATCATATTCGCCGTCATTTTTGTTATGATGGTAGTATTGATTTAATAGAATCTAACAGAGAAAGCGCCGGATACCCTTCGATGTGGTTACGTCCCTTGATCACTTTTAATGCGTATCGCCCATTTTATATGCGTTTTTGTACGCTCTACAATTACTTTGAAGCATATATAGAAATGAATAGAGCATATTTAGGCAAATACGCGTCTTATCTCGAGCTCTGGTTTCATGAATATCAAAAGAAAATTGTAACCTGTAGAGCGTTATCAAGGAAAATCTTATTGTCATACGATTACTTTCTCAAGTGAAATGATGGGTACTTAGCCTGTAAAGGCACAAAAAAATAATTTGATAAGAATTTATCAGTGTTTATCAAGGAGTCACTGAAAATTCCCAGCACTTCATGAAAACATGAGCTGTCAGTAGACAGCGCGCTCGACTATTCTCAGTGATTGACAATATAAAATAATATCCATCTTGACTGTAAATGAGTCTCTAAAGGGGATAATTATGTCAAAATGCTTGATACAGTTACCTCCTCCTGTACACAGGTTCAGATCATGATGGTGAACAAGTGTGCAAAGTCTGAAAGGCATATGTCAATGGACTTTGAAAATATCTGAGCTAGTACACAAACTTTAACGAAAGTTCTAGGTAAAAAAAGGGGCATAATATTGTAAAAAAGCTTGATACAGTGACCTCCTCCTGTGCACAGATTGAGATCATGATGGTGAACAAGTGTGCAAAGTTTCAAAGCCATATGTCGATGGACTTTGAAATTATCTGAGGTGGTACGCAAACTTTAACGTAAATTGTAAGTCGAAAAAGGGGCATAATTCTGTCAAAAGGCTTGATAGAGTTACCTCCTCCTGTGTACAGGTTGGGGGCATGATGGTGAACAAGTGTGCAAAGTTTCAAAGCCAGATGACAATTGAATTGGAAAATATTTGAGGTGGTAAGCAAACTTTAACGTAAATTCTAAGTCGAAAAAGGGGCATAATTCTGTCAAAAGGCTTGATACAATGACCTCCTCCTGTGTACAGGTTGGGGGCATGATGGTGAACAAGCGTGCGAAGTTTCAAAGCCAGATGTCAATGGACTTTGAAAATATTTGAGGTGGTACGCAAACTTTAACGTAAATTCTAAGTCGAAAAAGGGGCATAATTCTGTCAAAATGCTTGATACAGTGAACTCCTCCTGTGTACAGGTTGGGGGCATGATGGTGAACAAGCGTGCGAAGTTTCAAAGCCAGATGTCAATGGACTTTGAAAATATTTGAGGTGGTCACAAACTTTAACGTAAACTTTAAGTCGAAAAAGGGGCATAATTTTGTCAAAATGCTTGATAGAGTTACCTCCTCCTGTGTACAGGTTGGGGGCATGATGGTGAACAAGCATGCAAAGTTTCAAAGCCAGATGTCAATGTAGGGTTAACGCCCGTTTTTCGTGTTATAACATCTGCAGAAACCTGAGGGATGGTTGGTGCCCGAGCCCGTTAGGGCGAGGGCACCAACATATCCCGAGGGTTTCTGCAGGTGTTATAACATGAATAAACGTTCGTTAGCACTATTCTAGCACAAATAGCATAAAAAATCATAGAAATAAAAATGAAAGCGCTCTTACTGGTACTGGCGTTCAATAATGCACGGGACAACGTCCGTGTTGTTTACGCCATATTTATGGCGTCACCAGCGGTTTTTAAGCCCGGCACTGTTGACGCCGTACATAATGTAAGACTTGGAAGACAGGTCCATTGTTTACAATGGCCCTGTACTGCGCATAAATGAAAACGGGTTATAATGGCGCGAGAATCTCCCCGTTAACACACGTTTTTTCTCCTGTTAAAACACCGGCAAAATGGGCAGAAACAGCACATTTTATGCTAGAATGGACTTTGAAAATAATTGAGGTGGTACACAAACTTTAACGTAAATTCTAAGTAGAAAAAAGGCATAATTTTGTCAAAATGCTTGAGTGAGTTACCTCCTCCTGTGTACAGATTGGGGGCATGATGGTGAACAAGTGTGCAAAGTTTCAAAGCCATATGTCAATGGACTTTGAAAATATTTGAGGTGGTACACAAACTTTAACGTAAGTGGTTACGCCGACGCTCGGGTGACTAGGATAGCTCTCCTTATTCTTCGAATAGTCGAGCTAACAAAGCAATTTTATTTCTGTGCAAAACAACACAATTACACATGTAACACGTTTGAAATGAATACAGAGAATACAACAAAATGAATAAGTAACAACCAGAATTACCTGTAAAATAACAAGAAAATAACTTGATAATTGATCAAGCAGCCACTGAAAATATACGTTAGCAAGATGTAGAGAGTTTTATGGACAGATGGAAGGACAAACAACCATGGCATAAGCTCTTCTGGACTTAGTCAAATGAACCTAAAAAATCACTTCTGATGCCCACTCGGTAAAATTATACTGTGATGTAACACCAAAACCAAAAATTATCCTCTATGTAAACAGAATACATATTTAGTACACTGTGACCTATCGATATATTTATTACTTTATAACCTTAACTAAAAAAAAAGTAAACACGAAAACTTATGACAAAAAGCAATATGTCTTACTACAACATGTTTATGGTTTAAAGACACTGTCATTGGAGTCAAACGCCTTGAGATGAATATGAAGAGTATAATTAAAACCGCAAAAATTAAGCACGCCCACAGCATTGTTAAAAGTTTTGAGAAATCTCCACCGAAGCTGTTACTAAACGCCGTTACCGTCAACAACCGGTACAACCTCCTCGCAGCGGTTACTTCCCTTTAACTTAACAATATTTTGTTAAGTTTTCGAAAATAAACAAATTTTAGCGTGATAGTGCTGCAAACTAACCTGGATATTATGCCTCCTTAAGGCATGAACCGGTCTATGTCTGTAAACAAAGGGTTTTATATATCAAAATGTTCGTGAGAATCTCTAGATTTCAAAACCGGATGTTGCAGTTGTCAAAGCTGTGGTACATTGTTGCTATTCAAAATGGCCGCCAAGATGGCCGCCAAATTGTTGAGAATTATGTGTATATATAGAGTATCATTTCAGCATGGAGAAAATTTGAACTGAAAAGCAAGTTATGATATGTATGTTCGTAAAATGTAAATTTAAGCATATAATACCCTAACTATTCAGTTTAAGGGCAGAAAAGGCCCGCTATACTAGAAAAAGGGAGATAATTCAACACAAAAGACATATTTTTTGGTGAAATTTTACATACTTCTTTTCTTTTACCATTTTAATGACAGAATATATCATATTAGTTGAACATATTATTAGGAGTTAAGTACACATCATAACGAAATAAATATTACCCCTAGTATATGAAACAGTACTGCACATCATTAGACATTCTAGCTTGTTGTCATGATGGTCACAAAATTGTTGACAAATTTGTAAAATATACATAGTGCATCAATGCAGCATCAGGAAATATTTCTCTGAAAACTAATTTCCAACATATATGTTATGTAAGTTAATCAAATAAGATTCTCTTATTCAATATAAAGGTAAAAACCTCTCTATAACTAGAAAAAGGGAGATAATTCAACACTAAAAGATACCGAATTTTATGAAATTTTACATACTTCTTTTATTTGACCATATTAAAGGGACATACCATATAACTGATGTCGACTTAATAACCCCCAAAACATAAATAATCGAAACTTTGGAAGTATTATAACTTAACCTAAAAGTTTCAACTATGCATTTCCAGTCATTCTTGATAAAATCAGCGGTTTGAAATGTACTGCAATACCGTAAACCATTCAATAATCTATGTAGAGTTGTTGTTGTACAATTAATGGGTGGATGCGATTTATTACAGAAAGCCTCTATATTGATAAATGAGGCATTTTTCGCCATACGTTCTTCTTTGAAATTGTATTTATTTTATCATTTTATGTACATTGAACACATAATCTATTTTTAGAGAATATAACCTGCTAGATACAGGGAATGCCTCTTTAATGATAGACACTATCATCGTTTAGTTGTGTAAATACGAAAAGAAGAGTTTTATACCCATTAGAACAAAAATAATATCAAACAGGGAATGCCACGTACCAAAAACGCAGCCTCCCCAAAACGAGCCCCACAGCACCCAGAAGTGCACACCACCAACACACACACACACACACACACACACACACACACACACAATCATGTACAACACACACACACACAATCATGTACACACACACACATACACTACCAACACACACTAGCATACAAAGCAAACACACGAGGACAAAACGAACAATTAAAGGAACACAGTGGGGCACCGCCTTGGAACGGTCAGTGGCAAAAACACCACTGGGGAGCTTAAACCAGAGAGCTAAATCACTATGCATTTCAAAATGCAGCAATATTGTTTATATGGTTACGAAAATTGACACAACAATGTCAAAAATTGTATAAATGCATGTATATATGTTACATCATATCCGCACGAGGAAATCTTTCACTGAATAGCAGTTTGTGAGAAATATGTTCTCAAGATTTTCTGAATATTCAATTTACTCGTGAAAAAATCAGTTAAACTATGGAAAAGGGAGATACTTAAACTTGAAAAAGACATAAAATTTGTGTAATCTTACATGCGCAGTTAAATTTACTTCAGATAACAATTATTCTTTTGTTATTATCATAAAATAAGTAAGAGTTCGGTTCCCCATATCAAAATGGAATAAACATCCACTTCTCATTAGCAACAGTATCCATAAGATAAAGAAATTTTAATTGTGTAAATCCTCTCTCTCCCACGTTAACGGTCTACATCGTCAGTCTGGTCACATCTATGAAGGAAGCTGTTATTTTGAGCTCCTTCTTGCCATATAACATATTTTCCAGGGTGGTACAGTCTGCCAACATACTTGTTTCTTTACGAATTTATCCGTATGAGAACATAGCAGATAATTACACTGTTTGAGCACTTTTTCAGCCTGTATTGTCTACTTAAGACTGCTAATAACTTGTATTGCAAGAAATTTTTCCGCGTGAGTGTACATGTATTCTATTGTCTGTGCTAACTGGGTAGTCTGTGACATTTTAAGTTCATTTTAAATGCGAGTTGATGCTGATATATACATTGCTTTAGTTTTTGTGCTTTTGGAACCATAGACTGTTGCCATTCTACTTTTGTACAGTATCTATTTCTTTTTATAAAATATGTCGAACTTCTTCAACAGTTTGAAATTGAGGCATCTTAATTTTTTCATACATATCTTTTATGAGCATTGAGCCTGTTGTGTCCTGTTAGATACCTGAATTGAATGCCTTGTTTCCGTCTGTCTAATAGATGGTAGTTACCTTTATGTCTGTCTTCGCTCTAGTAAGAAGCTTATCCACCATGAGCTTTTCTTCATAAGTGACTCTGTTGAGTAGCTGGTCCTCTCTAGCTCCTTGTTTTGTCAATTGGGCTGCCATCTCATAACCATGAAAACTACAGTATGTAGGTATCTATTAAATGGACACTTTCCGCTTCTCGCTAAGCATGTTAAATTCTTCTGCAAGGGATGGCAATTTCGCATTAGCCAAGACTTCCGAGGATTATAGAGCATCTGTTAGAATGACTATCTGATGACAGCCCTCTTTTTCTCTTCCCTAGTTTTCGATGCCTGTAGATTGTTTCTGCCTCTGCTTTGTAGTTGCTTGCCTGTTGGTATGCCAACTGTCTCTGACCCACCAGCCGTGTGTATGATATCTTGAATAGCAGCTGTAGCAGAGCTGTCTGTGTTCACATGGGTCCCCTGTCTCTGATAGATAATCTTCTGAGATCATGGCTTGTGTCATGATTTTTTATATTTTCATCTTCCATACCCAATTGGTAACCAGGTTCTTTAGTGCAGATACTGACGATTGACATGTCATACCTCCATGGCTCTGGCAGTGCCGACCTGTCTAGAGAATAGTTGGTGTCCCAAGATAGACAACGTTTTTTGTCAGCTTCTTTGAATTATGGACAAAGCTTCCTCTTTTCATGCAATTATTTTGTTTGGGTCCCATTGCTTTGTTCATGGGATGGTCAAGCATACCCAAGTATACAATTTTCAGAATCCTCTCACTTGCCAGCTAACTTACGTAGTATTGCTAGCTTTCGACGGGCCCTCGTTTCAGTTTTTTGCAAGATGGGACTTCCATGTAAGCTTGTCGAAGTTTACACCTAAGCATACAGCCTCTTCCACTTCAGTCAGAGGAATGCCACTAATGCTTAAGTGACAGTATGCATAGTTGTACTGGAGTTTTACCTGCATACTCTCCTGAACATCAAAACACAAGGTTGTTTTTATAGAGGGCCGCTTTGACTCCGCTTTGCAGATCAGACACCAAGTCATTTATTAAAAAGAAGCTTGATTCACATGAACAGGCGTGTGAGCATGGTTGCTGACTCTTAAAGCATCAACAACTTTCTCCACAAAGTCGCGTTGAACCCTCGATATTAATATCCAAAAGTGTTGATTCTGGAAGACCACGTATGCCGCACGATCCATAGCAGTAAGACACTACTCAAACAATATTAAACAAAACTATTTTCAGTAAGGGTAAGATTTCTTGGATGTATTGGTTTACTAGCGTTTCCTTCCTCAAATCATTAAATGAGGTATATTCACACATCTGTGAATCAAGCTGCTTTGATGTTTGCATGGGTACCATTTGTATGAATGTGTTTATACACTGGTTAGTTGTTAGGGCAAGATTTTGCTGATCAAGAATTTGATGATTAAAATTATGTTGTATCAGTTATCTGTTTAAGCTTATATTCTTGTACATCCATCTTCATTTATAGCACATTCATATATCATGTTGTGACTAAACCATTGTTACACATAATTACTTAATATTTCAATTACAATGTAATAAATATATTACTTTCAATGTTATATAATGCAGAAAATTGTGTAGAAATTTGTGATTCTATTTATGATTCTAACACTATTGAAAGTTTCTCCTATATACACAAAGAAGGATTTGAGCGTGATATATAACATGTACCTTACAAAGTATATCACTCTAGGCGTCCGGAAATAATTTGTATTGCTTAAATTCCCTCCCGTTTAATTTTACACAACATTTACGAGTGTACATGCGCTAAAACACATGGAATGGCATTGTTCTAAATGAAGTCACGTGATGTTAAACACCTGCAATATCAGCAAAACAAAATAAGACGAATAATGTTTAATGAAGGAGTAAAAATGAACAGCCTAACTTTAATGGAATTACACGGAATACATGTACTACAAGTTCAGAGTTGACTTCATGTTAGCGCAGCAAATAGTACCCCTCTGCACATTGTTTTGGTTAAATTATATCACTGTTTGTAGTTTAGATGCTTCGTAATTAATAATTCGGGCCTTCGGCCTTCGTGTTTAGATTACTACGCATCTAAACTCCACACAGCGATATACTAACAGGTAAACCACTCATAAATAAAAGTAAATATTAATTTGTAATAGAAACAAACAAGTACATGTTGCTGAATAATTTATTAGAATTTCTTTATCATGGATACTGTTGCATAGGAGATGTAGCCATAATAACCATCTTGAATAACAACCATAAACAATAATTCTGTTTTTTCAAAATGCATAATAATTAAGTTATAATGGGTAAACAAAATTCTTTTCATATTAAGAACTGGAAGATGACAGTGTTGATCATAAAAATTGTAAAATAATAGAAGTAAGTAAAATTTCACAAAAATCTGCATGTTTTAGTGTTGAATTATCTCCCTTTATCTAGCATGAGAGAGGTTTTCACCGTAAAATTGAAAAAAAAGAAGATCCTTTTTTATTTACTAAACATTCTTTACAAAACGTATGTATTGGCATTTTATCTCTTTGAAATATTTCTTTGTGCTGAATTGATATACTACATATATTTACAAAATAGTCAATAATTTGGTGGCCATTTTAGTAACAAGCTAGAATATCCATCGCTGTCTAGTTATGTTACATATAAAAAGAGTGAATATTTATTTTGTTATAAATGTAGTTAACTCTTATTTATTCAGTATGTAAAACTAAAATTATATTGTCTATCATTAAAATGGTAAAATAAAAGAAGTATGTAAAATTGCCCCAAAAAATGTCTTTTTGTGTTGAATTATCTCCCTTTTATCGTATGCGAGACCTAATCTATCCATAAACAGAATATCAAAGTTCTTATTTGATTAACTTAACATTTTACAAAACATATATATCCCAAATTGCTTTTCGTTCCAATTTTCTCCATGTTGAAATGATATTTCATATACACACATAATTTTCAACAATTTGGCGGCCATCTTGGCGGCCATTTTGAATAGCAACAATGTACCACAGCTTTGGCAACTGCAACATGCAGTTCTGAAATCTAGAGACTCTAACGAACATTTTGATATATAAAACCCTTTGTTTACAGACATAGACCGGCTGGGTGTAAGATAGCATCAGTAATTTGCAGCACTATGAGGGTTTTGTATTACTTTTGCCGGAAGTTTAATTTTACAAATATTTAACTGTCAAGAGTTCAAGTACACTAAGTTAATTGCCTATACCTATTAATTAATGTGTATCTGAATTTTACCTTTAGTATAAATATAACATTATTCCGTATCAAATTTTCCTTATCAGATGAAATAAGCCGTACACATATGCATATTCATATCACATTCCTACGCTTAAAGTTTAAAATTAGATCCGTATTGCTGCAGTAAAATAATTTTGGTCACATTGCATTTTATGTCACATTCTGGGACGAATATATAATGAGATAAGAGTTATAATTCTTGCATATCGGATCGGCATTTCCGGTGATTTTGCCCATGCCGGAAAAACCGGTCTGGCACCCCCCTTGCCAGACGACTCCGTGAATAACTTGACGTAACGTTATAAACAACGGACGTCAATTTCCCTAACACAACGGCGGAAAATCGTTTGTTTTACTTGATAATTCATCATATGGATAAGTTTGCATTTACAAATCTACTTTAAAGTGCAAGACAGTATACAAGAAAAAATTTCCATCATGAGACACTTGGCTCAGACGGAAATACCGCACCTGGAACTGTTTACGGGAACTCGGCAGAGCCTCGTTCCCGCCAAAACAGTTACCCTCGATGACGGATATTTCGATCTGAACCTCGTGCTCATGACAGAAATTATTATTCCTTTGGTGGGTAGGTATTTTCTTGCTCAGACGCCAAAAAAGTAACTGAATGTGGTTTATTAACTTAAGATCTTAAATTTGTTTAATTATTCTTAAACCTTACTAAATATTATTGCTCCAGGTCACATTTGAAGACAAATGAATTCAATGTTGTTTTTGTTTTTTTCTCATTTAATAAACCAGATAGATGATTTACATTTTGCATTTACTTTTGTTTCTTTGTACACGGCAGACACAAGTTACGAAATTTGTGTTATATAAAACGTGTGAGTCCTCTATAGCTCAGTGGTCAGGGAATAGCTATCTAGGCAGAATTTTCCGCAGCTACTCTCTTACTTTGGCAATAAAATTTACAAGCTTTTGAATAAATAACAGGAGGATGGCATCTCCTAATAAAAATCTCCTATTTAGACACAAAAACAAACATTCACAGCATCAAGGGATATATGCTGGGGTCGGTCACAAGTAGATTGGTGAGCACAAGAAACCTTTCAGTAATGCTCTCAACAAACAAACAAACTAGCTCAGTGGTTAGTGCACTGGACGCAAGAGCGGAAGGTCGTGGGTTCGAACCCCGCTGGAATTAGGACTCTCCATTTCATTTCTCATCATTTCTCATTATCATTGTTAAAATTTGACTTAATAAACACTTACTTATACATAGTAGCTAAGTAATAGCCCAGTAATAACTAAGTCAATTGTGAAAGAGTACCGTAGAGTACCATGTGAAAAATATATCCCATGACAATAAGCGCACAAAAGGAAAAACGAGTCAGTAATAATTTAAATACAGGTGAAAAGCGAAACTCACGGTAGAAAAAGAATAAACAGCAATGTTCAGCGAAGAGTACGTGAGAACGGATAGCCGATCGGATAGGCATTTCCGGTGATTTTGCCCATGCCGGAAAAACCGGTCTGGCACCCCTCCTATACCAGACGACTCTCGTGAATATCTTATGACGTAACGTTATAAACATTGTGACGTCAATTTCCCAAACACAACGGCGGAAAATCGTTTGATTTTCATGATAATTCATCATTTTGATAAGTTTGCATTTAGAAATCTACCTTAAAGTGCAAGACTGTATGCAAGAAAAAGTTTCTATCATGAGACATTGGCTCAGATGGAAATATCCGTCACCTCGGGTAACTGCTTTACGGGAACTCGGCAGAGCCTCGTTCCCGCCAAAACAGTCACCCTCGGTGACGGATATTTCGATCTGAACCTCGTGCTCATGACAGAAACTATTACGACTAGGGCGGGCGATGGTTGCAGAAAAGAGAAGGGCACAGTGAGAGGGCAACGAAAGGAGATTAGGCAGGCCAAAAAAAAACGTGACACGAAATAGCGCGATTTGTTGATTTATTATACTATAATATTATACTTTCATTAGAGACCTTCTTTTGCTGTCAGACTGTGAATCCTGATTCTAACGGAAAGTATCTGGAAAGGTGTTTGCTTGTGCCTGGAGCAATAATATTAACGGAGTGGGAAACGACGCAAAATCTCGCAAAATTCGTGGCGGTCCGAATGGCATTTCCGGAAGCGGCCATCTTGAATCTAGCAATAGAAGCGGAAGAAAGCGTAAAACATTTCTGTTGTACTCGATATATTTTGAGCAATGAAATAGAAATTTTGATGGCATTCTGTTGTAAGCATTATTCTTTTATTATATATACTGTAAAATATTTTTACCACCGTTTGCACACCTCCGCTGCGGAAATTCAGTTCAAATGTGGGCTACGGTCCATAATTTATGATACCGTTTTCCTTTGAATTGGATTGATTGCAAGTTCGGGGTTTACAGTCTCACAGAAAAAGAAGGTCTTTAATGAAAGTTTTACCTGTTTGTTGGTATTTACATAGAAATAGACCAGGCAGCTTTTCTATATACATGTAGCGTGTGGACGTCGAGAATGACATGCACTAAATTTCTGAGAATTTTGGTGAAATCTTGCGATATTTTGGAACTATTTGATCAAATAAAAAGAGTCATCTGCTAGCTAAATCATTCCTTGTGCCGACTACAAAGAGATACTAATAATAGTGATCTGGTTGCTTTTTTTACAGCAGTTTCCTTAGTTAACCAGCATGACTGTTTTTACTCCGTTAGATACCTTTTCTTATTTCATTATGTATTAGGCCTATATAGAAGTCAAAAAAGTATATGTGTCAGGTACCTATGTGACTGTGCATGTCTTCTGTACAGAAACCAACGTCAGAAGAAGTGGTATACCAGCAACTATAGAAGAAGGTTGATTGACCATCATGGTCATTTATCAACATCAGATTGTGTTATCTTTCCAGGCTTCAGTCTCTGCTCAAAGTTTATCAATGTAGTCATACGCCAACTCTGCGAGTACTGTTAAACTTAAATAAGGACAGAGTTTCTTGGAGTGCATGTTGTGAATTTATCACATTTTCGCTAAACTGAGGCTCAAAATTTCGTGTTCGGAGTCATCCAAATATTACTTCTTATCAATGTAAGGGTTCATCTTTTTGCTTTTCTAAACTGTCACAACAGAATCACTGGTGGTCTTCATGAAGTGAGTTTGTTGGATGCAGCAGGTTAGAATTCCCGTCTAATTCCGGATATTCTCTAATTAATCTTTTTCGTATTGAAGAGACCTTCTGCATTCCAATGAATAGTTTTGAAATAGTTTCGCTTTGGTTTCTTCCATGTTACTGTGTGAAAAGAATCCCTTCATCGCCTCCTAGCTCCAAATCGATGTGATTTGTCTAGATGGTGAGAATACACAACACCATGGTTTGTGTCAAATATTCCAGATACATCTTACTTTAGTTTTTGTCATGGTTTCTTTGTTTTTTTACATGCCGGTGGCCTTAGATAATTTCATGTATTTGGACAGACCTCCCCTGGGTCCCTTGCAGATCAGTCTGAGGCCGCGAGTGCTCAGCTTTTGTGTGTCGTCATGAAGAGGACCTGAATATGGCTTGTCCATGGAAAGGCTATGTACTGTGAGAGGAGACTTACACCTCACTTTTCGCACAAGGCTTTCTAGTGGCAGGGTCTGAAAGCAAGACGCGATAAATACAGTTGCACTCACCACAATACACTTAGTGCATCGCGTTGACTTCAATGGCACACCATTGTGGCGTTATGTTATCGTAAGATCCGTAGAAATCAAATTAATACATGTACATTTATGAATAAAAAGAGAAACAACACGTTTAATGAAAGTCAAACTCCTGGCCTTGCACCTCAACATAAATGTTAGTAATTTTTCTTTTTTAAATTATGCATTATGATCCATATACAGAGGTTAAATGACGCTTGAAAATATGACACACCATTAGTCATACATATTCGATCCGACGACCAAGAAACAATAACTACAAGACACTGCAAGCGTTATACGACACTGCAAGAACGCAAATACGACAATACATGCCAACAACACGACAACACGACAAAATACACGAAAGAACGACAAACAACGTCGAACAACGACTTAGTCGCAGTCATATTGCATAGTATAATAAGGATAGTAACACGTTCTCCCCTGATCCATTTGTCAATTAACATTTGTCTCCCTTTGTTATGGCGTTAATATGTTATTGAATGTTTTAGTAATATTTGTTTTGATTAAAAAGTATATTAAGTGCCTTTTATTATCGTGTACATGTCATACAAGTACGAAATGACTAGACAACTGTATAATCATCTTCAGTCACCAACATACGTAAACCTCTCACAAACCATATCAAGTTGCCTGCAGTTTGTCAACGCAATGTAATAAACTGTTACTCTAAAACTTAATAAATGTCTTAACTAATTGATGACAAAATGTACATACAGCAAGGTTTTTTAATAGCTATGTCGAACTAGTACACGCTATAGTTACTTTTCTTTAATTTCTTCTGAAATTGGGCTGACTAGATAGACGTTTAGCGCGAACACCAACAATCCGGTACCTCATTCCCCCTGTAATTGAAGTGTTTTGATTGGTTTCGAATCCCGCGGATTAGTCTGCATGCCGTATGACACAGACGTGGAAATATTACTGTCACTGCCATGTAAGATGACGAAGATCTATTCATTAATATATTAATCATCACAACGTTAATTATAAAAACTAATTTCTGTTCTTTGTTAAACAATTATGAATTGTGAATAATACAGTTAGCGGTTCACATAAATGAATTACTGTATTGTGTACAAGTAATAAAGAAAGATACAAAACTTTTTTTTATTTAAATTTATTGCCTTCTGCTACCTGTTGTTCAAAGGTAAAACTGGAAGTCAATGATGATTCAGGAAAACAGTACTAGCTTCTTCCCAAATGTATGACGTACACTAGATCCGGCGTGCATAGGCTAGTCTGTAGATCATACTAAATGTGCGCCTAACATTTCAAAATAATTTTCTCTCGGAGTCAAGGATCAAATTATGTTTCCTGATTAGTTCTCAGTCAAAGATCTACTGCGGTAAGTCCAACTAAAATTGTCTCAGCCCATTCGTCGTAAATTGTGCAAAAGTAAAGCCATGACCTCGAACATGAATTGTTGTATGATGAAAAGAACTTTAAACATGCTCTCGGTTTTATCCACTCGTCTTTGTTTTGTATGTATGTATTATGCAGTCTTGATGCTTTATAAATTTACCAGTAGAAAACTCAAAATGCGAAACATTGGTGTTATCTGGTCGTTTTTGTAAAATGGATTTGCAAAATTACCGCTAAGATGAAAAAGAAAACAACATGCAAAACATGATCATACATTCGCGATGGCTGTACTTGAACTATACTCTTTATTCGCGATGGCTATGGGTGCACTATACCCTACATTCGCGATGGCTGTGGTTACACTATACCCTACATTCGCGATGGATGTGGGTGCACTATACCCTACATTCGCGATGGATGTGGGTGCACTATACGCTACATTCGCGATGGCTGTGGGTGCACTATACCCTACATTCGCGATGGCTGTGGTTACACTATACCCTACATTCGCGATGGCTTTGGATCGGCACTATACCCAACATTCGCGATGGCTGTAGGTGCACTATACCCTACATTCGCGATGGCCGTGGGTGCACTATACCCTACATTCGCGATGGCTGTGGGTGCACTATACCCTACATTCGCGATGGATGTGGGTGCACTATACCCTACATTCGCGATGGATGTAGGTGCACTATACCCTACATTCGCGATGGCTGTGGGTGCACTATACCCTACATTCGCGATGGCTGTGGGCGCACTATACCCTACATTCGCGATGGCTGTGTGTGCACTAGACCCTTCATTCGCGATGCCGGCTGTGGGTGCACTATACCCTGAACGGTAGATTATGACCTTTTCGTGATTCCTTCACTCAACTACATGGATGTGCCTTTTCTTTAAAATGCAATCGTTATCGGACTAATCTCTTAAATGCGTCCATATATTAAAGTCCGAAAGTGAAGTATAGACATGACTAAGAGCATTGCAGTCACTAAGCAACCCCACCGTATTATAGGCATATAAGATAGTCGGAGACTGTAGGAAGGTGGCAGTAGCAAAATCGTGAAGCTGGCAGTAGCAGTTGTAAGCAGTAGCAGTAGCAGTAGCAGTAGCAGTAGCAAAAACGTGAAGTTTGCAGTAGCAGTAGCTGGCAGTAGCAGTAGAAGTAGCAAAAACGTGAAGTTGGCAGTAGCAGTAGTTAGCAGTAGCAGTAGCAAAAACATGAAGTTGGCAGTAGCTGGCAGTAGCAGTAGCTGGCAGTAGCAGTAGTTAGCAGTAGCAGTAGCAAAAACTTGAAGCTGGCAGTAGCAGTAGCTACTTTTTTTCACGTTTTTGCTACTGCTACTGCTAACTACTGCTACTGCAAACTTCACGTTTTTGCTACTGCTACTGCCAGCTACTGCTACTGCTAACTACTGCTACTGCCAACTTCACGTTTTTGCTACTGCTACTGCCAGCTACTGCTACTGCCAACTTCACGTTTTTGCTACTGCTACTGCCAGCTACTGCTACTGCCAACTTCACGTTTTTGCTACTGCTACTGCTAACTACTGCTACTGCCAACTTCACGTTTTTGCTACTGCTACTGCCAGCTACTGCTACTGCCAACTTCACGTTTTTTGCTACTGCTACTGTCAGCTTCTGCTACTGCAAACTTCACGTTTTTGCTACTGCTACTGCCAGCTGTTGCTACTGCCAACTTCACGTTTTTGCTACTTCTACTGCCAGCTACTGCTACTGCCAACTTCACGTTTTTGTTACTGCTACTGCCAGCTGCTGCTACTGCCAACTTCACGTACATGGTCTGGGAAGAAGAATTGTTCCTATTTAAATTTGACTCTTTATCATAATTATGTGACTTTAAAAATTGTTGTGAAGTCCCAGGATCACTTTGAATTTACTGATGCTGTTATATGAAATTAATGATAGTATAATGATAGAACCATATTCTATTCACTCTAAAACAATGTTGACATATGATTTTCTTTCATACTCAAGTTGTTTCTTGAAGAAGAAAAACTTCTCTTTGCGATCTCCTTGAAAAAAAATACTGCGCTATATTTCTTATATGTACGAATAGATTTAAAAAGCAAAGTTAGGAATACTTTTCGTACAAAAAAGGTCATTTCTGTCAATAAGACATCTTTCTTGATAAAATGAGCGCTACTTGTACATGTGATCCTGGAGCTTAAAATATCGTGTCAGATCGTTAAGTGGTTTTCATTTTCATAAAAGCCTAATTCGCTCAAATTCCCTGAAATGCTTATGACTGCATTGTAATTCGAAAATTTGAATTAACCTTTACAAATGACAGTTGATTTTGGGGAAATTCAGGAAGTGGTCGGGCCCGTAGTCTCAGTGCAGATACATGTATATACAATAATTGTGTATATATAATTCATATCTTGATTTCGCGGGCTTTGCATTATATGCCAATATCACGAGGCTTTAAATGACATGTCGTCTGGTATTGTTTCCGTCGCAACAAACTCATTGAAGTACATATATTCTCACAGTGGCCATTCATCTTTGCCTTCCCGTCCTCAGTTGTTTAAAACTTTAAACACTCCTGCGTTGAAAAGTATGATGCATTTTGGCTTAACACGACACGTGTGTTGGGCTTGCAGTGCCTTCGATAATTGGTGAAAACAGATCACAGGAAATTTGTGGCTGCCTAGGCGTAATATCCGGATAATAAAGTTAAGAAAAAACTCATATCGTGGATTAACAGGAAAGATCACGATCATGCCAAGTTTTCTATTACGTACATCAAGTGTGCATGTGTTTGTATTTTGTAACTCAATGGTCACCACGTGCACGCAAAAGTACCAAGCGTGCTAAATTTTCACAAACTACGCCCGTCATATTTTGTTTAAAGCAATATTAGGGATTGGACAACCGTTTTTCAAGAGTTCTAATTCGGGAAAGTTACAGAAAAATGAAAGGAGTGTAAAAATAAGCAATCTGATAGGTAGACTTGCCAGTCTATCTGACAGGCTGTCCAACTTGACCGAGAACATATTAATTAAACGTTGGATTAAGTCAACTGTAACTTCGAAAATATATTCAACTTGGTGATTGTGCAGCATATCTAAGAATATCTTAAATTCTTAGATTAACTAAAGGGTTCTTAACATTAATAGTTGTTATTGATGCACTAACTCAGTTTTTTTCTCAGTACAATAAGATATTTGAATGCCTAAACAGTTGGAAACAAATCTTTCATCAATGAGATACTATCAATAACGAAGCTGAAGATATAAAAGCATTGTCGATTTAAATATTGGTGTATATCTACATGTACTAGTATCTGAAAAAGTAAAGACCCATTACAAAGCATGTTGAGACTGACGGAACTTTATCTGTAGGCCGGTATTGTATTTACCTTGACTTCCTTTTGCTGGTTATAAATCTACACTATAAACTGCTTTATCTATTGCTCTGAGTACCACACTGAACTTCCCGTATACATTTGGTTGAGCTGACACGGAAATGGTACCTTGTGATTGGTAGGTAGGATTCGACAAAACACAAATCTCTTCAAACTAGTATTGATCAAAAGTACGAGACGAATGGTTACTTCCAGGTTGCATGCAAAGGCAATCGCGATCGAGTCCGACCACGAGCCCTACCAAATATGTGTCGCTAATATACTAAAGTGAGATAGTAACACGATATGATTCCTCTTTAAATGTATAAATTTATACTTTTACATTTGCATTGGATAGATATACAAATATTCTAACATTCTGAACCAAAAGGCAAGTTTTAAAACTACGTGTAGCTTCTGAATTCATTTATTTCCAATCTATCTTGGTTGCGCAACCAAGATAGGTAAAGGGAGGTAAAAATGATTTTTCAAACTTGCATTTCTAATGTTAATGCAAATATTTTTCAAATACATGTATAATACAATATTTCTTATGTTACTATCTTTCCTTAGGCAAAGTATGTGTATCAAATTTGTACTTATGATAAAATAACTTTATCTTGGTTGGGCAACCAGGATAGGAAAATACCTACAGAGAAAATCTTACTTGAATTAAGCGCTAAGTGAACATAAATGAGTGTAAATGATCAGATGTTAAAGTTTCAAACAAATCTGTTACATGGCCAAAATCTGATTATTCACGTTTAACTAACAGATAATGAATAGCTTTTATATTTCTTGATTTTTACAAAACGTGGACTAAAGTAAATAGGTGCGATTACCGTCAGTCTTTTTGTCCATTATTTAGCACCAACTATCTTCAACAGATTGTCTACTTCTGCCGTGTATCTGCTTTAAAGCTGCTCTCTCACAGTTACCGTTGACTTTTTTATGACATACTAATACATAGATATAAAACAAATGGCTAGAATCAACAAAAGAAGGAAAAATCTAGGAAGGAATTGGCAGAAATCAATTAAAAATGCCAGTTTTACGGCACCGCTACTCTATATGTTTAAATTGGAATTTCAAAAGCGTTTGCAACGCTTTATTATTTGGTAGCGTAGTATTTCAAGTCTACGGATATACTTTACAGGAATTTATACTGGAACCTTTTTTATATGACTATTATGTTCTAAAATATGTTATTTTCATACAGTTTGAAAATCTGAGAGCGAGCAGCTTTAAAGCTACCTTTTGTTTACGTTGTGATGTTTCTGCATACACTAGAGAATCCTTTTTCAGACAACGAAGAAATCTTAATAAATAAGATGAAACTTGTTGTCAAAGGCCTCCGTTACTACCAGGGGTAGAAGATATGTTCAAAATTCTATGATTGTAGGTATTGAAAACTAGATGCCCACGTGCAACATGTCGAGCCGCCAGCTGTCAAAAGGGCTAACTCCTTACCAACTAGAGATAGGTCAAAATACACCTAAATATTGGATGTAACATGCATGTTGTACCACAGAAAAGTGGTCTCGATTTTTCTCTAAGGCCAGTAATAAAAATGTTACAATATAAGCTATTTACAGTAACAACAAAGGGAAGTTATTCTAAAAACAAGGGGAGCTAATGGTGGTGAACATTTGTGCCAAGTTACATCAAAATCCCTCCATGCATGAAGAAGAAATACTCCGGACAAAGATAATCTTGAATTTGACCTTTAACCTCTAAGCGTGACCTTGACCTTCGACCTAGGGACCTTGTTCTTGTGCATGACACTCCGTCTCATGGTGGTGAACATTTGTGCCAAGTAACATCAAAATCCCTTCATGCATGAAGAAGGAATGCCCCGGACAAAGTCATTCTTGAATTATTCTTGTATCTGACCTTTGGCCTCTAAGTGTGACCTTGACCTTGGAACTAGGGACCTGGTTCTTGCGTATGACACTCCATCTCATGGTTGTGAACATTTGTACTAAGTTACATCAAAATCCCTCCATGTATGAAGAAGATATGCTCCCGACAAAGTCATTCTTGAATTTGACCTTTAACCTCTAAGTGTGACCTTGACCTTAGACCTAGGGACCTGGTTCTTGCGCATGACACTCCGTCTCATGATTTTGAATATTTATCACGGCCAAGTTTTTTAAGAATCCCTTGATCCATGGATAAGTTACAGCCCAGTCAAGCAAAACTCGGACGGACGTACGCAAACGCACTGACGCACGCACGCACATACACCGAACAGCCATTTGGACAGCTAAATCGAGCTTTCGCAAGCGGCTCGACAAAAAAGTAAATTTTCCCATTGAAATGCCAATAGCTCTATGAGTCTCAATACTTCTTATCGTATCCGAGGCGGATAAGGTCGACTTTACTTGAAATTCTCCATAATTTCAGAAGTTACAGAGAAGAAATATAATTATCAGGCCACATTAAATTAACATTGATGATCTTGAATCGAAAGGGCTTTTCACCGACCCACCTTTGATTTCTCCATTTCGTTTTTTTAATTATACAGGGGAGCATCGCAATCGCTCTTTTTACAAAACAGTTTTTAATTTACACTCCCATAAACATTTTAGTGCGTGGCTTTGATATTTTTGTACACTCTATTCAAACAAATCTCATTTGGGTTCACCGTCTTTGTCTCTATCTATAATTACGATATCATTTTTATGTATAAGTATGTATAACTTTCGCTGGGGCATATCTTATGTACGGGATAAGCACGTTAGATCTTGAAAGGTAATATAAAATGTCGTAGCAGGTATATTGATGGTATATCAATGAAATTTCCCCCAAAGGTAAAAAGAAAAGTGAGAAAACAATAAAAAATGCCTT
Source organism: Saxidomus purpurata (assembly GCA_022818135.1). Classification (NCBI taxonomy): domain Eukaryota; kingdom Metazoa; phylum Mollusca; class Bivalvia; order Venerida; family Veneridae; genus Saxidomus; species Saxidomus purpurata. The sequence goes on from JAFMSR010000012.1 coordinate 33,026,218, forward strand.
ATAACATTTCAGCGATAATATTTTTTACTTTTTCTTCAATAAAACGTCTATTTTTCATTCCCTTTAACCAGCTGGCGTCACGACTTAATCCTTTTAAGATTTCACTTGTGTACATTACGTTCAAACAGCTCAGTTTAGAATTAACTAAGTTTGTAATAGATACAGAATAATTTTAAAATTTTAAAACCATTCATTTCATTCATTCACGTTACCCGAGCGGAGCTAAATAGTTTTTCCCAGGCAAGCATATTAAAGCGATCATTTATGTTTACATTTTCATCGAATTTGTCAATGAGTGACGTGCTTTTATATATTCATCCGGGATAAGTACAATCTTTGCGTTTATTAACAGTACTGCGCTCGTTGACAATTGAGTACAGCCAAGCACTTGATTCGCCGTTACAGCCGCTTGAATTGTATATAAATTCAGAATCGGTCAGAGCTATGAAGTAGTTTATTCAGAACTGATGTAGACCACGGACGTTTAACTTCATTGACGCTGCTTGATCAATTAATGTATTGAGTCTTTGGGGATTTAATCTTATAGTTCTGCCGATTTACAACTAGGCAGGAAAACGCGTTTAAAAAATCATTTATTTTTCTTCGTTTTGAATAATTGATTAACTGGATTTTATTTTCGCTCAGAGGCTTGAAACTTTTCTAGGTGATGTCACGAAAGCTTACAAGTCTGTGACTTTGATCATCGTTATGTAATAAATAAAATGCAGTGAGATTAAGTATAGTAGTGCAAAATTATTGATAAAACATACTGGATTTTATATTGAAGTCATAAATATAGAATGAGTCGCCGTTAGCAAGAAATGAAAATGGAGACTTCTGCAATTAGATATTTTCTGCATATTATGTTATGTGGATTGTGTTCTGCCATTGATTTGACTGCAGACTTGAAATATTTATCTGAAATGCTACCTGGCTACTATAGTAACAACGGGAGACATTCAAGACAATTCAGACACAGCTTTGAGCGGCCACTGAGTTCGCACGAAACGCCAGCCGAAGCTTTAACCACAATACCTCTTACCGCCGTTTACCGACCGGTAGATGTGACATTTTTACCGGAATGTTTTAATGTTTATGTAGAACAGACTTTATACGGAAAGCAAAGACCTCATAGACAATGGTTGTACAGCTTTTCTAAAGATGAACGGACTCGGTCCATCAAATTAAAAGTGTATAATTTTATAGATAAATCCTTAGTTGAAAAAATCAGCAAAAATCCAAGATCAGTTAAATATTTAAACGAGAGAGATGTTTCGACTCGAAGCGAGTGCGATATGTTTTGGCGTCGGCTCGGAGAAACCTTCGTAGGAACAACTTCAAGACAGTGCCTAGCTGTTGTTGACGGAAAACAGGTAACTAACAACTATTGTGCTTCCTTTAAAGATAAGGTACCTCACATATATATTTGTGAGAGTTAGATTCACAAAAAAAATAGTTTCGAGCAACGTTACGCAAAAACCAATCCCATTAATACTGATAAGCCTGTGCCTCCGAAATGTGTGCAAAGGGTAAAAAATACAATTCTTTAGTTACAAACTGCAATTAATGTGACTTGGAAATGCAGCTCGCTAGCATTATTTCTTATCAGCTTACTCTATGCTTCGGAACCTTGTGAATGAATTATATATCGGTTTATTTATATCTTCTCTTTTTTAACTTTTGACATGTCAAATCAACAATTTGTCCAGTCCCCACGAGAAGCATTAAGTACAAATTAACATATGTGTAACTGGGAAATATCTGTTACTGCGGGTGTCTGGTTGGAAATTTCACTTTAATTCTCTTCGATAATTAACAGTGTCAGACGTTATCACCACTGACAACATATAAATTGATCACAACAGATGAATTCTTTATATCAAGTTACTGGAATTTCTACTGTTTTTATTTCCTGATGTCCATAAACTATGTAATAGCTTTTCAGCTTTCATTCGAAATTACAAAGAAATAAAATGTTACGGCATAGCTCGACATCTTGCAATAATGTTATATAACGATTTTGCTGAATTGCGGAAATCTAAATTGGTTCGAATTTTAAGGTAGTGCAATCACCTCTTTTCAATTACGTATATTATACGATGTTTTGTAGTTTTTCCTTCGAAAACTAAATAGCTTCTATTTCAAGGGACTTTGAGTAATGTCCGATAGTACATTTTTCACGCAATTTAGTCAATTTTTCTTTCCCTTTTTTGTATTTTAGTGTCCAATACATTGTGTTTTTTTCCTCACAAAAAGTTTTTTTGTTATCAAGTCGTATGGCACGATAAAATTGCGCGCATCACAAGGGAAGCAACAGTGTTAATTTTTTGTGCCATGGTCCCACAACCTTAAGATTTCATAGAAGAACATATCTGGGACACGTCATGCGACTATTAGCATATCCTACACATACGTCTTTCATAAATCATGATTAATTCTTAAAACATATACCACACACTTCATAAAACCCCAGCACACAGTGACATGCATATGAATAATTTGAATTATTTTATTTATTTCAAAGAAAAGAGCATGTGTTTCCAGAGATAATGTGAATCATCGCAATCTGTACAACTAGGTATCTAAATTGGCAAGTTACGGATGAGTATAGATTAGGGTCATATATTCGTGTGCAACATTGATTTTAAACGCTGATCCTTTGATCTTTTATTCTAATTATCTAATCACTCATTCTCAAGCACTTTTATATTGGATTACAAATAAATCCTTTAAAGCACGTGGACAGTACAATACTTAACCTGAAAATTTCATATTTCTAAATGAAGAAATATTTTTATTTCAATTCTTTTATATCTATAAACAAGATTAAGGTCGTTTTAAATACATACTTTTTTAATGATGTTTTCGACGAAAGAAAAATCTTTTTTAAGTTTGATTTCCGTAAATATGCACAGGTTTTTAAAAATGCATTTATATGAAAGTGAGATTGATATAGTATCTGCATTGTTCAGAAGCTTGTTGTATATCTCTGGTTAACTAACAACGATTATGATACTGTAGAATATAAGTTAACATTTGATAGAAATTCATTTTTTTCTTCGTCTTAATTATTTCTGTTTCTCGTGTTTTTGTTTACGATGATATTACTGGCTCTTCGAACGGTATTAGATTGGCAAGAACAAATGGTTCACATGGGGTCAGACATTTGTTTGTTAAACTGGGGGTATTGCCAGAGGAACACATTAATGAAGCTTTCATCCTTGAAACAAATAAAATGTTACGAAGTACCTAATCTTGAGCTACATATACATGTAGCCAAAACAGCATCTTTTTCAGATTCAGCTGCTGTTAAAATGGAAACATCAGCATTCGCTAAGCATTGTATAAAAAGATATGTGAATTTTAAATTTCATTTTACAACCATTATGCAAATGTGATACCTTTACGAGGTATGCTCTGATACCATTTATAAAACCGCATGTCAAGGCAGCGAACATCTAATTACTACAGCAAGAAATAATACATTCTGACATTATATATCTTCTTCCTGTAAAAAAGTTTAATTATCTTATTTAACTTTCATTTTTATTAAGTTTTTGAATGGAGAATAAAAAGGCAACCGTATATGCTGTCTACGTGCAATGTTTGGCATTCTGCCCAGTATCAGGACAGAGGTTCATAGCTTTAACGAATACATCCCCAACATGTCTCGTAGCTTTTTTGTAGGTTTTATTCAGGATAATGCATTAGTTGGCTGTGGATTTTGAAATAATGGTAGAATGTCCAAGTAAACGAAACATTGAGGATGTTATGATGTGGCAACAATTTTACTGCTGTTTCTGTTGCGATTGTTATTTTTGTAATCTGAGTTACTTCATTTTAGTCAAGCAAAGATAAATTGAGACACCACTTCGTATTTCATGTAAAATCGACACTTTGTCACATTGTTTCACAACTAGACGACCTACATCAGTTTAAACTTTGGCCCAATAAAAGTCGTCTTCAAAGGGGAAAAGGCTTATAAATTCATACCGCGACTGACATCTTTTTTCTCATGCTAGACAAATTGTATTGTGTGCAACTGATGAATGAAAATAAAAATACTGAAACTATAAGGGAATATCTACGTCTCCAACCGCGCCCTCGCTTTTTCTGCCCATTTATTACACGAGAGAACCATGCATCAATTTTGTCCTTGACAAGTGGGCCTTTTTACTGGAGACAATGCGGATTACAAAAAATACCCTTGTCGCCATTAAGTTTAAATAAAGGGCCTGTCAGCGCGAGGATTTTGCGTAATATATGGATTTAAGACGCGAGTAAACACTACATCTTTGATCAGTTTATGATAAAAGAAACGGAAAATATCCAATAAATTCTGTATTCAAATAAATTAAGTGAAGTAACTGATGCTTAAGCTTTTATAATGACGTCTTAAAGAGATTTTTAAAGCTTTTTTGCTTTTTTGACAGGAAATACTAGTATCTTTAAATGTCCTCAACAAAAATATTGACGTATTACGATGAATCAGTTAATATACATTTTTCCTTATTTGATATAGTGCTGTTCAAGTTAAACTTTATGAGTGGATATATTCAATATCGTAAATTGATATTCGTCATAACAGTTTGAGTAAACAAATTGACAGACAGATTTTAATGTAACAAGGATTGAAAATTGCATGAACATACACTGGTACGCCTACAATTTTATACCAACCTGCTTTACTTAAAATTCACGTATCTTCATGCAATTAAATAAAACAAAAATTATGTGGGAACAGTATAAGAAAATCATTGATAAAAGTGCAATAATTCACTATAGACCACACAGGGGCTATATATAGCAAACGTAGGGTAAAATTGTCATTAACTAGCTAGTTCGAACGTATTGATTTATTAAACATTGTAATGAAAAGTATCAATAAATTACTCATTCGCTCAAGTTGCAGATCACGGTGACTAAAACATATTTTAACCTAAATCTCAACTCTCATCTAATTTCAATCAAACTTATATTACCCACAGGTAACTTTAATGGCTTATCAGGTATCCCTTTATTATCCAGTTTCATCGTTAAACAGCAGCGTTACAGTCGACTATAAATTACAGTGTGGTTTTCCCGCTTAAAACGAAATAAAATTTGACGAAATTTCTTCTCATAAAAAATGTAAGGTTAGGATCGCAATAGCTGCGATGTAGACACGATTACTACTGGGTGCTTTAAGCTTCATTTTTTCCTGACACTTTTTATCGTTATTTTCTCTGTTAGTTCGACGATTTGATTGACCTACTGGGTACGCTACCGACGTCCAACAAGGCCGCCTGTCATCACATAAAAACTACCATGAGAATATTCATGCTATTTTCATACCGTTTCATTGTAATTTTAACTTTAGGTATTTAAGTATAGCGACAACATACAAAAGTTAAGAAAATACAATGTTGCCACTTTTATTGGCGCCGCGTCCTTTTAGCTATAATCTGATATTTAAGATATCTGGGAATAGATCAGTTTGTTACTGACTGCGGGACACAGAGTGCGCTTTTTTCAATGTTACGACTTTTGTATAATGTTAATAGCCGGTCAAATTAGTCAACAGCCTGTAATTTCACTGCACGAGAAAAATGGACCGAATTATGGTCGAACTCGTAACCAATCGGTAGACTGGCGATCGTGATATATGTACGAATTGCGGACCGATCTTGTTTCGAAGTCGAACTATAACAAATAAGTATTTACTGCAGGTATTTAACTACAGGTTATTTATTTATACCTGAGACTTAACTTGTAGCGTTAAGAAATATGACTCAGTCTTTTAAGTCTACTTCAACGATGTTAAAAGTTAAAATTTACAGTCGTAAATGCGTAACATCAGTTTATTCTGAAGTGGGAAGGGGGCGGGAACGATGGCTAGCAAAAATGACTCTTTTCTGGTGATTTTGGGTGGAAATGCCAGGCTTTCACAGAAAAATTCAAAGTACCTATACCGTAAAAAATGACTTTGCTGTTGTACACAGTGAGAGTTTTGTTTTTCCTTTCAACTTCGATGACAGTTTTAAACATTCCAATCTTGTTTCTCCGGACGCGTGAAGAGTGTAAGAGTGTTTAAAAATGATAAATTTATTAGAGCCAAAGAACAGTGTAAACTTTACACAACTGTTCACGTGTGGTCTTAAAGAAATCTAAGATAGTTTCAATAGAAACAAAGACTTCCGTCTTCAATTTCTCTTAGATGTTGATACTCAGTCTTATTTTATTTATTGAAACTTATTGTTTCGCCCCGGAGCGGAGATTTAAGCACAAACAAAAACATTCCTACAATGCGAGGCCTGGAGGTCTCGCGATACCTTTTTATTACCGCCGACATTTTCATTACGTTTTTAAACAGACGCCATGGGGTTGCAAAGTGTGATTTATTTTATATAACCCGTTGAAGAGATCCACTTTAAGTATAGATTTACATCAATTTACTGTCCGCGTTAAATGAATGGCAATAAACCTACAAAAGCGTTTAATATACTGCAAAAAATATGAACACTAAAACACAGGTGGTGAAAGGATTTTGCTCAGTGTATGTTGCATTTTGCTGCACAAACAAATTCATTCATCGTAATCTTGAAAGATTCACATGCCATTTAAACGACCCAAAATAATAAAATATGTGCAAATTGAAAAGGGATGAGCCCGCCGATCGACCTTTATACAAATGATACTTGAATTAAACGATTTTCAAAAACTTCAAACCAAATTAGACTGACAGATGCATACGATGTAGATGATTTAAAATGATAATTTGTTTCTTTGACCGTCGTTCGGCGTGTGCATACAAAATACGTCTTGCTTTGTTAATTTCGAGTGCATCCTACACTCATTCTCAACTCTACCGCTGCACGATAATCACGTGAGTTCTTGAACACTATAGGAGTCATTCCTTCAATCTAACATTTATACCCGATTTCACTTTTATATGTCTATTAAAAAATAAAAACGTTATAAATAACTTTTTTAAGTTGTTTGAATTAAAAACTTGTCGTTTATTTGCTATGCCTTGAAGTTGGTGACAAACACAAATGTAGAATTGTGAAAGAAAAACTTGTAGGAGAGTTTATGTGACATTTACATTAAATTGAAATATACCGTGTATTCACTGTCATAATTGAATTTGATTGACGTGCAATCATGACATACTTGTAGTTGATAGCTGTAATCTAAAATGAATAGATGTAAAACATAATAAGTTGTGACATTTGAAATACGCACAATATCTGCACAGCAAGAGAGTTTTTTTTTCAGTTTCACTTGCTGTCAGGCAAAGTTTTTCTATCAATTAAAATTGCGATCCTATCTAAACACGAAAGACTGTATGAGTGTTCAGCACCGCCACTGGGTCATTGTCACTTGCTTATATGTGTCGTTATGAGAGAGGCCCCTCACTGAGCGTTCCAAATATCAAAAGTTCACCACTATCGATTGAATAATACACTTTTCAAACTAATAGACACAGTTAAGTTCTGAAATACTTGCTATGCTTGTTTCACATGAAAACGGGGTACCTTATGTGATTAAAGTGTCTTGAGGATTGCAGTAAATTAAGTGTACCACTGAATTCATATCAGTAATATGTGTCCTTCTGATGTTATAAGAGTGTTTGATGCACATTTTAATGTCTTAGTCCAATGCTCTTGTAATATAATGTTCCGAATACAAATACTGAAGTTACGGCTAAAACGTTGGATATCAGCAATGAATTTTCCACACTTAACATTTCATAATTTCATTTAATGAGGCACATATTTAAAGAGGGAAAAGAACCATTCAACAATCTTGAAGGAAACAGTTTCTATTGAAAACTGTCCCTTAAAATTAAGTTACTGTAAGTTTCTGCATTGTTGAACAGTTGTTTATCAAACTGATGCTAGTATTATCCTACGTCAGAAAGTGACGGTTTTTATTTGAACATAATCAGATGACTCTTTCACAATTAAGAATATTAAACGTTGGTAGTGCTTATTTGTACATCTGTGGATTTTTTTTTCGAATATACCTAGGATACGTCATGGTTCCCCAAAGTACAAATAAAAGTGCAATGCCCGCTGCGAAGATGATAAATTTCCGCTTAAATATCGTTTGTACGTAGTTTCTTTCAAAACCAAAACAAAAGTTATAAAAATGCCTTCATTGTGATACCGAAGATTATATCATCTTTATACAAAACGTATTTGTTATACTGTGTTGCATTTTACCTGAAGCGTATACGTTTTTGGAAACTGCATCGTAAGACAGTGAAAAGAGCATAGTAAGTGTTATCTTAATCTCGTATTACGTAGTTACGTCTATAATACAGACAGTAGCGCGAGGAATCACTACAAAACAGGTGCGTCCCTAATTACCTTTGCTGATTGAACAACGAAACAAGACGTCCCAAGTATTGTTTTTGCGCGTATAAGAGATATGATCAGTGTTTCACCAGGTGGAGGTGATACCTGGGTCTACTAGATCTTTATCATACCTCAAAACCCATTACCTTAGAAATACGGCCTCTGTGTTACGGGCGTAATTGACAAAAGTCTGTACCTCGAGCTATTTTGAAAAGTGATTAATTGTGAAATTAGCGATCATGGCTTTTTTACACGCAACTTAGGCTAAATATGAGCCGTTTGTACATGGTCACATAAATTTCGATTTCATCATTTTTCATTTAACCTTTTTTGGCCACAATGGTCCCCCTTCTTGTCCATCAGAAATGTCACTGACTCGAGAAGCGGTACAAGGTTTAACCAAATCGCAAATATGTACTTATCTCGGATAAAAATCTCGAAGTCCACATTTAAGTAAAACTTAATTAAGTTTCGTTAATGTAAATTTGCTAACACTTAGTACAAAGAGAAATGGACGAATCGGAATATGAATGTCCGGGCAATTATTTTATCATGTTTACATTTTGTATTTGATCAATATTGTCATGGATGTTATTCAGTTTTGAATCGTATCTAATGAAATATCTGTCTTGCCCAGTTTTCCTTCAAGTGATAAAAGTAATGTCCGTGATCTTTTATGTTGCTGTTTTCAAATATTCGGCTGACAATATTGAAAATTTTATGCCGTAGTGAGTTTTATGAGAAACGCCTTTACTCATTGTGCCAGAATTTTACACGGTGTACGACTGTGAATCCTTACAAACGAAACTGGCAAATCCTTTATAAATTATATCTCTCCGTGAGTCGAGACCTAAATTAAAACATAACTGCATTTATTGTCGGACATGCAGTTAAAAGTTGCATATCTAGAAGGCTATGGTCTTGAGCGTAAAAAAATTCTGTTATTCTGTGCGACTGTACGACCGTAGCTGTCACGGCAGATTGATGACTCATCCGTGCAAGCTACAAAAAGCTGGTTCCTCTCGTGCATGTGTACGTTATTAGAGACATTGCATTCCTATGTCTATAGCACTGTCTATTTGTGTCTATTTTCTGACAATACACACGCCAGGGTAGGGTAAGCTACTGTCAATAAATACCTGACTCACATGCAGTCTGACATTGATGATGTTACAGTGGCCAATGCACTCAGCTTCGTTGCAGCACAAAGTATCTATTCCAGTTCACTTGAACTTACGGACGTCTTTAGAGTTAGTCACTGCTTTAGCTGAACATGTTCTCTTAAATACAAGTAGAAATAAAATGTGACATAGAAGTTACTTGATCAGAACATTTCCCCCATTACCCTCGGTACTGCCACTGCATGTATATAATCGTATGAAATTACCTGAAAGCTTACAGTCAACAACTGTGCAGTTGTCGTTAGGTTTTCGTACCAGGTACATTCTAGTATTTTATGATATGATTTATTGCTGCATAAATAATGTAATAGTAAAATCGTTTTGTCCATGCATTATCATAAAATAGTTTATTATAAACTCTCATTTAAACTTATGATTTGCAAAGAAGTTATAATAATATCTGACAGTTTCCGGAACATAAACTTGGTAACAGTGCGACTGGTGTGCAACATTAAACAGCTAGATTTGCAATTTTCTAGACTATTAAATCTATTTGAAAGTGCTTTTGTACTTGGCTTTCTGATCAAACGTCACCTTAAGTATTAAAGTAAGACTACTTCCAAAGTAAAATGACAGCAAATAGCAGATAAATTCCAGTTTGTTATCAATAGCTGACTTTTTGGGTTTTTATATGTTCTGCTTGTTTTTAAATGGAATAAATGATCAGCGAAATACTTTAGTCCTATCCTGACAAACTGATAGTCCTCTTCTGCCAGGTTTAAGTTCATCTGAAAACTAGCAGCATACCCACCTCACTCATGCAATAAGATTGTAACTTATGATACTTTCAGATGGACAGAATACATTGTCTGACATACAAACTGACACACAAATAAATATACCATGATATTTGCAAGAAACCATTTTGTATTTCCAGGTTCGAATCTCAGTTATGACCACCCTGACCCAGACCAGTTTACAGATAGATGAGGGCTGGTACAATGCAGTGGATGGTACAAAAGTTATTGAACTGGAAGGTCCCATTTACCTTACCAAGATTGAGACAATTGCCGAAAACCCGTAAGTTAAAGATTTATAATTATATAACTGTATACTACGATACTAACAATCTTCAGTGTCTTTACTAACATTTCGAGCTTCTTAAAATGTTTTCTCTTGCACTATCTGCTATCAAGAAAGACTGTCAACCCTTCTGTGTTTTACTTCCTAGGTGTATCAGAATTAAAGTCACTGAAATGTACATATATGAATTCTATTCATTTCTGTGTTTCGAATTTTGGAAATCTTTAGCGGTGTGGTTTGAAATTATCTGGATGTATTCATTAGCGAAATCAAGTCTCATCCCATATTTAAGTGATAAATTCTTACTTTCTGTCCACTGTAAGGCGTCACAGAGGGTATGATCCTGCACTCGATGTTTTATTCAACATGCAACACCAGTGGAAGGTCTTAACAAATATAAGAAATATTCACCACTCCTGGATATCACGGTGAGACTTCACTATGATACCCTGCATCGTGATTTTGCAACTTTCTCTCATTCCAACGTACACACAACCCTACATATCTTCTATAACGTCCTTACTGGTACGTGTACTATAGTCGGGCTCATAGTCAAATACTCAGAATACGGATCATTCAGTAAAAGAGCTTTATCATTTTACATGTGTCATGTACAAACTGATATAGAACCTGAATATGTTATGCTGCGTAAACTTATACCAGAACTGCCAGTCTGTCCACCATCCTTGCCTCTCCTCTGTCCCCCACCCCTGTCTCTCCTTTCAACATTTATTTCCATTTATAAAATAAAACAAAAAGTCGAAGCCATACGTGTTGTTAAAGAACCCCAAAAGGTGGTGTCGCTATGTACATTATACACTGCACACTTCCTACTTAACGTAAACTATTTCAATATCAATAGTCAAACAGCTTGCTCTCAAACTAATGCATGGCATCAGTAGCATGGATTATTTATGAATGCAGCGTAAGCAAATAGTTCAACAACATGCATTACAGAGTACTAACCACATGTATGTAGTATAGAGTAACTGATTGCCTGTAGTTAGTACTATTTCCGCTGGAGCGCACGTGTTTGATGGCCTGCTGGGCAAGTAAAAAAACAACCAACCATCCAATTAAGCATTTATTAATTAACTAGTTTGTAATGTAATACATGTCATACTGGCTACTTAGCTTTCATGTTAACGTTGATTCTCTGACCGGAATAAGACCGGTGTTGCAAATGTGTTTATGTAACAATGTTGACCAATAATTTGTTTAACCAAACTTTTTTAGTATAATGCATTTAATATGAAAATGATATTTCCCACGTAATTCATCCCTGGCTGATAATGGAATTTTGAAATGGTGTGTTGGAGGCAAATTTTAACTTCTAAGTACTTTGCTTACAATGTATTAAAGGTTATAACAAACTAACGTATGACCATTGTTTTGTCTTCCTTGTTTCTAGGCACTCTGGGATCGGATACGAACCGGAAGGTCGTGCTAAACATGAGAAACTTGAGCACGGATCACTTCCGCAGAAAGACGCTCGAACACGACACCGCAAACAAAACAGTCATTTAGACAATAAAAACAGAATACCGGAAGGAAAACGACCACGCGAATCTCCAAGAAAACCGCATTATTTCTCTTCAAACGATGTCCCCAGTTCCAGCAAGGAGAATGTCTACGGACGCACGAACGATCAATTTTCTTCAAATGCATTGTTTACCAATGCCATTGAAAAGGCGGGCTTTAGTCCGTATGGTTATGAGGCAGGCAAACCGGTCACGAATTATGGAAGACCCGATACGTCGTCTCAAAACAACAAAGATGACCAAAAGACAACATGGAATATTCAGACATACGAAGGCGTAATTGATGCTCTAATTACGGGTCACAAAGTGTACTTTTCCGCCCATACCAAGAACTGTTACCACGAGAACGCTCGTAAACGTGAGAAGACGACGTTTGGAGACTACGTTGACGTCTTTGAAATACACAAAGATTTCTCCGTAAAGCAGCCAAACAAATTCCTGCAGTTTTCCTTCCGAAGAATGCAACACACGAAACGGAAAGGTAAAGCATTTTCACAGCTCTTCCTGTCTATCTTTAACGCAGCCACGTATAACAGTGTTATAGGTTAACATAAAAAAACAACAATTACAACCTTCAAAATTATAAGCGATATGTAATTAATTACTTAAGAACTGCATTAATTTTCATGTTTATATCAATCATTACCGTTTCAGGTTTTAAAGAAATAATCAAGGAGGTAACAGTGCACAGAAATGGTTCTGTTCACATAGCAACAGTAATACTGAACGAGGACGGACATATTGACAGGCATTCCTTCGCTGAATGCAGTCTGTACAATCAAGACGCAGGGTAACTATGGCAATTTACAAAAATTATTCTCTGCGGTACATGATAACTCCAGACAAATCTTTATTTTACACAAATTGAATCTTTCCATTATAAGATGCAGAATTATTGGACAATTTTAGTATAATTTACCCGACGGCATCTTTAGTAGAAAAGAAAAATAAATTCTCTAATTGATACAGCATTGACGAGCGGGTAACTTAATATGGACAAAGCAATTTGCAATAGTAGTTTGGACTCTGCTTCCAGACTTTTAGCTAAAATGTAAATTGATTTCTGTCTTAAAATGTTCAGATTTATTCAACGCTTTGGAATGGAAGATATTGTAGCTCAGGGAAATTTTAATTTCCAAGACTTTCTGTGGTTTATGAACTGTGTGGCCAGGGGGGCGGGGGGGCATATAATCATAACATTTGGAATTGATAATAATATATTGTCTCTATTCAACCTAAAACCTCTTTGGCGCACGTAACATTATCATACATATCTTTCTCGATTTTCAGAAAAGGTGACGTAAAGTTTTATCTTGACCCTTACCGAGATGTTTCCAAAGTGACGAAACTCCGTTCTCTGAGAAACGTTCTACTACAAGGCAAGATGGTTCGTGTAACAACTGAGTTAGATAAATGTAGTGGTGGACAGTCTGACCTGGTTATCATTGGTGGAGAATTACGTGGTAAGCAGCTAAACAAGTTCATTCAATACAAAGAAGACCACCTTTCTAGTTGGGGTGTGAGATGGTTGCCATATTTTCGGGAATGTTCCTATTCTTACTACCTATAAAGGTTTCGTTGTCTGTATATATCGTATGTTCGGTTTGCAGCGTTGTACAGTGTCTATTCCATGCAAATCATTTTAATCAGGATGGTCTGCCAACCAAGAGCCCATACCAATACAGGGACAGTCTGTTTGCTGGACTGTTATCGGGTGATGGTTTGATTTCCTAGTCATTATTCATGGACATTCGTTTAGAGTCTTAAAATGTTCAAGGTTTGTAAGAATGCAGTTTGCAAACCGTAAGAGTTGTTCTTATTGTGCTAACACGTGGTTTGCATCTGTAAATATCAAGTGAAGTACCAATTGTATAGATACTTTATGGTTAATAAACGTCAAACTCAGTTCCTGTAAAGATGCTACGATGTCGTAAAGTTTCTACTTAATAAGAAGTTTGCATCATTAAAGTTTTTTTCTTGTGTTTTTTTTCTCAGTATATCAGAATCACGGCTAAAATAGGCACATGTCGCAGCGAAGATAGGAACAGGTCACGTGTTTATGGAAATTAGAAAACTACCACACGATAATTTGATGCAGAATGCAGTAAATTTTCATATGAAACTGAAAAAGCTGGCTTACTTTGACCGATGCCGGTATCTTCCGCCTTGTAAACTTATATTCAAACTTCATATTTAAACTGCTCTACAGATGAAACTATGGTCAACTGTGGAGGGAATAAGATTATATTTTACGAATATGTGCATTCCATGGTTGTGCTTGATAAGTATTTAAATACATACGACGTATCTGAATGCCCTTGAAACCAGGAAAAATCAAGTTTTTTTCCATCGAATGATTATACAATATACATTAAAGTCTTTACGTCAATGTATTGTTTGGATCATGGACAAAGTGAAGGGCATGAAATACTGAATGTTCTCATTCTAAGACTGAAATTAACAACAAACAATTTCATTATTCGATGCACTTTTAATGAATTAAACGTATCAATTATTCAGATCTGTCTAGACTCCATCTGACAAACGTTTTTTTTATAAGTCTAGAAACTTTTGCTGTGTATACTGTACTAATAAAAACATCTGTCTGTATTTTATACAACTTTAACTAGATCAATCTTACTATACGTAATGGTACTCAAGGATGCATGTTTCTGATCTCCTGCCAAGACAATATTCCCTGGTAGCCACGCCTGGGTCAGAGAGCATGTTTGTTTCATTTGTAAATAGATAAGGTATTAAATACGTCAGCAGCAGAGTTGATACCATTTATTTTCTTAGATACATGGGAATCGTGCTGTAGTTGATGTTACTATGGCTAATTAGTAGAGGTTTACTGTATCTTGTTTGTAAAAACACTGGCTGCCAATTTTTTGGCGAGTTTGATACACCAACAGTCACGGTTAATTAATGATTGTACGGTTAGAAGACACCTTAGATTGTTTGATTGTCATCAATTTTGACAAGATACGTAGTTTTGCAATAGTGTAGGTAATTGGCACAATTGTTGTTGGTCTTTTTAACAATGTTATTGCAGCGGTATTCTTTGTTTCTATAGAAGAATCCTTTCATCTATACGAAAAGAAAAAAAAACATATATGTCTGATAAGCAAGTATCCAAAACAGTAACAATTCTTGTGTCACAAAAGTGTTGTAAAAATACAGGACATAATGCGCCGTTATTTTGTTATGTCGTAAAACTATACTATTATCACATGCATAAATCATATGTGACATGGTTATAGTTCCCACTCAAGTACTAGCCAGAGTGGTTTAAGATTTAACGTTTACAATATTAGCACTGATAAGCGGCTTTAATTATTTCTGTCAAGTTTATTGTTTCAATAGTGACACACCTGGATATACAATACTCTCTTAGAAGCTATCTTAATGTTTTCATTCTTTCAAGAAATCAATCATTTTAGAAAAGAGATCGGCTAATGTTTATGTAATCGACTTCAAAAAGCATTAACCCCAGACTAATGTTTAAACTTTATGAAGCGGTACTTGTGTCCATTGATGGTTTAGAAACAGATCTGTCTGCAAAGCCGGTGTTGACCTTAGGCAAACAGACTCAAGTATCATTTAAGGATGAAGTTTTTGTACCTGCACACAGATAATCCATTGTTTATACGATCATAATCAATGATACAAGAAACTGGACCTTGTTAAGCAAAAAGATTGATGCCATATCTGTCAATACTTGGTGATGAATAGAGATGGAAGATTTATGGCATAACATCATTTACACAAATGAGTTAATGCATCAGAGTGATTAGGCAATGGACGACCTGGCTGACTTTGTTAGGGCAATACTAAATGATAATTTTCCGTATTTAAATAAAATAAACCCATAAACAGCCGTTTTATTGATCAATCCCTGATGATTCGGGCAGCTGCGGGAACATCATAATGCAAAAAATTAAGTTTAGAAGACACGTGGGAAATTTTGTTTGAATACCTACGTACAACGTGGATAAAATAATTAATTTGCTAAAAACTGCAGACTTTTGAAGCTACTATCAGTCGAGTGAATCTTTAGATACAAATCGGAAAATAAAGTCCAGTAAAATATACAAACTAGTGTTTATTTATCTTTTTCACTGTTTTCAGGTTATGACTTGGGTCGAAACAGTAAGACGGTGGACGTGACTTTGTCTAGGACCAAGCTTCAGCCAATACAAGGAGGAGACTTAGCCGTTGAAGAGCATTACTCCATCTTCCGATTTTCTAAGCATGGGGAGATAACTGTGACTCTACACCGGAAACACGTCACTAGCCTAGTCCAAAATGTCTCTATTGTTAGTGGGTTCCAGAAGTACAAATGTGAAATAGATCCAAATTCGAGCACAAAATCGATATTTTTGTTCAATTCATGATCATCTATTAGACCTCTAGAAGAAGGAAGTGTTCCTACCACAATTTCGATTGAAGTGTATTATTAAGTGCCTTCAAAATCATTGCACGGGTAATACTTTCAAGAAATAGCTTTATTATATTTTATTGCCACTGTGAATATTATTGTTGGACGACACTTATATAGGTGCTGGTTTTAAAGCTGTTGAAAAGAACATGTCCCAGCACCAGTGGGATGAATTCGAATTCCGTGAAAAAAACATTAGTAACAGTCAGGAAGAATCACTTCCAACAAAGATTACCAGTTACTTTAAAGGTTGCGTTTCTCCGAGTTTGCAGACTATTTACTAGCATTTGGAAAAAAACAAGTATTTATTTGTGATCATAACTAAGGTGGAGAAATATTACTCCTTTTGAAGACAGTGAAATTTGACTATGTGTGCATAGATTTCCTGCATGTAGCCTGATGGTAGTTCAAGTATCAGTGTACTAAAGCATAATATAAGACTATATTTTTGGCAAATATATTGCTTTTTGTTTGGGTTCCATAATACCTGTAAATGGTTGTGTCTCCTAAAATTTTTCGTTCTACAGAGCGTCACAGTGCTGAAGGCTTCTCATGTGAGATACTGTCATGACGATGTTTTTTATGTGTTGTGTGCCGTCCATGATTTATACAGTTCAGTGGTATATAAGTACACTGAAGATAGAGGCCAGTGTCATCCGTTTATAAATATACTTTCAAAATTCCTGCATATTGCATGTGTGTTACTTCCGCATTATGTATTTTTCACTTGTCATTTTCAATGTTAAAAATGTTTTTATCATTCTTTAAACACCACATTTAGTATGCTGTATGTATTTTATGTGTTTTAAGATTACATTATGATTAAGCAAGCAAATATTGCGATAACCGTTGTAATGGTATTTGCCCTGATAGAATAATTTTCGCGATATCAAACAGGACAGAAGTAACTGTAAGGAAGATGTCTGTATCAACCAATGTTGTGTTTAAATGTAAAATATGTACATAGAGGCACTGTAAATAGTCATTCCAGATATTTATATATGATACTGTAATAAACATTTTCTTTGAAATAATAGTTTTACGTTTTCTTTTATTAAATCGAACGGCCACCGACCCTCCCGCAACAATGAAATATAATTTCAAACAAACAACTTTCTTTTAAACTATATACATTTCTTTATGTTTGCACCAATACATTGCACTTGACAAAACTCTCATCACATTACAAATGAGCCAATATACATCACCGGGCATGGTCATTAAAACCCAGAAGTGCATGATAATTAAATAACACTTATATATAATACAAATCAATAACTTGACATTCAATGCAATTCTATCAAAAAGTGTAAATTGAATTGCAAAACGAATTTAAAAACATGTATGTTTCAAGCTAATCTCACGGGTATAACTTTGACGAAATATAGTTCTAATACCGTGTGCTTTATCAGAACAGGACTTTGTATCAAAGGGGTCCGGGTTAAAGTCCTAGGATCACATTTACAAGTAGCTCTCATTCTATGAAGAAAGATGTCTAACTGTCAGAAATGACCTTTAAATTAGATGTACCAAAAGCATTCCTAACAAATGCAAAAAATAAGAAAAGCTTTCTGGCAACTCTTTTCTCTTGAAGAAACAACTTGAATACAAAAGAAAGGCATAAAGTGTGAATAAAGCATGGTTCTGTCATCATCATATCAATAATTTATGTCAGTAAAGTCGAATTGATCCTGGGACTTACAACATCAGTTTCCAAAACTTTTCCAAGCTGTTAAATAATGCTGTCACCAAGAACAAGTTCCAAAACCATTTTTATCAAACAAGGACACGTTTTTTCAAAACTTGCTCTCACAACAGACACGAACTACTCAACTATTTCTTATAATTTCATTTCATTTCACTATAATTATGGACAATGTCACCGCAAATATCAATTACGGATAAGTGTATAAGTTTAAGGAAAGGCACAGAAGCACGAAACAAAGCACAAGAACCAACCAAACATACAACAACATACACGAAACCAAAGAAGACTGCGTCAACTTCCAATACTGAATCAAAGCACTGAAAATACTGGTGGGACGGTTGTGTTGGCATGTGTAAATTGAGTTTAGGCAAGCAATACTAAAATGTTCAACTCAAAGTGAAATACTGAATTGTTCAATTCCAAGTGATAAACTGATATGTTTACCCGAAGACGTGAACATGTTCACTCAAATTTTGTAAAATTCTCGTCAACTACTAAGCTAGCTTTGAAATGCTCAACTAAAAGAGACTTAACTGCTCAAATATAATGTGAACACAAGATGAAGGCAAATGTAAAGCAAATGAAAACTGATTTGCAATATTCCCAAACTTGCGGTTCAGATTGCAAATTTGTAAATGAATTTGCAATGATACATAGATAGAGCGCTCAAAATGTAGTGCTAAACACTAAACAGCTAGTGTTTAGTTTGAAGAAACTAGTGTCAGTCATTATTTTATGACTTCAGTAAAATCAGCCGTGCAACCCACGGACACAGATGGTTGACAAACGCTACATAAGTATGTTAACTAATCGAAAGTAAATTCTTAAAAGTCTTCATATAGAAAGTTACCTGTGCTGATGTTTATTTCAAATCAGAAGCGGTAAGTGCGTACCAAACGTAATTTCAGTTCCGTAAATGAAACTGTACGGACAGGAACATGTCAGAAATGTCATACTTTTGGACTCTGTTTCATCTGGTACTTACCAGCTACCAATAACTGTTACAGAATGGGTTGATATACGCATAAAGGCTTGTCTAAGGTCGTAACAATAAGAACCATTGATTTTTTTACGACTTAGTCGAAAATCGTATTTTGCGCCCAGCATGTGCGCATGTCTCTCGTTTTAGTAAAAACAGGTTTTTAGCATATTTCCAATAATAGTCGGCTTCTAAAATCAAAATTACAATTTGCTAAAGCAGTCTAAACGCAGCCTAGAAATTCCAATTTTGGAGAATGTATCTGCATCTAATCATGACATAAATTATAAAAATTCTTCAATATAAAATGCTGTCCGTAACAGTAGCTTATGTCTTAAATTGCTTTCAAGTAATCTTTTCACGCTAGTCTGACACATACATGACTGATGAACTGTCGGTTAATCCTAGTACGTAGCAAAACTAACGATGTGTACGAACTGCAAGTATGTCGAATGCAACAAATTATATGAGCTTAAACTCCATACAATGTTATATTTACGCAATTTTGGTGTATCACATGTCAACTAAAAGAATGGTGTTATTGGATTTTTTTAATAAAATTATGTATACCTTTATTTTACTAATTTCATTTTTTTCACTTGTATATTCTCTAAAACTTGACAGTAATATTTTGTCATCCATTATGAATGGCCATATTTTTTCATATCTGCATCACGATAGTCTTTTGGTTCCTTTAAGTAAAATTTAGTCGGAAAAGAAGCGCAAACAAAACAAAACAACCACCGAAATAAACAAACACAAAGAACACTACTACAAATAGCAATCTAACAGCAGTAAATGCGCGCGCACTACATGGTCTATACAGTACTCCAATGTGTACCTGTGTAGTGCATTTTTTCCGATAATAAAGGACAGCAAGGTAAATTAGTGTCGGTATGCTAACTAATGTAAAATATCCTCAGTCTGAATCAGAAAATTGAACACTTTTATGCCATGTTAGTTTTATGTCGGTAACTCATTGCATTTCTGCGAACATGCGCTTTCATTGGGGAAAGGCAAATATACTGTAAATATTTCTCCTCTTCGAACTATTTCTTTCAGTGGAGTTGCCTGTAATTTTAGGAAGTTAGTTACGCCAAAATTCGTTTACTAATTTGTTGGTCTGTAATTTTGTTCACTCTGGAACGGCTGTCTTTAGACAAACGTCCCAACAATTGCTGCAAAGAGTAGGAATACTGCCCCGCAAAGCTGATGACTACATATACATATGCCACAGTGCAATGTATTAACAATTAAAATGTTAATAGTATCGCATCTTAATCAAATGCATATCGCTTTTGAATCGCCTTTTCTCTTTAAATTAAATTATATAGAGCTTTACATCTAAGCACTGACTCAACAGAGCAAAACAAATAGTAAATCCTTTATGTATCACCAAATCTTGAGAGAGTAACTGCGTACATAAAATACAAAATCTTACATTAACGACAGACTGTGTAAATAAAATACCTATACAGGGAAACAAATCCTTGTTATATTAATAAAACATGCAAAAGAGATTAGTCTGGGTCAAATGGTTAGTGATCTGAAGAACATGCCACACGATCATAATTCACATTAGGATCAGAAATTTCACTACTTTGTCCCGTCAAGAATATTGGGGTTTGAGGAGAATGTAGCTTCGTCACCAGGCTAGATGAATAATATATTTCATTAAAACTACAAGCAAAATCCTTTTTTTTCTAACAGGACCGGCAAACGGCGGAAATTTTGCCATCAATAAGTGGACATATGATCACCAAAAAAATGTAAGGACGGAATGCCATTCTTAACTTTTGAGTTATCATTTTTTAGTTAAATGCTATAAAGCTAAATTACTTAAAGCATTGGTGTGTTCCAGTATGGAACGTCTGATTGAATTTTGATTAATTCCAAAAATCTTCATAAAATGAATCCCAAAAAACATGCTATTGAACTTTTATGGAAAGGCTTGTTTTTGTAAAGGATTTTGTAAACTGATTTGGAAAACTTGATCTTGTATTTAAGCGCGATTAATGGCAGACGCAATTTGTTATTACGATAAGATTGTGACATGCAAAAGCTTTCAGTCACGGAAAATTTCGGGTGTTGAAATCCCCTAGGTATGAACAGGCCCTAACAAAACAAATAAGAAGTAAAATGTTGGCTCTAAATGATGTAGCCCGTGGATATTTGCCGTTTATTTGTGCATAATTGATCATGGTTAAACTATATTCATCTCCCTTTTTATTATATTTGCCTACTTTTTATGGTTTAAAGGTACACAAAATAGAGCTTCTTGATATTCGGATTAAGCTTTTGATTAATCAGTGCCCTAAGATGTATGTCCTACCACATTTATCTATTTTAAACTGTTATCTTAATATCTTACTGTAATCAAAGAACCTTAGATACTGATATTTGATGTCTTTGCTGTATTTTTGAAGGTATCACTAAATCACTTTGGAAATGGTCAGACAAAGGTATTCAAAGTTATCAATATCACTTGGAATCTTTTTCATAATGAAACAAATCTACCAGATAACTCATTTGTATTCCCACCGTCTAAATATACATGTACATGTTTTCCAATGTCATAATATAATAATTTATATGTTCAGTTTTTCTTTGTTCCTTGTGCTTGCATATGCACACAAATTAGTTTATATGGTAATTTCAAATAATATGGGGATCCAAAAATGCTTAATGAAGCTGTTTTTAATAAATTTCAGTGTAAAATATCCTAAAGTATATATAATCCAAAACCCAGTTATGACCAATCCATTGTATATGCTATCCTCACATCTTACATTATAACTAGTCATATCAATAACAATCAGTTTCGAAACTTGTTTCTCACAACAACAGTATGGTCTAAAACTGTAGTTCTGAACACATGAATAAATAACCGTGCCAAACCTAGGTCCTGCAACATGCAAATGTCCGAAAACCTTTTGGGGGGGGGGGGGTTTTTTTTTTGGGGGTTTTGGGGGGGGGGGGGGGGGGGGGGGGGGGGGGGGGGGGGGGGGGAAAAAAAAAAAAAAAAAAAAAAGGGGAGAAAAAAAAAAAAAAAAAAAAAAAAAAAAAGGGGGAAAAAAAAAAAAAGGGGGGGGGAAGGGGGTCCGAAAAAAAATTTTAAAAAAAAAAAATAAAAAAAAAAAAAAAAATTAAAATTTCAGTGGGCGTCCTCTAAAGAAACAAGGTTTTCCTGGGCTATTTCTTTTACACTCTAGTATTAATCGAGAGTTATCATCATTTTAGCTGTATGACTAGTTTTTGACCGGCCAGAGACCCATATGAAGCATCACAAGCAACCTTTCTGACAAATGTCCAGGATATTTGGGCGAAAATGTTACCTCTAATGTTAACACAGTTAAACATCTTTTTGAAAAAATTTTTGACCCCAGATGACCCATATTCGAACTTGAGCAAAATATCTGTAAACACATATTTAACAAAGTTGCATGTAATATCTGAGTGTTAAAAAGTTTTCTTGGGTTGTGTGTTTTTAACCCCAGATAACCCATATTCGAGCTTAGCTAAAAACGTAGTAATAACCTTTCTACAAATTTAAGATACCAGCAAAACTATCATTTTAGTTATGGCTAGAATCATAGAAACAACCTTCGAATATTTCGGGGGGGGGGGGGGGGGGGGAGAGGTTTGGGGGGGGGGAGAAGGGGGTTTTTTTTTTGGGGGGGGGGGGGCCAGGTTTTGACCCCAGATGACCCATATCAACTGGGGGCAAAAAAAAAAAAAAAAACCTTTTACAAATTTCCAGGATATGGCCATGTACCCTAGAGTGTTAACAAGGTTTTCCATTTGGGGGGGGGGGGGGGGGGGGGGGAAAGGGGGGGGAGAGAGATAAAAAGGGGGGGGAGAAATGAGGTAATTGGGGGGGGGGGGCTTTTTTTTTGCCCCGGGGGGCCCATATTAAAACTTGAGCTAGAAATCAACCAAACAACCTTTTGACAAATTTCGAGGACAAGCCAGAGCCTTAACAAGATTTTTCTTTTTTGGGTCTGTGACCTGTTTTTCATCCGAGATGACCCATATTCGAACTCGTCCGAGTAATTACTGGGACAAACATCCGACCAAGTTTCGTGACGTTGAGGCGAAAATGTGACAACTAGGTGTAACGAACTAAGTGGGACGGACGACGGACGACGGCATCATCGATCCTATAGCTCACCCTGAGCCAGCTCAGGTGAGCTAAAAAAATTCAAAACGAGTAATAAATGTTAAAACCAGCAAAGCTATCATTTTAGTTACTGCTTCAAAACTTGTCGCAAAACTTGTAAACATGTAATGACTATGTTCGTCTAAACGAACTTCATAGCTTGTAGTTATTTACATACTTAAACTCACCGTGACTAGAGTTGGTATTTCTTGGAATGTTTTATAGTATAGATAAAATCAAAACAACACGAAGTTTTTCAATTTACATGTTTCGACTTTATGTCTTCGTCAGTTATCATGAACACATAATACAGGAATGAAAAAATATCTGTACTGTATACATTATTCAACAAAGTGTTCACATTCGTTTTTACACGTTCCAAATTTTTCGATACACAAAGAGGTGCCGTCGCCTGTCAAATCTTTGAATTTGATTCTATCTAAATGAACAAAAGTAAACTGATAATAATTAGGTCATCCTCACCATAACTCATTGTGTCGCCCTTTCGGAGAAAAGGCGATACATAGGGACCGCTTTGTCCGTCGGTCCGTCAGTCACAAAAACTTAACGTTGGCTATAACTTTGCCATTTCTTAAGATTTCTACATCAAACTTTACAATTATATTGCTTATGACAAAAGGGTCGTGATGCCGCCAAATTTTATTTTGTACGTCAAGGTCAAATTTGACAGAGTCAAGCCCCTTTTGTACATAGTTTTTGATACGAAAAATTGACGTTGGCTATAACTTTGCAGTTTCTTAAAATGTTTTCATCAAACTTTACAATTGTATTGCTTATGACAAAAGGGTCATGATGCCGCCAAATTTTATAGGTGAATGTCATATTTGACAGAGTTATATCCCTTTTTGTACTTAGATTTTGGCTTTTACTTTGCCATTTCTTAAGATTTCTTCATCAAACTTTCAAATTTTATTGCTTATGACAAATTTTGTAGGTCAAAGTCATATTTGACATAGTTATGCCCCTTTTTGTACTTAGATTTTGTCATAAAATTATTGGTTAGTCTGACAAAGTGTAAGAGGGCGACACAAGTGTTCTACTGAAAACCCATCTAGTCTTATTTTAGCGTCTTTGTTTATAAGGAAGCTAAACTGTTTAATTCATATTCATTTTGGACGTATAAAATCGGCTAGTGCTTCCAAACAAAATCTTAAAGCTATTTCAGAATTGTTATCTTTACATGAGTCAAGCAAGGGACGCTTGAGTTTAGCTGAAATATCATCCTCTAAAACGGTTTAAATCGTCCTTACTATGTATAGAAACTATGTACACCGTTTAAACATTTTTGGAAAGAGCATTTCAATCTCTTACAGCAAAATGAATGTTGGTAATGATTACAATAAAAATGAATATACATTTGTATCACTAAATGAACCTGTCTTCAATTTTCGAACAAGGCTAGACGTTACCCTCTTCACCAAAATTTGTTGCTGCCTTTTACACATTAATCCCTGCTTTGATGACCGTGTCACACATGTTTGAATTCAATCAATTTGTTGATCTTTTTTGTATGGTTTTGGGTATAGCAATATAAGGTCAGAACGTAAATCTGGAGACAGTTATTTAACTGTTATGTGGTTCCCTCAAGAAAGGAATAGTGTATAAAATGTAATTTAACCGTATAGAAGGCTACCACTAGCTGTAAATCACGTTCAAAAGTTGATGATGGATTCTTTCGAATGGTTTTATTACATTTATTTCCTATTTCATTTATTCTATTATAAGTAATATCTTTTGTATGGTTTTATTTGTTTATAGATTGAAAAGACCTTTCCAAGAATGTATAGGTAAATAAATGATAATAAATATATAATCATTGGGACAGTTTTGCCAATGAAATTACCTTAATGCACAATTCTATACAGATATACTCTTCATGATTCACTGCTGACACGAAAGGAATTAATATTCTCAATTAGACCCAGAAAGTTTAGGACACTATGTTAAACATTTGTGCCGACATAAAAAAGACAGATTTTAGAGACTGAAGAAATAGTGTAACTTTCACCAAAGGTTATCTAAACAGTCAGTAGAGACAAAGATAGGGGCAGATGAAACAAACATTCTAAAGAAATAGAGGCATTGCTGAAAGAAATACCAGCGTATCTCAATGCCAACACCACCATGTTTATCCAGCTGACAATACTATATTAATATAATATCAATTAAAGATTGAAATGCTTAAAATGAGAAAAAATAGATCAAACAGGCAATCTGGTATTAAGAAAACATCTCCATGTCTTTATGGCATAGAAAAATATCGCCCTTGAACTTTCTTTCCTTACATTAAGTCAGAGAAGGGAAAAGGAGAGACCGTTGTCCCGTTTCACGCACAGAGATTTATAAATACTAAGTAAACACTAAACATTGAGTTGCGGAATGCAAATTAAAAGTGGTAACTGTAAATATCCTTGTAAACATTTACACAATTATGACTGACAGATTTAGACAATATTTCCACGTCGGGACTGTTTTTTGCATACTATTACGTCACAAAAATACCACCAAAAGGAAATGGCTTGTTTACTTCTGCATAAAAAGGCATTGGTTTCCGTTCGAACACCGCAAGTATGTGTGAAATACTTCGCTGCGTTCTCAAGTTTCACCCACTTGTGTCCCAGCAGTGTTTGTTCCATTTAACAACCTTAGCTCTTAACTAAACTCCCCATTAGCCATGCCTTCCATTGATTGTCAACAACTATCACATTTTACTTTACCATTACAGCCTTGTTGTTCAATCACAAAGGTTAATTGGTGGATATCGAGTCATACTGCACAGAGTAAACATTCCCACACAAGTGACAGGAATACAAAACTTCGTTTACAAGCCATCTAGGCATTCCTGGTCAGCAACCACTTTTTCTCTTTTTTCTCCACTTTTCAACATGGTACCTTAAATTTATTGTCTGTTGCTTTCTCCTTTCTTTTCGTCCACCTTTCTATGTAAATTAGATCTGCATCAGTCGTTAGATTCTTTAAAACTCTAAGTCAGTGACAAACCAACCGACTCGTTTGAGATGAGCTTGGATAGAAAAGTGTCTTTGGTATAGAGAATTCTCCATGTATTGAAACCAGTCTTAATTATGGGGCTTTATAGATTTTAAATTTTGATCTCACTCTCAACATACGTCGGCACTCTGTTTTGACTTTCCACCGACGCTTACGCTTTAATATTTCTTTATATTTGCTCTCTCTCTCGCCACTGCAGTTCTATTTATGGCACGACAAAGGAAGACAACAAAAAAGCTGGATTGAACATGTCTGGCTCCTGTAGAGCCAGACGATTTATTAAAAAGCACAAATTTATATCAAAGTTTACTAAGTATTAAACAGTAAAATTAATACGAGATGTATTACATGACGTGACATGAAGTTGGACAAGCAATTATTATTTTTCCTATACAATCCAATTTCTATATTTATAATCAAATATTGTGAGCTGCATGTAGGTAACTGAAAGAGTTGGATGTCTTAGACTGAAAGTCGACCTTCCTCCTTTGCCAACCGAGTGTCAATCAAATACACCAAATGTTCGTTAAACTTTTCCTTTGACAAGAGGTCTCGAGATTCATGTTAATTCACTTCTGTATCCGTGTTCATAGTTATTAATATAACTCGAGGTATGTTAGAAATAAAAAGAAACTGAAAGACTGATTAATTTCCGAAGATGTCAGGCTGTTGTTCTTCTGGCTATACTCATAGTAACATTTATCGGAAATTAAACAGCTCTAGCATAGAGAGCCGAGGGCGATCAGAAACTTGTAGAATTAGGTCGAAATTTATTCTGACAAGTTGAATATTGTAACACTTACGGGCATGCAATAATTATATGCCTACAGTAATAATTTATATGCAGACTGAAGTGTGCATTGTCTGTTATAACAATTGCTCTTGGTGAAGGAAGTGTCACTGTTGAAATTTTTACTACTGTTTTATTGTTTACCAAAATTTATGAATGAACTCGAATGCATAATAGCACCGTGTGGGACGAAAGAATAGTAAGAATTTCTTCATATGGTAACAATCCTTCAGCGTATCCGGAGCTTTTTAATGATTCCTTAAGTGTCTGGAGAGTCAGTTCCGTAAGTAAGTGATAACCTATGGGTTGGAACAATTAATTGGCATCGCATAGTTGTTAACATTCTTATCGTGCCACATGTAAATCATATTGAATAAATAGAAAGTATTATTTCCTTTTGCGTTGACATCTCGCGCCTTCAGGCACGCTTTCTAGTTCCTATGACGAAATTATAGATTCACGGATGTATTATTATAAGCTGCTAATTATCTTTCGAAGAAAGTCACTTAAGTTGAAGTTTCGGCAATCCTACTTTCGGTTACATGTTTAACTGCACGTGGCTAGTTGCAAAAGAAGGAAATAATATAAAATGACCATCACGAAATTCGTAAATGAAACATTCGATTCTTTAAAGTAGACCCCTAATGGGCACCTATTCAAATCATTATAGGCTTAATATTTTCTTAACTGTATCATTTCCTGGATTTTAAAACAAATTTTAAAAAGAATTTTACCGTGAAAAAAAGTTTAGGAATTTGAATAACCCTACCCCATTTTGGAATTTTCTATAAAATGACATCACACAAGAGAAAGAAAATACATGTATTTCATTTATTATTCAAAACTTTGGTACAGATTTGGTATCAGAGTAACAAGAACTATGTTTTCTTTCAGAAATTACACACCATTTACTATATAATCAACACGTTTTATAAAACTTTTATGAAATAATCAGATAGTATTACAATTTTCATGTACTTTTTTGGCCATGTTCAATTTTGAACATCAAAGTTTTTAGGGAAAATCAACATTTTCTAGAAATGGGGCATGTCTTTTGTATATTAAAAATTATCTATAACATTTTGGGAACAGCAGCCAAAAATTCACAATGTTTTACCGTCTCTATTTAAAATAATTTGATTTTGAAAATCTCCATCGACAATTTTAGACGTGTCTACAAGTAATAAAATCTTCAAATAAGCTAATACTAATTCGTAAAAAAATATTTAATTTCTTTTTAGTTCAAAAACAATATAAACATATGAAGAAAAGTGCAAAAAATGAAAACAAAAGAAGAAAAAAGTAAAAAAAAATTGGGTTCCGGCTGGATTCGAACCTACGCCCCCAAAAACCTCAAAAGATCTTCAGTCCAATGCTTAACAATTAAAATTGATGAGTTTCAAATACAGGTTATTATTAGGGGTGTATTACCTTAAATAGAACATATGTGACGTCAATCAACTATTACTGTCAAAATACGAGTACTGCACCTTTTGGTGATTTCTGTTTCTTTTACTCACGGACATTACACACACAGAGCCATTTCTGAAATCCTCAACTTTTTTCTGAATGACGCCATAAAAACTTATTTTCGAATGAATTGAACAACGTTCGATATATGTGAGAAAATTCTTACAACAATTTGCTTTATAACGAATAAGCGTTGGACACTTATGAGGAACAAGGTTCTGAATAACCTATCATACAATATAACTACATATATGTAATAGTGTAAAGATCATATTCTCAAAATTCTAAATCTGAAATACTGAGTATATTTCTGAATATATGTGAATTTAGCCAAGCTGTACATGGAATCTGATGTTGAGAGTTTGGGTGGCAGGGATCTAATGAGGGCAATTGTTGCTGATGATTAATTAGGTTACAGAGTGTCTGTTTGCTACAATGAAGGAGCTTAACAAAACACGAGAACCTAACAGACATATCGACCTGACGTTGGTACGAACCTTCAGTATCAGTAACGAAACACACCCACGGTTTAATTGTTATTGGATCTCTTTAATTCCATGATTGTTTACGGAATATGTTATTATAATTGTTATACATTTTTACAATGTTATGATATTTAAAGGCTCAGGGGTGACTTTGGATGTTACTAACAGCACTTAGAGCATCTAGATAGATGTCTTCCCGGCGAAGCTGACCGTTATTGCCGGTACAAAAAAGAACATCATACGTAACCGAAAAGTAAACGTTTCAGGCATAAGTCAGTATAATTTCAGATTACATAGACCGCAGATCTATTATTTCTCTTATTCTATAGTGAAGCAATCTTCAAAGTAGACATAGGGCTTTAAGTATAAGGTCAAAACTGATTACATAATGATGTGCCACTTCCAGAAAACATTTACAAACTTTGTATTTATATAACATCAAATAACAATAAAGTATATGCACTTGTATTATGAGGTCATTTTGATTCAGCCAATGATCAAACTTTGTGGAAACCTTCGGCGCAAAACTCTTTAAAGTGTGATATCTTCCTTGCATAACTAAGGAAGTACATGTAATTGTTCTTAATTTATAAATTTTTGCAAAGATTTTTAAAGGACTTATTTTTTAAATGTTATGAAATTTTGTATAATCAGGGGTTGTAAGTTATTACACTCTAGCACATCACATACATGAATAATCTAGTAAGTAACGCACTGAAACATTTCAACACAGGGTGTTAGAAAATTTCA
Organism: Saxidomus purpurata; assembly: GCA_022818135.1. Classification (NCBI taxonomy): domain Eukaryota; kingdom Metazoa; phylum Mollusca; class Bivalvia; order Venerida; family Veneridae; genus Saxidomus; species Saxidomus purpurata. The sequence continues at coordinate 33,056,117 of JAFMSR010000012.1, forward strand.
TTATTACATTTAGACCTGGTCCCACATGATCACTAGCATTGTTTTGATTCATGTTTTCAGAGAAAGAAAAAAAAACCTTTATTAAATGCATACCTTTTCAGTGTATTAGCCGTGAATGATATAAACATGTGAAGATTTTGTGGAATAATATTTCATTGGTTTCGTTTCTACTTTGGGAAGTCGGTAACAGAACAAACTGTATGCATGTGCTTGGTCAATTACGCACACACACTGAGGGAGCTTTGACCCTGACACGTGCAAACCTGCTCTGTATAATCTCTGTATATCGAAGTTGAATTCCCTGTACACTATTGTTTACAAGAGATCTGAATCAAACAATACATGGGCGGACGTCTTTTAACCAAAGTGGACCAAATTAAACCATGAATTTGCGGCTAATTTAAGTATATTGCAGTTTAATTTACTTTTAGGTCTGGCGTCTGTTCTATTTAAACGGCGCACGGACGCAGTTACCTAGATATTTCATGGCACATTGTGATTGAGGGGGGGGAATAAAAATGTTAGCTTTTCTTACGGCCCTAGACTTATATAAAAGTCTGTTGAGATTGAGAGATGTCTTTTTCTCTCTTGGAAAATAGCTAAACATATCTCAATCAGAGTTAGAGTACAGGGAAGGAGAAATTGGGAAGATGTTGTAAAATGTCCAGAGAGGACCTAACGACTGATGCAAGTCTGTTAATTATGGCCTCTTGTCATCAACATATGTCGAAATATACTGAATCCATCGATTGTAGAAACATTTGCATTCATTGTAATTAAGTCATGAAATAGAAGAATACCAAACATGACAAAACTCAAGAAAAAAAAGAAGTCAACCTGTAACTTTTTTATATGTATATTATATCTTGTGTGAATTGTGATGTATAGACATGTGGTTGTTTCGCATAGAAGATATGAGAGCTGTAGTGCGTGTTTTTTGTTGCCTTTTCTCATAATTGAAGGTGCAGTGCTTGATGGTATCGTAGGGATCGGTTATTTTCTATTTGTATATATTTCCACTATCCTCTTATGACTAAAATTTCGTATTGATTTCGACACGACAGCCGGATATAATGAGGTATTAAATAATGTTACGTTCATGAGACTAGTTTCAATTAATACTTGCCTTTTACAGTGAAATCTTATAACTTCTGTCGTTATGAGATAGACGAGATGTCAATATCGTTTCGCCTTCCTTGCAATGATTGTAATCACATTTTGCGGATGTAATAAAGAATTGACATTGTCTTGAAAATCTTAGAGGTTTAAAGAAATAGCATTCTTTACTCTGTATAAATAATTTCCTTGGTTATCATCCCCTCCCATAATTTTCTAAGTGTTGTCGTTAGTTACTATTTGTCGATATTCCGGTCCGCCCGCAAAAAAAGTAATTTAACTTTTAGTATCAAGAGTTCAAGATTTTTTAAGTATGGTACGTGATTTCTGCCATTTCCCGAAATACAAACGTAAACATATGAAAGGCGAAATGAATATTTGTCGTATCTTCGCATTGCGGGAAAAGGCGGAACTGAACATTTTATGCGATACGTACATGTTAGAATGATATTCCAAAAGATTAGCCAGGCTTTCTGGCAACTCTTTTTGTGAAGAAAAAGAATACGATAGAAAGATATACGTCGACATCGAATAAGTGTGAATAGAATATGGTTCTGTCATTATTCTATCTGTAAAATCATTTACTCAAAGTGATCCTTGGACTTTAACGATATGATAAATTTAGTTATTTTCCGATATTTATCCATTACTTCGGAAACAAAATTTCTCAAGTCTCTCGTTTTTTTCTGAAACCGAGAATATATTTTGTGTTATTATATAGATCTATATACCTATAGATATTCTGTCAAAAATACAGCCTTTATTCAACCATCAAATCGGCCTGACAGAAAAAAAACGTATTGTATGTACTTGCAATACGCACCGTTTGCCATTATTTGTCAAAGTGCATTCAATTGGCCCTAAAATACACATGATTAATAACGTCGATTTTGACTGGATAGTTACTACCTGTTTAAACGATGACGTCGCACACAACGCATGGAAAGAGCGCTAGAAAGAGTTTTTCTTCATTTATATGCTTAAAATGTCATTTTAATTTAGTTTATTCGCGCAGACAAGTGTCAAAATGTATATAATAACAGGGTCATTTGTATAGTAATGTGAACCATAAGCCGGATTGGCTCTCATTTAGGTCGGATCATACTCGTGTACATGTTCCGACTCACGACTCGAGCAAATCCGGCATTCTGGCTCACGTTACCCTAATAACCCTATTATATCATGGCCAAAATTATTTCGTTATCTCGAGATGAATATTTATGTATTGAAGCATTTTAAATTCGAATTATTGAAATACTGTTTCGCAATGTCTAAACATTACTTTGCAGTTTTGATACTTTCGATAAAAATAATATTTCGTTATATGGAGACATTATTTCGTTAAACCGAAATGATATTTTGTATCTCGAGATGAAAGTAACATCGGTAGATTACTTCGATATATCGAAACACAAAAAGGTAGGCCCTATCTATTTCGTTACCTTGAGTTTTCGTTTTCTTTTTATCAAAATGTCACATACAGTACTTCGTACAACAGTTGATTCAATGGTACAGCCCATTTTCCCATGTAACCGTTTCTGGTGTGCGACCTCCGGTAAATGTAATATTAGCTAGAATGTACGAAAATGACATTTGTCTATTCTACAGATTTAAAAACTGTCTTGAAAAGAGATAATAAACATTCTATTCACGTGTATGTCTGCTTGACAGTAAAAAGGAACATATTGACATTCTGAATTAGCTTAGACATGAGTCACCTGTCTACGGTACAGCTAAATGTGTAATATTATCTTCTTAAATGTCAAAAAGTTAACACAATTACATCTTATTTCGTTTTAAGTACAGATGCAATCTTGAGTTTTATTGCAATCATTTTAAAGCATTTAAACGAAAACGGCAATAAAATAAAATTTGTATCCAGCGTATATGCTATCCCTTGCCGGTCATACAGCCATAATTTTAACATAGATGAGACGAACTTAGGCCAGAGACATACATTTTGACTTTCACAAGGGAAAACAGATCATTTGTCACTTGATTGTTGTTGTTGTTGTTGTTGTTGTTGTATGAGTTTAACGCCCGTTCAAGTCGTAATGTCATTTTTAACAGTCGGGCAGTATACCTATCAATCGTCCCTGGGTAGAACCAGTACTAAACTTCTTTCCACTGTAAAAAGGAACGCACTTTCTCTAAGATGGTCGGTAGCTCGAACACATGGCTCTCCGGATCAATGATTGGGTACAGGGATTTCAAGTCAGCTTCTCTTAGCACTCGACCACGGAGGTGGATTTGGGCCACTCGAGTAAGATGATACTAGAACCGATGAAACGGCTCTTTACGCACGCTGTGTTGACATTCAAACCACTTTAATACATTTTCAAGTTTTTATTTCAATCTTTCTTGAGCATGGCACGAAACAAAGTCCGGCAATACAAAACCGTTTTTCTTTAAATTTGTAAGATTTCGCGCGCTGAAAGATTACCAGATAATAGTGGTTACCTGACAGCATTATCATCAGGTCAGTATACAGTGAAACCGGTGAATAAATGAAAATTTTGTGTTGGCAGATGGTCTCTCTTCACAGGTGATTCTACTATAGATGAAAAACAACTTTATTTTCTACTAGTCTTAATCACAGGGGCATGGTATTTATTCATACTCGGCCTTTAGCACAGGTGTTACTGTACATTTATTTTACTATTTTCTATTAGGCATGTGGATAGAATGTTTGTGTCTTGTTTTTGTAATTCGTGTATGGATTCAAAATATTTGATATTTTAGTTGCAGGGCTCATATTGCATCCTGTTGACTAACCCAGACGGTGATAATTTACTACTTTTAACCAGTAGAAAAATGAATGCAAAACAATGGCATCAAAACATGGCGTATCGTCCAAAGCTCTAGAAAACAAACATTTGCGGCCTGGATATATAATATAATCTCCTCAATGAACGGTATTATACTCCGCTTGTGTGGTCTCGGGAAATCTCTTAAGAGATGTAAATGAAGACTCTTTATTTGTATAGTAAATAAACAATAATAAATGATACTTCAAAAACTGCAGAAAAATACACATGAAAGCTGTAATATATCACCAAAGTTTTCCAGCTTTGTTCAGCCAAGCCACTATACATGTTGATGCACTCATTTTTCATGATTCCCCACTTTCGTGCCACTAAAATTCGATTTTGAATTTGTGGTTATTGAATGTACATTTAAGAAAAACTTGTCTTATTTGTCTCACAAATACTTTTTTTTTCATAGAAAAAGAATGCTGGCTCATGGAATGTACCTAAATATTTGTACATCAACGTGCAAATAGTTTGCAAACAGGTGGCTGTATCAAATGTAAATATTTGTCTATAAAAGAAAAACAGAAGCAGTGTTGAAATATTACATAATTCAACAACAATGTGGCTGGTATTATAACAACGAAACCTGTATCTAAGCGTCAAAAGGTGCATGGAATACAGTGTACATATGTTATTTACAAAACAAAAAATCTGTGCGAACGAATCAATAAATGTCAAACTTCAAATTCTAGACACACATGCAACATTTCAGTGTATGCGGCCGTCGGCGTTGACAAATGGGTAGTGCGTACAGATTTACCCCTTTAAACAAAATTCTAAAACGATCCGCAACTTTTCCTATATAAATATAGAGGGAAATAATCGGTAAATGACACAGGCCGTGCTTATAAGTTACACGCGTTTAACATAGTTCGGGTATTTTTAGGGACAATAGGCCACCTCGTGTTAGAATCGAAATATTCCCTGTATTTTATCGTTGATTAAAATACAGTCAGTCGTTCAGATGCGCAAAATTAAATCACTCGTGTTGAGCACTGGCATCCGAACTCCTGACTGTATTTTAATCGACGATAAAATATAGGGACACATTTATTATTTCTTAATCAAAAAATAGAATCGTGCTTCAAGGAAATGTGTCTCTAAGCAAAGCTGACGTCATACCAAAACTGATGAATACATGTAGAACATGTTATTTTCTGCAAAAATATGGAAATAGTAAGTTAACCCATTCGTGCGTAGTGTCTACTAAAACATTCCGGCTCAGTAGAGGAATAATTTATACGCTACATCATATGACAATATTCCTCGATGCAATACAGCTTTTTCAATGAATACATTAATATACACGAACGTGTTCATGGCAGACAGACAATTTCTATTCAATGAGATTTTTCAGGAATATACTTTTATGATAAAAATGAGCCAATTGATCAATGGCGTAAAAAGTTAAAACGATGGTGTCACATACATTGCCACATGTCAATCGCTGGTAGCCAATGTTTCGTGAGTAGAAACCAAACGATATTTATACTGTTGTTCAACGAAATGATTTCCTTCTACAGTGCATTAGTTTGCAAACGTAATAAATCACGAAAGGTCGATATATTCACGGCAAACAAGCAAATTTAACATGATTAATGATTTAACCTTTAACACTGCAGGTATACATATCTTGTAATGATGACACACTGTGCATACATTGGTATATATGAATATATATAGGTTTTTCAGTGTATCATGGGCGGTTCTTATGGGACGCGCAACTTTCTTAATGAGTTTTGTTATATTTTTCTGTTCAGCAATAAACTCGCTTCATCTAGTTTGTCTCATTAAACCAAATTATACACGTGTACAACTTCCCCCAGACCTACGACAACCATTTTGTTTCCCATTGGCTCTATGGCAACGTCCTGTGGGGAGATCGGCACTAAAATCGATTTGATCAACGTTCCATCGGGAGATATTTGAAGTACCTGACCTGAGTCATGCGAGCAGACGTATATGTTCCCTTGGCAGTCGAGAGCCATTCCACGAAGGTCTGTCCGTCTGTATGTATTCCGGAAAACCTGCTTTCCAGCGCCATTATAACAAGAGATTTCATCGCGATCAGACATGTATATGTAGTTCTTAACAGGATCATAAGCCACGCCTCCGAGGCCCTTGTAGTCACGCTTGCGTGTTAAGGTCTTCTCAACACGCCCATTCTTTTCAATTATGGATAAACTTCTGCAAGCTTTTGAGTAACAAATACCAACAAGTTTTCCACGATAATTACTTATCCTATATGCCTTGAACGAAGTATGAAGATCGCGAACATTCGCCAGAAACTTCCCTTCTGTAGATATAAGTTTTATCACACACTCTTCAGGAAGTGCAACGGCAGCCATTTTGTCTGGAAGCATGCCCACCCCTCGTGGCGGGGTATTCAATTTCATGGACGACCGGAACATTCCGAACGCGTCATATAGCTTTACAGCACAGTTGTTAAAGTCAGACAAAATAAATTCTCCGCTATCAGAAATGTCAACGGAGTTGAAGATGCAACCATTCCTATCTCCTTTAATTTTGCCGTTAATAATCCCATTCTTTTGGGCTGAACAGTGTCGAAAAGGTTTAAGCATTTCTCGCTTCTCGGAGATTTCTACGTAACCCATACGGTCTACCATTTTTGCCATTCTCACGAGATTCTCGTCAGCTGTGAACATCAAATCCACATCTTTGTAATCAATCCTCTCGCTGTCCGCCATAAGTTCGTACTTTTCTACTTCTTCCCTCAGAGTTTGCGTGGATAAAACCTGTTGGTAATCTGTTCCGGTGTTTAGCGTGCTTTGGACTGTTGACAGAGCGCTCTGAATAGAGTCTCGCAGTCCCTTGCTACGGTCAATCTTCCCTTGTATGATGTCTTCATAGTCGCGACAAACAGCATCTATTTCTTCCTTCATCTTTTCTTCTAACTCATCAAGCAGCTGAATTATTGACATTTTCAGCTTGGAAACGTCGTCTAGAATTCCCTCTTTTCTAGAGATAAGTTTTGCCTTAGACTGTTCCTTGATGGACAATATATGGTCTACCGCGTTGATGCAATGTCTAAGCCTCTGCTGGAGAGATTTGTTTGTTTTCGACGATCGATTTGTGCGGGCAACTCGGTCTATGGCTAATATAGTATCGCAGCGTCGGTGGTGTATTGCAACACACGTGTTGCATACCGCGCATTGGTGATCTTGACAAAACAGGTCAAGCAGTTTGCCTCTGTGCTCTGGACATATTTCGTGGGACCGTATCATGTGCACGGGTCTCTGTTTTGCGTCGTCAATATCCATAAGAGCATGATTCTTGGTAATCCGCATTCCTCGGTGACTCTTCGTACACATGTCGCAGAGAGCTTCCCTGCACGTGGGACACCAATATAAAGCCTGCACGGTTTCGTCATTTTCTGCACATGGGTTACACTTTCTATCGTTGCGAAGCGTCAATGCCATAGTTCGCTCGGTGCGCTCCGTGCGGTCAGTGTAATCGTCCATAACAGAGGACCTCCTTGATTGGGATGTCATTGTTACTGATCCTCCTGGCAACTCGGGTGCCCACAATTCGTCTTCCTCTACTGTTTCCACCAAATCCTGCTTAGGAACCGGGTTAATCTCCCGACAAACTGGGCAAGGGAAAAATCTGCTTTTACCTCCCGGAAGTTTAGCTATATAAATATCCAAACAAGTTTCACAAAAGGAATGCAAGCACGTCAAGCTTTTAGGATTCTTGAATCGACTGTGACACAGCTGGCAGTTAAGAAGGTCGTCCGAAAATGCGTTAATAGACGGTTTCCTTGTTACACGAGCCTGGGTAAGTTTAAATGTGTCTCCCATTTCAGAGTCGGTCTCCATCTGGGAGAGGCGAGAGAGCATCCTGATCCTTAAAGAATCCAAACGGTCCTTGTAAACTCATTTCCCGGTTTTTTTCATTATTTCATTAAATTATGAAGATCGCTATACGAAAAAAAAAATTCGTTGCGTATAAGACAGTTTAGCTAATGAAAGCAAAGCGGTATCGAGGTGCATGACAATGGAGTCAGTGGCTCGACTCGATAAGTACTAAAAGAAGTAATCAGGTCGTAGAGGAATTTCGCAACGTATAACTATCAATTTCAAACCTTATTAGTTACATTATTCTTTAATAAAAGCATGCTTTGTTCCAATAATTAAACTTGCATAAATATAGATAGCGGGTGTTAACAAAGCCTGGCTGTCAATGAAATAATAAAACAAATAGAAGAACTAATTCATTTTTAACAATAATGTTTTTTTTTGTTTGCTTTCGATATCCATATATTATTAATTTAAGGAGTTATGAAGATACAATAATATGTGATAAAACGAGAGAAAATTGTAACAGATTTGAATAAAAAATGATTTAAGGCTCATCCGTTTGTTTTATTAGTATTAGTTCTTTCCTCGGCTCTGCATGTCGTAATTCGGGCATGCAAATGGTTGAACATTATATAAATGGCTATTAAAGGCATACGGCGGTGATGTGGGTGTATTTATTTTAAATTCGCTTTTGGACAGTTTGATCCAAGTTTTACTGTGAAATTTTCAAATTTATGAAATATCTCTGTAGCAGTTTTATGTACTTAGACAATGTAACAACAATTGTGTTATACAGCTCGAATAAAACTTTTGTATTACACATAACGTGTCGTAATGCATGCATGGGTGACATTGACAGTGATTTGATAGATGTATTTAAATCTTTTGATGTACCAATTACTTGAAGAAACTCATTACAATACTTTTTTATATTAGATCGTTGATACGGTAAATTATACCTTCCGGTGTTTGAAGTGTAAGATAATTCATTTCTGCAGATGTAGCACAGTTTTGGGTTATATAATCAGAAATGTTTTATGTATAGAGAGGGAAAGTGCAGCGTAAGTACGTATTTCAAGAAATAGACTTTAGTCGTGTATATAGACGTATAGAAAATTAGAAACACGATTGTACGTAATCAAATTATGGTTTATTGTTAAGAATGTGTGATGCATGTACTAAATGTACATAATCAGTTTGCATATAGGCACATGCACGTCATATGTCACAGGTGTTTCAGCCCATACTGTCAGCCAGTCATCGCCAAGAAGAACCAGTTTTCTTCTAGAACGATCGATATTCCACAATGTGACCGGACAGCTTCTCCGTCCGAGAAAATTGGTCGGCTCCGGTGTCAATGTGTGTGTGTGACTGCATTTACCCCTCAGCTACGGAGACCCCTATTAAAATAGTCCGTGGCCTAAATGCACTTATCGTCAAGTCGTGAAGATACCTTTAGTTGCCATATGAAGGAAAGACATTTATGCAGCCGTACGTGTTTCTGGTAATTTCCCCGTGTGAAAGAAAAATGACTGACAGGGAAACCTTGACAATGCTTTGAAATACCGGTACTTGGATATGGATCAAAACAATAATCTATGGAACACCGTGGCTGTCTTATGTTGATAGTGGAAATGATGCACTGTTGTCTTTTTCAAAGAAGGCGAGGTCCTGTCAAAGCGATGTTTTCAGTCAAAATGGATTATGACAAATCCGGTATGTTGTCTTGTTAAGAGAGAATGTTGTTCTATCAAACCAGTATGTTGTCTTGTTAAGAGAGAATGTTGTTCTGTCAAGCAAGTATGTTGTCTTGTTAAGAGAGAATGTTGTTCTGTCAAGCAAGTATGTTTTCTTGTTAAGAGAGAATGTTGTTCTGTCAAACAAGTATGTTGTCTTGTTAGGAGAGAATGTTGTTCTGTCAAACAAGTATGTTGTCTTGTTAAGAGAGAACGTTGTTATATCAAACCAGCATGTTGTCTTGTTAAGAGAAAATGTTGGTTTGTCAAACCAGCATGTTGTCTTGTTAAGAGAGAATGTTGTTCTGTCAAACAAGTATGTTGTCTTGTTAGGAGAGAATGTTGTTCTGTCAAACAAGTATGTTGTCTTGTTAGGAGAGAATGTTGTTCTGTCAAACAAGTATGTTGTCTTGTTAAGAGAGAATGTTGTTATCAAACCAGCATGTTGTCTTGTTAAGAGAGAATGTTGTTCTATCAAACCAGCATGTTGTCTTGTTAAGAGAGAATGTTGTTCTGTCAAACAAGTATGTTGTCTTGTTAGGAGAGAATGTTGTTCTGTCAAACAAGTATGTTGTCTTGTTAAGAGAGAATGTTGTTCTGTCAAACAAGTATGTTGTCTTGTTAAGAGAGAATGTTGTTCTGTCAAACAAGTATGTTGTCTTGTTAAGAGAGAATGTTGTTATATCAAACCAGCATGTTGTCTTGTTAAGAGAGAATGTTGTTATATCAAACCAGCATGTTGTCTTGTTAAGAGAGAATGTTGTTCTGTCAAACAAGTTTGTTGTCTTGTTAAGAGAGAATGTTTAAAACAACAGGGCTACATTTTACTTTGATAGAACAATACCGTATCTGAACAAGACGACATTGCACTTTGACAAAACAATACCTTCCTTATCTGAGCAAGACGACATGGCACTTTGACAAAACAATACCTTATTTGAACAAGACGACATGGCACTTTGACAAAACAATACCTTATCTGAACATGACGACATGGCACTTTGACAAAACAATACCTTATCTGAACAAGACGACATGGCACTTTGACAAAACAATACCTTATCTGAACAAGACGACATCACGTTTCAGACAGAACGACAACTTCTCTTAACCAGACAACATACTGGCTCCCATCTGAACAAAATAGCACACCAGTAGGTCTATAAACAGCATTCTCTTTTAACAAAATAACAGTTTGACAGAACAAGTCTCTGAACAGACCCTTTGAACAAGAAAAAATGTCACTTTTACCAAACAACATTCTCTTTGAACAAAGCTTGTACAGAAAACCGTCCCCTCCGACCGTCTCAGGTTTGGGAGTACAAAATACTCGCTTAACAAGATTATAGTCGTTGGACATAATAACAATTTCATCTTTACAAGAAAGTTCAACACATCCTCTATTATAACACGCGAACACATTTCATAGTATTTCCTATACCAACATAAAACAGAGTAGGCCATAGATATAATCACTAGCTCCGTCATGGTAGTCGTTCAAGTATTTAATATAAAACAAACAATTGACACAGAATATTTAAAATAATTTATTAAAAGCTGTTTAAGAAATTTAATACACATGTAAGAAAATATAAAATTGTGAGATCAGCTTAAAATATCATGTTGAAAGGAAGATTAATACATTGTATTGTATTCATGCATAATATCGTAAGAGTTTGCTCCCTTAGTTCTCAATCAACAAGGAGACTCCTCTCCTGAATCTACCGATGCAGTGTCAGCTTCTGTTAATGTTTTTGTAACTTTTGTATCTTCACTTTCATATGTCATTCCACAAAACGGCATCCAGTAAAACAGTTTACGCTCCCATTTTGTCTTCCATTTTGATTCGGCTATGCGGCCACCTCTTGAAACTATATATAGCTCTTCTTGAAGTTGCTCTCGCGGGAAAAATGCTGGTTCTGCTTCTGACCACTTAAATAGTCTAAATGTAAAGAAGATATAATTATTAAAATGATAACCTGAAACAGTTTCGTATGTCCTCTTTAACTGATACACTCTAGCCTACTTCATAGTCGTACCGGAAGTACATTATATTTTAAAAATCTACAAGTCTGAGTTGCGAAAATGCTTCTAGATCTAATAGGCCCGGGGTCATCAAGTGTTTCATGTAATACATAGATTTAGAAATATCTTTTACTTCAAATATCCGTAGTATAAGTATCATTATGCTTACAATACGGGTTACCCTTACCTGAAATATTTCGCTACAGCGACACCTGGGATCCACAGCACAGGCGAGAGTATAAGGAAAGCAGCTATAAACTTGCACCACCAGGGCCAGGCTTGCGTTACGTTCTCTCCCTGAAATCATAGAGATTTTCAAGACATCGTCAAATGCAATACGTGTCATGAAGATAACCCTGCATTTAGATTATTATGAGTTCAGACAAACTGAGAAAAAAGGCTTCATGCAATTCTTAAATTTAGTGATTGTGAAGAAAGCTTTGAGCTTATCGAGTCACTCCGAGTTCGCTTCCTGGAAAACCAGTACTGGTGTCATATGAGGAGGTACGGTCGTGACTTTGATAGAGCTCGAACCTGCAACCTCCGGGATTAGCGGCAGACACCTAAACCTCTACACCACTGCTACATTACTGTTTATTCTGCTTGATTTAAATAAATGAGCTTAAATGTTTACAACTTTATAAATTTATTAAACACAATAGATTTTCTGCAATCTTGACATGATCAAATTCAATGATGGGAAGTACAGAAAAACAATAATAACATAGACATTTAGTGTTGCATTATATCGAATGCCTATTATAAACTTGTTGTTCACTTACAAGTTCACTGTGCCACGCCTCGTATGTTGTTCCAGTAAACATCTTAGCCAAGCTAGCTAGCAATATGATGAGCATAGCAATGGGAGAGATGTACTTCCAGCAGGCTAACCAATACCAGTTCGGTCTTTGACCTGTCATTAGTTCAATGTCGTCTCCAAACCTACAACATAGAACATAGATATATCAGAGTGACAGTGGCGTGTACGCTAAGGAGAAAAGTCTGTGCAAATACCCTGACAATATAGTATTAAAAGTTAAGATGTTAATTAATCTGATAATAGAATAGTGATTAAGCCTTTGCTTAAATATTGAACACCGAGGATGGGCAGTCCCTCAAACTGCTGAAGGGTTGGTCAATCATTGTTTTTGACTGAATAGCAAACAGTGTAGGCCGTGTCCAGATTGTACGGGTGGGCGGACTGCGTAGGTATACGTTGTCCGCAGCGAACTGGCCATGTCTTCCCTGTCACCGGAAAGCTTCTGATCTCGGTTTTCAACAACGGAATTATAAACTAGTATCTACTTTCAGCAAATTCAATGTTGATAAGATACAAAACTAGACCATCTCTCTGTGGATAGCGCAAACGTGGAAACGTGTCTTTATTTTCTTGAAAACATGCGCATATATTCTTAAACTTATTTCTTGTTTGTTCATATCAAATCTAGCCATTGGTTCGTGACGTATGCTTGTTCTTACCTTTTCAGTCCATAAATGTAGGATACTGCAATGACTTGAAACAGGGCCACAATCAGCAGAGGCAGGTTACCGCTGTATTCGTCAAACAAAACAAATATGTATGGTCCTGCTTGGTTTGTAAAACAAAGGGACATGATGAAAGATCCACCGCAAACGACACCTGAAATGATACATAGATACAATGAAACGATATCCGAATTATAAAGAAGAATATACATTATAAGTGTGACAATATCATTAGGCTTTCTACTGGTTGAATTAAACCGTTGAAACGACATTTTAGATGAGCTTTAGAAAAGATGTTAAACCTCGTCCCGCTTAATTTCTAAAGGGGTTTGACCTACTTTCAATTTACACTGTAGTAGTGTAGTTGTTGTTCAAAGACTTAAGAACTGTAGAATAATGACAGAATAGCAAACTGTGCAGATTATGATCAGAATGTAAAGATGTGCATGCTGAACGTAAACTGCACTGTTCTCAAAGGCATGATAATGGTAAACCGACATGTGCTAGTATTAGGGTTTCTTGTTTAATTTGGTGTGAATGTGTAATGTGTTGTCCACGTGTTTAAGTCTTCACACTTAGATTACACTATATTGAAAAGAGTTCAGAGAAAAACAAAAGCATACTGAAATAATGCCATTTCTTAACGCCCGGTATGAGGTTCAAGTCCATTAAAGACGTTACAACACTTTCTGTCATGCCAAACATGCTGTCCAATCCGAGTGTAAGCAACATCAGGAAGAAGAGAACGGCCCAAAGCTGTGCTACCGGAAACTGGTTGATAGCCTCAGTGAAGGCAATGAACACAAGGCCTGTACCTGAGGCCGACTGTAAAATACAACAATAACAATGTAACAATCAACATGTCTAAAAGAAGATTACATAAACAACCCGCAAAATAATTATACAAAATGTAAGACAGACTTTCTGTCGACTTACTTTCGTCACCATTTACTAGTATAGGCAGCTATCTCGGATTACCTTTTGTCTGTTTGTATTCCATCTGTGTTTATCTGTATTTAAGTTTCTTATTTTCGTATTTTATATTTCTGTAAGACCTTGTCTTATCATTTCTGTTTGAATACCTTGGAACTTGAATATGGCATTAAGTCCTGATATTTAAGGCATGCACTTATGACTGACTTCGTGTGGCAGATTTATAGATCCACGGAAACCAATGTCCGTAACTATTTTCATGTTCCATGCACGGTTGAACATTTACGGGAAAACGCAGATGTTGGGGGAACATATAGCTATTATTGGTGGGGAACATATAGCTATTATTGTAAGTATACACTACCTGCTCAATTTCTCGTTGCAAATCACAGATAGGTAATTCTGGCATCTCTCCGACGACAGTGTACCAAGTGTCTGTCGCCTCATTATGCATGGTGAAGTTTGTCACTGTACCAACTGCCGGTACTGTAATGTCCGTGTCGTTAAATAAACGTTGCAGCTCTGTGTTTCTCTCCGCCACGCATGCGTTGAAACTTTGGGTCGCTTTGAATCCTGCATATTGAAATAAATTCGTGCATAATACATGCGTCAAAAGGTACATTAAGCCTACACATAGATAATGTTGTTTATATTTAAAACAAAAGATATGTTTACTTTAATACGAGCTTTTATTTGAAGACATAAAAGGTAAGGTGCAAAGCTTCACTCAAGATATTGTGCTTGTAACTTTAAGCCATAGGAATTTAAGTCTCCGGAAATGAGTGTGAACTGGTTACATTAAACTTAAATTGCAATCTTTCTAAAACCATAAAGCACTGAGGTGGTGTGATACAAACGTGTGACAATGACGAGAGCAGTGAACCCAGTAGTGGGGAGCCGATGCATCATATAGCATGCATCATATACACACTCTGCAATCTTAAAAAAAGTAACCAAAAGTGGAAATCAAAAACTCAAGTAACACTGTTCCCTTAATAGTATGTCCTTGTACAGGTATGCACGAGGACAAAGGCAATCTGCCTCTGTACATACAAAGTGGTCTTTAATCGCCGTTCTGAGGCAGACCAATGACTCTGGCGCCAGTGCGTGCTGTCAGTACATGCTTATTTCCTTATCTAATGTACGGGGGAAATATGATATAGACATTTAAATATTCATGGTTTATGAAACTGTTACCTAAAATGGAGAAGACCACGACTCCGGCGAACACCGACGTGCCACAGTTGACGACTGAAACCAAAACTGCGTCCTTGTAACAATTGTTTTTAACCGGCATGTATGAAGCAAACGCAATTAATCCCCCGAATGCCAGACCGAGGCTGAAAAATATCTGAGTTGCTGCATCTAGCCATACCTGGGGGTCTGCCAGTCTTGCAAACTAAAATTAAACGAGTCGTATGTAGATCTATACATGTATATGAAAATACTTGTAATGGTAATATAGTTATATACATGTATATTATTTTTTATGTAAATTCGATATAGCTTTATTTTTAATCAGTTATTTATTTCGTTACTATACCGTTATATCCGTGTTAAAAACAGCGACTCTGCAAATAATAAGCCTTTACAGGAAAGCAAAGCCAAGAACATATTCTGGAAATAATGACTGAATACAAAACCGCTTCGCATGTTACAGAACAGACAGATATCCAAATCTTGTTAAATACTCACGTCGGGAACAAAGAAATGTTTTACGCCGTGATGGAATCCTTCCAGAGTAACTCCACGGAAGAAGAAAATGACCAGCACCAGATACGGAAACGTTGCCGTGACGTACACAACCTGTCGGAAATAAAAAATTTAACGTCATTCGTTTACATCTATGAATGAAAAATGATGCGAGTTTAAGGTTAAATCGGAAGGAAGTGAAGTTATACGAAAAAATAAGAATCATCGGAACTCCCGAATAGTTTCCGGAAAGAAGTGATGATTATGACAAAATTTAATATGGTATAAGAGTACATGTATATGTAAAAGTATAAGAAGGGGAGAAGTTTGACTGAAATATTCAGAAATAATTCGTTGGTTCAGTAGATGCTGAAGACATTTTCGTTGAAAACTTAATTTTTCATTCTACTGGAAAGAGCAAAAACCATTGTGTACGGAAAATATGATACAGATAGGCAGCATGCAGTAGTCCTTAACTCTAAACCTGCTTGATGCAAGTGATTGTGCCCTAGCGATCTGTGTCGATCGTGATCAGCCTGCACTACGGTGAAGTTTGATCATGATTTGCACTGTCCGCTATTCAGCCAGCTAAGTTTCAGCGAGTCCCCATTTGAACAACATGAACAATTCAATTTTCAAAAAGGCAACTCTGGCTAAACGCAGGAATTGTGACGGAACGAACCGCAACACATGCTGTCCTTTGTCTATCATAGCAGATATACGAGTATGTTTACCTTGCCACTTGACGCAATTCCTTTACATATACAGAGGAAGACAATAAGCCAAGCTACCAGTAGCGAAACTACAATCCACCAGTTCATCTGACCTCCGTCGGTTACGTCGGGAGAAATATTCAGAGTCTCTCGGTACCAAAAGTACGTCGTCGGGCTACTAAGCTGAAATAAAAAAGTACATAATATAGGTATTTAGTCAATGAAATGATAGATGTTCTCTAAGTTAAACCAAGGTCTTTCATTTGAAAGACTTTGGTTAAACCAGGAACGTAGAATCAACTGACGTTGTACATATAATTATAGTCGAACGCTTTAAAGTGCCATTTAGCTCACTGCAGTCTATCTAATATACAAATCCCTTTTCAAAATCTAACTTCACGTATTTCTTTTCTTGTAGTGTTGCTATTTTAGCCTTAGAATTTACAAGTTCGATGACACGAATCAAAAATCTGTATAAAATTTATTAACTTACCCGACACTCTTCCACAACGATGGTAGAGTTACCGGCAGTCGTCGTCGGGCATTCAGACCATGGTAACGGAGACATAAAACTCTGTACGAGGTAATACAGACACCATGCAATAATTGTATTATAGTAAAAGCCAACCCAGAACGACACCATCGCGCTAGCTATGCCAATTCCACCAAGGTAAGGTGAAATTTCGCTCCATGCACCCACTGCTCCTTTCCTCAGCCTTTGACCAATAGCAAGTTCCATGTAGAAGATAGGGATTCCCTCAATAGCCAACATTATTGTGTATGGTATGAGGAAAGCACCTGAAAATATATATTATTTCAATAAGTGAGTTCTGTAACCTGTTCATATAAACAGAAAACGTAGACTTTATACAGTTATAGCAGCGTTTCTTTTTTTAAAATGGTGATTCTGACTCATTCACTAAGCCACAAACATTTAACGTGACAGAGAACGGTGCAGTCTTCTATTATTGTTTTCATATCCACGGAAGTATGTATACACTATGTAGTGTATACTTCCGTGTTTTATCAAATTGAATACAAAGCACATTGCATAACCGTATTAAATCATTTAAGAAAATTTCAAATACCTCCTCCATTTTTCTGTGCCAGGTATGGGAACCTCCACACATTTCCTAGTCCGACGGCAAAACCCACAACGGCAAGAATATACTGTGCTTTGTTATCCCAGGATTCCCGGCTGCTCGTAGAGCACGTGGACGTCTCAGTATCATTGGAACCTACAAAACAAATCGAAGGATTCTCATTTACAATCTGTAGAAGGAATGTAGATTTTCTTGGCCAATGGCTAATATACCTTTGACTAGAGCTTCCTGTCACTGTACCCGACCGAGGCCGGGTCTCGCGTATCGGGACATTATGCTTTTTCGTATTACGACGGCTCCTACACTCTTAAAGAAAGCTTCAAGTTATGAGTCTTTTGAAGCACTCACTGCAGACGCATTAAGGCGTAATTTAAAAATACATGTGATGTCATGTCAGTTTTATAAAAACAAATATCCGAGAGTCTGTGTGGGTTCAGATACAGGGTTCAAAACCCATACTGTGCGTGTTCAAAAACAAAAGTATCTTTGTTTGTTCAAAAACAAAACTACGAAAGTTTCACTATGTGCGCACTGCGGCGGCTTTTGCTGCCGGTTACTTGGAACTGAGCACTGGTATATACCATCATTATCATTTAGAAGACGGAACGAATGTGTACAAAATTAAATTCTCTAAAATAAAACGTTATTGAACGAACCTTTCCTCCGTGTTATTAATCCATCTGTGGAATCAGCCGCTGCTGCTGCCTCCGACTTTATCATCTCTTCTTTTGTGACCATCTCTTCCAGGTTTCTAAACTGATCCTCACTTTAGAACTATAATCTACGTCAACGTTTACTTCATGAACTGAGGACACCGTCTGAACGCAAGAAATTCTAGAGATGTGCAGGTCCTTTCCCCAGCTGGCAGATGTCTACAGCACAGACCTGTTTCCCGCTGTGCCCAGTGTTTGTCTGGTAACGTCTGGCTTCATACCTTTGTGTTAATGTGATTGGATAATTGAGGTTACGCAATAAAAGGTGATAAAGGTAAATATTGTAACTTGTTGTCTCACTCAAGGAATTATCTTAGCCCCTGCGGCAATGTTTAGTGTATATGCGAGATGTTTACTCTATCTCTATATCAGAGTGATTTTGTTGGGGGTCATTTGGTACAATTGACTCGTAATCAAGATCAAACCAGACTATTAATAAGGAATTATTTGGTTTATCTAAGATCTATATTTATTCATCATGAATTCTAGATTAAAATTCTTGTAATTCACAATTTTAAGAAGTCATTAATTGCTCTCGAATTTTCTAAGTGATTTTGGTCAAGCATGTCTTTCAATCTCAGCACCAACTAGATCTAATGTTGTTTTTTTATCTCCATACTCGTCAGTGCAAATCATAACTATAACTTACATACATAATGTGTTGGTTGATTCATAAGTTTTTTTAACGTCTTTCTTTTGAAAAATTGTCTTTAAATTAGAACTGAGTATGCAGTTATTGAAGCCAAAAGAAAATATTTATAACGCAAACATGAATGATAAGAAAATTGAACAAAACGATTAAGGGTGAAAAAGTAACTAATTTATACTTTTTCGCCCTTAATCGTTTGTATTTATAAAAGATATAGTCTGTGATAATAAAGAAACAATTGTTGTGTGTGTTGTAATTTTGTTTTTATAATTATGTAATATGTAATATACATAGTATGGCATTGCACCAATAAAATCTATCTGTCTGTAGGCCTTATTCAGTTTATACCAAGTCAATACCTGGCTCTCTTCATATGCACAGCGTGCAGTCGTTGTGCTATATAGGAGGTGATATGTTCATTCAAAATTTAATTTATCTTTAAGCGTTTCTTAGTTACACATGTTGTTTTGTTTTGTCTCTTCCATATCTTATATTTACAATTTTAAGGGTAGATTTTGGGCTCCTAGTCAAAATCAAGTACAATACAAATTTTATTTCTTGTCGGTATGGGCAATACAAAATAAACTTTGTATTGCAGCTGATCTTGACTACGAGTCAAAAAGCTGATGTCACACACGTTTTATCATAGCTTGCTACATGCCAAGATAACTGGCTCTTATATAAATTCGTTTAAAATTATATTAACACATTGTATTGTAGGTACTTTATCAAGATATTATTTCTTATTTTCTTATGTTATAGTCGGTTCAAAGCCTATACAGAGATAATGTAACGATCTCGAGGTTTTTGGACCCAATAAGCACAAATACAAACAAAACAAAAAGTGTTGTTATCTTACTCATGTCGTCGTAAAATAAAACTTATTGTAAATTTTGTATAAAGGTTTGCGATCCCTCCGGCACCTGAATGCGAGACTGCTACGCGAGACAGCATTTTTTTCGGTCCAATTTGTGGCTGTTGCATTGCAGAGAGTCATCGTAGTGTTTTGGTGGGTGATGTTGCATGATTGGTCGAAGCTTGTGCATTACAACTGGAGCTACGCCCAGCCGGAACTAAATTTCGGTACCGCCAAGGAAACTGGCCTGTACAGAAAGGCAGGTAAATTCCCCCTTTCGGCTTCTAAATATCTGTTGGAAGACGTGCTGGGGGTCTAATCGACTAGTAGCATCAATGGTCCTATAAACCCACGAAACGAAGAAGATTTGATAACGGGCGTTACTTAACATGGACTTTCTTTCTTACCATAAAAAATCCGTATTTTATTCTTTTCACTGCAATGATATAAATCTTCAAAATAGGAGTAATTTTGCAAGAAGGGAAAGACAGGCAATGTTCATAAAACGTTGATGCGTATTGGCGAATTTTGATAAGGAAACAGCAATATTTTTCAGAAGTTGTTAATTTCCTATAAACTCTATATTTACTACACTTTAACCGTAAAGCTGAAATTACAGAACATAAATTTCACAGTCACACCGCCGGAAGTTTATGCCTCCATTTTCGGCAAAAAGTGGATAGTCATTGCGTTGAAATTTGAAGTTAAAATACAGAATAAATTCACAAAATGCCTCCAACAGACCCATCAAAGATCTCTAAAGTAGTCGTTCATCCGCTTGTATTGTTAAGCGTAGTTGATCATTTTAATCGCATGGGGAAGGTCGGAAATGTTAAGCGAACTGTCGGTGTCCTTTTGGGAGCAAACAAGCAAGGCGTGCTTGATGTTTCCAACAGTTATGCAGGTGAATTATTTCTTTCCTTTAAGTGGAACTTTGTGTCATTGTATTTGTAGTCTTATTTTTTCCACATAAAAGGCAAACCGATTTTACAGGTTGACAGTTACAGAATTTTTTGCCTTCAACGGGTAGATTCCAGTTTTTAGAAAGGCAGTGGCTAGAGTTACGGTACCGTAACTCTAGCCTCCGAGTCTAGAGTTACGGAAGTTCCGTATCTCTAGCAAAACCCTAAGAGGAAAGGCTAGAGTTACGGAAGTTTATAAAGGCATGTATATTGCTTTAATATATGCATGATAATGTATTGTAAACTTAAATATTTTACCACTTTTCATGAATAAACAATTTCACAGGCGCCATTTTGGTTATAATTTAATATGTTGCTAATATCGGAACTATCATTGTCATGTTGTATATTCTTGCACATATTTACGTGTTCTGTTTACAAAGAACGTTAATTAAACAACAGTAAGACAAAAGAAAAAGAAGAATATTAGAATTCTAATTAAATACAAAAACAACACATTTTACATAGCTTCTATCATGCTTTGCACAACATGTGATATATGGAACGCTCAAGTAAAGGCGAAGATAACAACGATATTTCCGACATTTATGTATTACCAAAATGGCGGCTATGAAGTCGCTGCATTTGTCAACAGATCGGTTTATTCACTATTACAGGTGAAATATTTAAGTTTACAATACATTATCATGCATATTTAAAGCAACATACATATACCTTTATAAACTTCCGTAACTCTAGCCTTTCCTCTTAGGGTTTTGCTACAGATACGGAACTTCCGTAACTCTAGACTCGGGGGCTAGAGTTACGGTACCGTAACTCTAGCCACTGCCTTTTAGAAATCATCATTGATTAGGACGCTTGATTTAGGTGACAGGGTGACCTCAGCGACATGTCATATTAGGTGACCAAATTTTGCCTAATTCCACAAGCAAAGCAAGCACAACTTTGCCTTAAAAATGTCAAAGTGACAAAATAACAGGGTGGGAAATTATAAGTTGATTTTACCGCTTGATCAAGCCACAGGCTGTATGTAATACTATATAACACTAATATGAGCATGCGCCGAAAGAAAAAAACACATCAAACTAGGTCAGATTTAGTTGTCTTACCTATGAAATATTATACCATTAAATGATTTAAGCACAACAGATAACAGTCTGCCATTGAATTATGATTGAAAGGAAACAAAAAACTTTCAATTGGGGATGTGGGATTTGAACCCATGGACTCATAAAAATGTAATTAATTAAATTACAATTACATCACAAATTTATGTAATTAATTAAATTACAAATTATTTTATGTTTTTAAATTTATTTCAAAGTTGAAAGTAATACATAAAATGACATCGTTTTACCTTGAACAAATCTCACACACTTCGCTTTTAAGTTTACATCCAAAACTACCAAAAGCCTTATTATAAAACACTCCCCAGATTTCAGTTAGAAATAATGCAAAGGACTGTGCTAAACAACAAGCACTGAAGGTACAAGGGTCATATTAGGGGAAATGTTGGGAGGACCTTTCTCAGCCAACATCACACATAATTCAATAGTTTAGTTTACAAAGTTCACCATGGTTCACATACAATTTGCTTACTGTAAATAGTTTAACTCTTTTATTTAAATGTTGAGTGCTATGTACCCTTGATCTATGCAAGTTGCCTCCACCACCCACAGTCATGATGTTCAGTTATGAACGTGTGCAGTATCAGTAGATTCTTAAATAAAGTTTCCAAAACCAGGAACTTCAAAACGTTTCAGAATACTTGTAAATGACAATTCCTTATCCTCTACCTACTAACTATCTAGCCAAACAGTGAAGCTTTAATTTAAGATTTTCTGAACCACTAATTTATTTTTCACAGGATTTTGATAGTTGTCACTTTTATTATCATGGTCAGTTATACATGTGACCTGAGGGCATGGACTAATCAGTAAATCCACCTGGCAGTCTATGGCATGTTGACAACAAAACAACACTATAATTGCAAAATTATTAAACACTTTTGAAATGGGGTTATTCATATGTTGAATATGTTATCACATTTCTTCACTAAGGATAAATGTATATTTATTAAATTCATCTTTTTTGTTATTTTACTTATTTCTTTCTTTCTTTGTGTACAATTTCAAGTAAGTTTTCAGCAGAGTGCATTATTTCTACTTGTGTACTTTATTTTACTGGTATTTCTATTCAAAATTTGACCAAAGTAATTGAAATCTAATTGAAATTACATGTATTTTTGATGATGTTATTAATTAAATTACAATTACATGTAACTGAAAAATACCCCAATTACAAATTACATTCAATAATAGCAACTTTTGTAATTAATTACAGTCAATTACAATTTCATTATTCAATTACCCTATGCCTGGCCTTCACGAATATTAACTGATTACCTACTACACCAGGGCTTTCCATCAGGAAATTGGGAAGAGGCCTTTGGCTTTCAATTTGAGAAATTTATGTGCGATAAAAGTCAATTTTGGGAAAAGATTTACAATAATATTTTCCGTTATGCGACATTGTCAAAGTCAACTGGATGCCGAAATAGATTTTCCTCCCCCGAGACACAGATTAAAATCCAGGCCCAGAACATAACAGATTAGACTCGGTGGTAATGCATAACATGCAGTACTGTAAGCTGTTACATTATAGTGTGACGAAAAATCAATACCAGACAAATGCTTCCTCTGGAAATACTAAAATGAAAAAGCTTTGGGGAAAATTTACCTTGCATTTTGGGAAGTTGCTCTGCCACAGTTGGGAAAAAATACTATATTTTTGGATTGGGAAGTGGCCGAATATCAGCCTCTGTTATATAAGGATGAAAAGTCCTGTACATCACTCTAAAATTGTATAGCGGGTTCCATTATAGGCTGATTGAATGAGCAGTTTTACAGTTAAACATTATTTAATTATTGGTGGTGGCATATAACTGTGGTGATTTATAATGAGGGTGTTTACATTTGGCGCAACCTTTGCTGACTGCCAACATAGCCTAAACAAAATCCCTGTCAAAAATAGTACTTATATAGTATTATGAGCGGGGCTGTGAGGACAGCAGTCCCAATATAACTTGAGGTCATGATGTTATGTTTTGGTAACAGCTGCGCTGAAAGGGCCCCCGTTTCACGCCTACACACACAGTGGGACGTATCTAGCATCTACGGAAATTTGAATACTCTCAACAATCAATTTCTGACGTCTTGGTAATGATCAGAAATTGATGTTTGAGAGTATTCCAGTAGCAAAAAAGAGAGATCTCCTCAACAGGTATTCATCAATAGGGGACTTGCGAATACAAGACAATCCAATCTTTAAATGAATTTATGATTTTACACAATAAGTTTAAAAATGATGCTCACACAATTCTGTGGTTTTAGACATTCATTAATTTTTTTCCAGTGCCATTTGATGAAGATGCACATGACAAATCTGTGTGGTTTTTAGATCATGACTACCTGGAGTGCATGTATGGAATGTTCAAGAAAGTCAATGGTATGTACATGAACCGTTATAAAAATGATACAAGTTTGTGCAGTAAAATAATTCATTTTTATACCAAGAAGTCTTTCCCAATATATTTGATGTCTAAAGTGGTCTCGATTTAAGAGTAAAACAGCTCACCCTTAAATGTGGTAAGTTGAAAAATGTTTTTCACTAATATTTCTTCACCATTACAGCGAGGGAGAAGGTTGTAGGCTGGTATCACACGGGACCTAAACTCTGCCAGAATGATGTCACCATCAATGAGCTGATGAGGAGATACTGCCCAAACTCTGTATGTTGCTTGTTTACTTAATAAATTATTATTTCACAGAGCATGTAAAAATAATACAATCAAAATATATTCATTCAATGGTTATATGTACATTTGACATGCGAGTACGGGGTTGGTCCTGGAAAAACTCCCGAAAGTTTAGCTGAAGGGATTTTTTTTCCTCGACCTGAAAGCTAAATGGAGATATAGGAATGATCTTCATCCATGCATAACAATTTGTGTCTGCTCCATATCTTCTGAACCCTTGCAAGATTTTCAAATATGTTGGACAAATGTTCTGACATCCCATCAAGATGACATGCAGAATCTATGTTTCAAATGGCCTGTTTAGGCAACACTTTGGGGTTATTTTATTTTTTGTAACCACTCCATAACTTCTAAACCTCCATCAGGCTACAATTTGCTTAGGGGTCATTTTTTGTGTCCTCTGTATCTCTGAAATCCCGTGAAGGATTTTCATGAAACTAGTTGAATGTTCATCTTCTCAAGATAATGTGCAGGACTCATAATCCAGCCTCACCAGCTCAAAGTCGCAACTAGGGGTCAAAGGTCAGAAGAATGCATTTCCTTTGAATGATTTTCAAGAAACTTTTATCAGATATTCAATTATTATTAATTCAGAACCCATGATCAAAATGAGCAGACTTGAGGTGATGGCTTCTCTTTGGGGTTAATTTCTCATGCTGCAGAGGATAAAGTTGTCTTTTTGACTGCCTTGTTAAATGAAGAATTTCTGATGAGTAACCTAATGTTTATACAAATGCATTTCATTAAATTTTCATTGCAGGTCCTAGTAGTTATAGATGCAAAGCCAAAGGATCTTGGACTGCCAACTGAAGCTTATATCATGGTTGAGGAAGTTCATGATGTAAGGATAAGTATTTGATTATACACTATGCACAAAAAGTAACTCCGAAGGGAGAATAATTGTGAAACAATTCAAAAGTATTTGATTATAATTATCAATAATGTGAGAACGCTTTGATCTGGAGGTCTCAAACTTGGTAGGGACATCAGTCATGGATAGTAGCACTGTTATCACCCTTTTAAAAACAGTTCCTACTCAATAATTTGAGAAAGCTTTGACTTAAAAGGTCTCATACTTGGTAGGGACATTGGTCACAGACAGTAGATGAACCTATTCACTTTGAGGTCATTGTGTCTAAGGTCTTATAGCCATAAAAGAGAGTTAACTGCTACCGTTTATTGCCATAGCAATTAAACCCCCACATTTTGGGCTAGGACAGACCGGTGGAGAAAGCGATCCATGTGTAACGCCTTTTCTCCGAAAGGGTGACACAAAAAACTTGTCCAATCAATAACTGAAGAACGATTTGGCTTGGTATCCTCCAAACTGATTGGTTGGTTGATCATGACAAGTAGATGACTCGTTCATACTGAGGTCAGCAGGTAATGATCACTATGGCCATTATTGCAAAACATTGGGGGGTGTATTTGTATTTTACAAACATCTGTTGTTAAACCAGGAGTTACTAGTTACTAGAAGAACTAATTACAGCATTGTGTTCCTTTACAAGATATAAATATTATTAATAGGGATAAATGTTTTAATGTTGGTCTTATGAAAAAAAATCTAAAATTAATTCAAATGCTCGGGGAAACTAAATCTTCGTATTAAAATATACATATCCCAATTTTGTTTGTATTCAATATGCTGTTACACTTTGTATTTAATTCTTTTATCTTTTTTTAACTTAAGGATGGTACTCCAACATCAAAGACATTTGACCATGTTCCAAGTGAGATTGGGGCAGAGGAGGCAGAAGAAGTAGGCGTAGAACATCTACTGAGGTAAAATGTAGCTAAATACAAATGTAGCATGTAGGAAAAACTTGCAACTTGTACAAATTTTCCACATCATGACACATTTAGCTATCATATTTATCTAAAAAAGATTGATTTTTTATGCCCTCACTTGTGAGGAGGTGGGGCATACAGAATTGCATGTCTGTCTATCCGTATGTACATCCTAAAAATCTTGTTGCATGCACAGCTCCTTTAGTGATTCACATAGTCACCAAACTTCATTGAGGCATTGTGCACCTGTGTTTTAGTATATATAGTGGACCAATAACATCAGAGTTATGGTCCTTGACTAAGTCAAATTAAGCCGAAAATCTGATGGCACGCACTGCTCCTTTCCTAATGGACCTTGAGTCACCAAACTTCATACAAATGTTTATTGGGATGAGAAATTGTGCCCCTAGGTTTTAATTGAATGAAGCTATGTTTTTTGCAGAGATATTAAGGACACTACAGTTGGAACTTTATCGCAGCGAATTACAAGTCAGTTGATGGGACTAAAGGGACTTCACGCTCATGCTCAGGACATCAACAGCTACTTGCAAAAGGTCTCGTCTGGTCAGTTACCCATCAACCATCAGATCATTTACCAGCTTCAGGATGTGTTCAATCTTCTACCCGATGTGAATCTTCAGGGATTCGTTAAAGCAATGTACGTGAAGACAAACGATCAAATGTTAGTGGTATATCTCGCTTCATTAATCAGGTCAATTATAGCATTACATAATCTCATAAACAATAAAATCCAAAATCGTGATGCAGAAAAAAATGAAGGAAAGGAGATAACTAAAGACAGTAAGAAAGAGAAAAAGGATGAAAAAGACGGGGGAAAGGAATCTGCAAAAGATGGGGATAAGAAGGAAAAAGACAAGACCAAGGACACAAAGAAAAAATAAGCTTCATAAAATGTTGTTTAACAATTTGCAGCAGTTTAAATGCTTCTTTCCTACTGGTTCAAGTTTAAAGGTGGCCAGATATTTCTAAGAAATTTTATCATGAATTTGTTAATGACCATCACAAGCTATGAAAAGACTGTCTATGACATATTCAAATATGATTTTGAAAGTGATCGAGACCTAGCATGATGTATTGATACAATACTTTACACGCAGAATCAGGAAGTGCTACAAGTTGTCATTATTTATGCTTACATGTATTTACCAAAATAAATTGTTTTGTAATATCTGCACCGTTTGTTATAGATAATGTATCAGTTTATCTGGTTATGAAAGTATAAACCTGGAATGACTGTAACCTTATTGTTATTACTGTTGTTATTGGCTGAACTACATTGTTTAAGTTTGATAGATAATTGGTATTACAAATACTTCAGTATGACAATAGGTTAACTCTCAACAGTCAAAATGGTCTGTTTTCTTTGAAAAAAAAAAAAAAAAAAAAATTGGAAAGATTTTAAATTATTCCTTTTTTAAGTTTTAATTGAAATAAATAAATGCATTTTCTTTGGTCTAAGTCAGGGTAAAACTAGAGTAAAGTTTATGTTTATGGTGGTAGTCTTTGTAGAAATATAGAGAATAATAGGTTGGTAGTGTGGATGGAGAAATTTATCTAGGCAAGGCCGAGGAATTTATCGGGTGAGCCGAAGGCGAACTTGATAAATTCCAGAGCCGAGCCAGATAAACTTTTTCCGTCAACGCTCCCAAACTATTATTCTATTTATCCTGTCATTCTCTCTCACATTGCAATCACACCTTGAAATGTCTGGTTTTATTGTGAAACTAGCTTAAACATTAGTAAACGATATGCGGACTGGACACATGCAGACAAAAAGTAGTTCTCATTTTAAATTTTACTTATGTCAGAATAATGTGCATAACGAAGAAATATTATATATCATGTTTATTGTAATACCGCAGGTAAATTTGATAGATTCTAATTGGTCAAGAACCTCTATGTATGAGACCATTTACACCAAGTGGAGCCTCATCAATTTGCCTTTTCTGATTGTGTAATGAAAACACTGTCACTGACACTAACAAGTACTTTTCAAATTAATACTTTTCCTTTCTGCAACTAACTGCTGCTGACAGGACATTCATGTACAAATTCAGCCTCTTGAATGACAAAATAAAATACCACAAGATCAGGAAAATCTGAAAACAAATGTCCTTTTCTATCCTGTTTACAGTTTTCAATTGTCTTACTCAAATAAAGTGGTCCTTCTCTAATATTTTAAAACGCTGCTTATCCTTATTTGTGTCACATGAATCGGCCAAAGTAATAAATTGAAACTTGGCAATCTTTCTATTCAATACACTAGGCACAAATAATGGCTACCAAAACATTACTGCCTCGGTGACGTAGACTTGAACTGATGATGTAATAAATACAAAATGGGACCAGTTTAACGGAAATTATTTATTATGTGACTGCAAATATTACAAAATTTCATACTAGAGTAGAGCTTTACTTTTGAGAGGAAAACAAGTCACACGATTATTTTTCTTTCCATAAAGTAGTTCGGCAATCACACACAAGTCATGTGGTCAACTGCCGAATATCAAAAAATTTATCCGGCACCCTGTTATCGGTTGATAATGCTGCAAGTGACAGGATAAAACTGTGAATTAAATACACATCATAAAGAATAAGCAGAATGCAATTTTAAGTACCCCATCTTAGCCTTAGTAGAGTATAAGTGTTTTAATTCTCTTGCTTCCAGATAGAAGCCATTTCTCATATTTCATTGGGCTCGTATCTTTTTCCTAGAAATTTATACATAATGCTCAACTAATCTGTCGGGCCAGACGTTGCAAGTGGAAGACTGGATCCATCCATCAAATTTTTAAGTGACAGATATTTGCTCAGAACATTCCAATCAGTCCAGTAGAGCTATACTAGCCTTTATGGGGCTCTTGTTTAAAACCACATGTTATAATCAGGGAACTAATGTAAGGTTATCAGTTTTATTTCCTCCATCAGTACATTCAACTAGCTGTATGATTTCTACGTATAGGATACAAACAAAAGTTATGAAAAAAAAGTAAAATAAAAAACGTCTTTCAAACAGTTTAATGTCTATCTTATTTTGTAAATGTTTTGTATCAAAAGCAGTCTATATACAAATGTACTTATTTCCAAAGTTCAAATAAAATTACATTCCTTTCTTAAGATGTAAAATGACCCAAGTTAGAAGTTATAGAAAGCAACAGTTGCATCATATCTTAAAAAACGACTACACTTTAGAAACATAAATAAATGATATTACATGTACTTTGTTCATTATTTAACATGAAGTGCTCATGTTTATGCAAAGACTGATGTTTGTTACCAATGTCCAGTCAAGGCTGCTCTCTTTTCAAGCACATGTTAATTTCTGAACCCAAAATAGCTTAAATGATTCTTCTTTTAACAGCATGGCTGTAGTTGTTTTCAAAAGTTCATGAAAGAATTGAGACTAACGCAACTAAACAAGAGGGCCATGATGGCCCTATATCGCTCTCCTGACTACCATTTGCTATAATACAAGGGGTCATGATTCTAACATAATTCGTAGAGGTCCACTACACAATGCTAAGTAACATTTCAAATATCTATTATCTGCCTGTCGGCCTTGTGTTTTTTTTAAAGTTTTCCCTATATAAGCCTATGTGAAATCAAGTGCTTTCCCCCCTCCCGGGAAGGTTTAATTTTGACCAATCTTGGTAAAGGTCCACTAGACAATGCTACATGCTAAATATCTCAGCTCTAGGCCTTGTGGTTTCAGAGAAGATTTTTAAAGTTTTTCCTATATGAGCCCATGTAAAACCAAGTGACCCCCCAATCTAGGTCAATTTTGACCCAGGGCTCATAATTTGAACAATCTTGGTAGAGGTCCACTAGACAATGCCACATGCTAAATATCTGAGCTCTAGGCCTTGTGGTTTCAGAGAAGATTTTTAAAGTTTTTCCTATATAAGCCTATGCAAAACTAAGTGACCACCAGTGCCGGGTCAGTTTTGACCTGGGGTCATAATTTGAACAATCTTGGTAGAGGTCCACTAGATAATGCTACATGCCAAATATCTAAGCTCTAGACCTTGTGGTTTCAGAGAAGAAGATTTTTAAAGTTTTTCCTATTTGTTGCCATAGCAACCAGAGTTCTGCATGGAATGGAATTCTTTTATAGAGCTTCATGCAAGGAACATCCCTGCAAAGTTTCAACAACATTGGCCCAGTGGTTTAAGAGAAGATGTCGTTTGAAGGAAATGGTGGACGGACTGACAGATGGACGGATGCCGGACAGAATGCAATCCTTATAGCTCACTCTGGCACTTTGTGCTAGGTGAGCTAACAAATGAATAACTTGAGTTCAGATTTACTGGATGTACAAAAATATTACATTTTAAAAAAAGTCCTCTGTCCCTTTCAACAGAAGTACAACTTGAAAACTTCATCACCTTTAAGTTAAGTAAACTCTATGGATTCTTTTTAAGTAAGTTATATTGCATATTAATTGAAAGCTAAAATAGAACTCCTGTTGTTTCTTTTATGTTTTTCAGTGGTTTATAAAAATATACCGGTAAATTATCATCCGATAAACTCACTGTCCACGCAGTGAAATTAACAAAATATGTTACCCGGATTAACGTCAAAAGGTATGCCGAGCATAATGAATGCCGGAATCCATATGACGATGACGTCGTTAAAATGACGTCATGCTTGCAATGCTTTATGAAGAGGTTTTCGGCGATTTCAACATTTTATTGAAATAAACTTGACAAAAGTAGAGTTTGAGACATAAAATAAACAGAAAAATTGTTGGTATCGATGTTATATCATGATAATTTCACATGTGAACACCAAAAGTAGTTATTTTCACGAGTGGCTGTGCCACTCGTGAAAATATCACTTTAGGTGAACTTATATCACGATCTTACATCGAAACTAACAATTATCCTCTATGTATTGCAAAATAAAACAAAGGACAAACTTCGACTTTTTTTATCACAGTCTGTGTTACACATTATTGTAAAGTATAAAGTTGGCAGAACCAATATGGTCTTTTATCTCATTTAAACCATAAAATTGCATGTATCCGATGTGGCTGTCTTTCATGTGCAACATGTTTGGCCAAAATTGTTAAAATATCATCGAGTTTATTCTTTTGCAAGGTCAGACACTACAACCCTGACCTTGTATCTTCACATAAATAAAAAGGCATTATAAACTGACCAAATGGAGTGTGTTCATCAAGTAATGCGCATATACAGTAGTACTAACATTGAGTTCTTATGAAGCTATTGTTGTGTTCAAGCTTTTTTCTATTAATCCTCTTATAAGAAAATTCTAGCCATATAACAAAGTAATTGAATGGAATTTAAAGATAACTATTTGTCATGTATGTATCTAAATGTTATCCCCAACAGACAGACAAAAGAAAGGCTATCTGTAAGTGTCGTCCTGCTTCTTCCCAGGCCTGTGATAAAGAAAATATCTTTCATCAACAGACAACTGATGAATCTTGGTTGCAGAAAGTTTCAAGTTAAAATTCAGGTAAACAGACAACAACAGTCAACAAAAAACTGGTGTCTAGCCTATGATGACTGTAACAGTTTATTCTTTTTCATTGCACATTTCTGATATTTTTTCTAAACAAGACAGTGGTGCTGACTTCAAAGCTAATTGTTAAGTAAATCAGATGCTAGCTGCCTACACCACAGGCCCCTGATTCTGTCTGTATGTCTTCTTCAACATTTACTTTGTCAGTTGTCCCTTTCTCTTGTAAAAATCGTTTCCTGAAATTGAATTTACAAGTTAAGCTAGACATAAGTTTCAACAACGACCTATATTTATATTGTAAGATATTGACACCATATCTAAACCCTATTCCTAAAACGAATTCCTATATAACTTGGATAAGGCTGATTCTGATAGTGGACAATTTCATAACATATTGGCACTTGTCTGTTGATTCAGGACTGTACATGACAACGTATGAGACTTGAGTACAGTGGGACCTAGCTATTGCGTACTCTTCTAATCGGAAATCCTGTTTATTGCGTACGATTCTCACGGTCCCGATTTTTCTTCTTTATTTAATACAAATATACTTGTGCAATCTGAATCCTTTCTACTCCAAAAACCCAACAAGTTTTACGGCCAATGTCTTATAAATTAGTTGAAATTTACCTCTCGGATCCAAACCTATACTGGACCCCAAATATAACAAGGCTGTCACATGACAGCACGCTCGACTATTCGAAAGGTTGTTGGTAAAATGGGTTTTTTGTCAAAGAACAGGAGTATTGTGTAATTGTCTGTAAAATTAAGGTCAAAGATATGAAACTTGTTCAAAGACCTTTGTAAATGTACATTACATTCAAAGCCTTACTCTGGATTCTGTAAGCCAAGTGGAGGGAGGAGGGGATAATTTCAAAGAAATACATAACCTTGTAAATTTGATCATGAATAACTTTGTAACTTTTCAAAATTGAAATGTATAGAATTAAAAAAGCATGACCGCTGCATGCTGCATAATTATTCTATGATATTTCAAAAGAAAGCCATTTCGAGTATTTCCATGTTAGTCTGGTAAAAACTGTGACAAAATTCTAAGTTAAAAGGGGCATAAATGTCAAAAATCAAAAACATTGGTGAAGATGTTGACAGTAGACATACATTTTAAGTCCATAAAAAAATCAAAAGTTAAAAAGGGGCATAAATCTGTCAAAAATCAAAACAGAGTTATGGGGATTGTTTCCTCAGGTGTAGATGTTGATGGTAGACACATACCTTGAGTTTCAAGTCAATACCTTTGATAGTATTCAAAACATTTGACTTTATAAAATCTTTACCAAAATTCTAAGTTAAAAAGGGGCATAAATCTGTCAAAAATCAAAACAGAGTTATGGGGATTGTTTCCTCAGGTGTAGATGTTGATTGTAGACACATATTTTGAGTTTCAAGTCAATACCTTTGATAGTATTCAAGATATTTGAATTTATAAAAAATCTTTAACAAAAAAATCTATGTTAAAAAGGGGCATAAATCTGTCAAAAATCAAAACGGAGTTATGAGGATTGTTTCCTCAGGTGTAGATGCTGATGGTAAAGATATATTTTGAGTTTCAAGTCAAACCTTTGATAATTTGCAAGATATTTGAATTTATAAAAAACTTTAACCAAAAATTCTAAGTTAAAAAGGGGCATAAATCTGTCAAAAATCAAAACAGAGTTATGGGGATTGTTTCCTCAGGTGTAGATGTTGATGGTAAAGATATATTTTGAGTTTTAAGTCAATACCTTTGATAGTATTCAGGATATTTGACTTTATTAAAAACTTTAACAAAAAATTCTAAGTTAAAAAGGGGCATAAATCTGTCAAAAATCAAAACAGAGTTATGAGGATTGTTTCCTCAGGTGTAGATGTTGATGGTAAAGATATATTTTGAGTTTCAAGCCAATACCTTTGATAATATGCAAGATATTTGAATTTATAAAAAGCTTTAACCAAAAATTCTAAGTTAAAAAGGGGCATAAATCTGTCAAAAATCAAAACAGAGTTATGGGGATTGTTTCCTCAGGTGTAGATGTTGATGGTAAAGATATATTTTGAGTTTCAAGTCAATACCTTTGATAGTATTCAAGATATTTGACTTTATTAAAAACTTTAACCAACGCAGACGCCGACGCCGGGGCGAGTGCAATAGTCTCCTTATTCTTCGAATAGTCGAGCTAAAAACAGACAACACCAGTTCAATGTCCTTCTAGAAGTATAGGGTGATCACAACATACTTCAGTAATCAAAGTCCACTGTCAGTACATGTACCCGGCATATAATATAAATGATACAGCGACCTGCACTTATGAAATGTTCTGTCTGAGGTAAGACCAAAGTCTATGTGTAAGAGATCTTACCAATACACTGGAAACAGGTCCCTCACTTCATCTGTCGACAACTTTCCATCATCAACCTGGTCCAAGACCCATTTCAAACAGTCTGTGCCAAGTACCTGTTAGATGAAACATAACTTTTAAAGAACAATTTTACTTCTGACCTAAATGGCATTGTGACACAAATGAGAATATACCAATTGTTACCATTAGATCAACAGATTTTAAAATCAATAAAGCAAGGTAAACCTGTACAATCTTTTACAGTTTTTTACAATTCATGCTAAATAAAAGCACTCTTAATTGGCACACAGAGCTTGTATCTGATAAAAAAAACTGTATGGAAATCTTTCAGATAACACCCAATACGTTAGAACATGTGACCTTGAGGTTAAAAGTTTTTGTCAAAACGTCCAACCTCCCTGCAATTTAAAATCTGTCTTATCCTAAATATACATGTTGTGGACACATACAAATTATTCAATTAGTCTATAAACATGCAGTGGTCCATTGATAACTTCAGTAAAACTAACACTCAATGTATCACATCATCAAGACAAAAAGTAAGAACCTTCCATGCTGCGGTTGTTTCTGTATCTAAATGAAGCCACTTCTGTATTTCTCGGATCCTTTTTTCTGTCTGTAATTAAAAGATAAAGATTGATTTTTAAATTGTAATTTTAAAAGCCAATAAGTAAGCCTTAACTGCAGAGATATGTTAGTTTATTTATTTTAGCAAACTTATAGGTATGTTTTACCACATGTTTTCAAATATTTTCTTAGCCATGTGTGAAAAAAAAGTTTCTAACTCTTCAAACAGAGAAACAAAAAAAACCAAAAAAGTCCAACCTCCCCGAATGACACCTCCCTATAGCAACAACCTCCATAAAAAGACGCACATTTTCTTTTCTGTTGTGTCAATTTTATAAGCAATTGACCTCTCTAGAACAACACCTCTACAACAAGCACATTTCTGTGTTCCCAAGGGGTTCACTCTTGAGAGGTTGCACTGTATTTGTCAGTGCTTGCTTACATAAATTTAAACAAACATTACCTGGTTTAGTGACCTTGTCTTGGAATATTTGTCAGGATTCTTAATTGATTGATTGACAGCTGCTTTCACTTTCTCTCTGATAGCTCGACACATTATATACCTGGAAAAATAAACAGATATATAATAGAATTACTCTACAAGTGATCATCAGATATGATAAACTCCTTGATTAATTATCATCTATATGGTAATTTGACCATGAAGGATTGAAAAATACAGACCTATGGTTCATCTTTCAGATATATTAACTTTAATGTGCATCTTACAATTTCAGAGTTTGAGTTCTAAAATAATAGCAGTCTCTTTCATGTGACATTTAATCTACAGTAAGTAGTACTGCATCAGTGCTTTTTACTGGGCATGCAAAAATGAGGACACTCATTAGAATGACTTAAAGAAGCAATTTGCATTCGTGGTACATTACTGAACTCTTTTGAACGAGGCATTTTCATGTAAAACACAGTTCTAAAACAGAAACTATTTAATAACAGGGTCTAGCAGCTATTCACCTGGCGTTACTCACAACTATTGAACGCATCTACAAAGTGAAACCTGATAGACCATTATACTATGACAATACTGTATGTTGAAAGTAAAATCTCACTCTCATCAAAGTTGTTACTACGTTACTATGAACCAGACCAATGTTTTAAAGAAACAGGACTAGAATAACTCCTTGTAACAGAATTAAAATGTTCCTTCTCAACAAATAAGTAAAATATAAAGTCACCACAAAAGCTCAAATACACTTTTTAATTTAAGTCTTGATAGCTAATAGAACGATTACCAATGGCAAATTAAGTTGTAGAGCAGGAAAAAAACAGTGCCCCCTTTCATTGCTGGGACCAAGGTGACAGTGTAGACTGTGAACATTGAGAAAAAAATGGAATATTTTTCACCCTGAAGTTAAGCCTTTCTGTAAAGCTTTTAAAAGGGCAACTTGAATTAATTTTGTATGAGAAATCATGGCAAAACATTTTCATTAAATGTTTTTGTAATATTTATGTTTATGGAATGCTTCTTCTAACACAGACTATACGGATATTTCCAGTAAAATCTTTATAGTATTGTTCACACATAAAATTTTTACCATTTCTATTAATTCCCACCTATTAAACACAGCGTTTCTTTGAAGTTACATCAATCAGAAATTGATTATTCCCTTTCAATACAGATATTAAATGTAACACTTTTGTAATTATACAATTAAACTTTCTGTCTAATTTAATACTGTTTTTAACACTAAAGTCAAACAATTACATACTTGATGCTTTGATGTTAATGAAGAGCAAATTAAAATGGTATGTACCTGGTATTTATTTTTCAAAGTGCTAAAATCTTTTTATAAACAAACGCCATAAATACACCCTATTTACAAAATAGTGTACTATTCTCATTAAAGCAGTAACTCTGATAATCTGAACTTCTTTCAATATTGCAAACTTTTTGTAAAAACACCCTAAGTTTAATATCATGGATAATCTATTACTGATGGCTGACAGATTACTTGTGGAACTTATGATGTGTGAAAAGGCATTAAATCACATCTGTATGTTAGGTAAGTAACAATATTATTCATGTATTATAATTATGGTTAATTACATAGAGGATAATTCATGGTTTCAGTGTCAAATCAAGATATATTTTCAAGGGGTAGGCACCAAAAGTGATATTTTCACAAATGGCACAGTCAAAAGTGAAAATAACTACTTTTTGTGTTCACTAGAGAAATTAACATGATATTACATCAATACCAACAATTTTTCTGTTCACTTTATGTTTAAAACTTTTGCTGTGTTTGTTGCAATAAAATGTCAAGAATTGCGGGTAACATCATCAGGCAAAATAGTACAAATGATTTTATTTCAAGGACGTCATTGTCTTATGGTTTATTAGGCTTGGTATACTTCCGGGAGACACTCAAAATCCCCTTGGTCAAAATTTTTTTTTCAATTGTTCGCTATAGTAAAGTAGAACTAGAGACAAAAAAAAACATTTAATAAAATTCTTTCATTCAATATATGCTTTTCCACTTATTAAATCATTGAGGGGATTATGACTACTATGCCATTTTTGGACCAAGGGGATTTCGACCAAGGGGGTTTTGAAGTACACTAATACTTCCTGACGTTAATCCCTGTAGAAGATTTTGATAATTTCACTGTCAAGAGTAAATTTATTAGGATATAATCAATTGTTGCATTTCGATAAAGCACCAAAAACATAAGATAAATGTTTGATTTATTGTTGACAGTTACATGAGTCACATGACTAATGTATGGCACTGGACCTCTGCTGTGCTTCACTGTTACTTATTCATGTATCATGTAAAAAATATTCTTCTTCAATTTTTCAGATATCCAGATCAGAAAGCTGATGCAATGTGTAAGTAAAGGCTCTCAAGAACCAGATATGTTACTTGGTCAGATATCTACAGTAAGTGCTGTAAGAGATATGTTTGACATGTACCGGTTACAAAAGTGGACAGAGATACAGTCACTCTCCTGTACTATTGCAGAGACTGCGATCAATGTCGGATACACCTCCTACCAATCTCTTATCACAGAGGTCAGAAATGTTCCACAAGTTCCAAACCAACCAATCTCAATGCTTGACTACTGGCATAAGAAGGAGGTCAAGTTCTTCCGACATGATTAAATTCAACGCGGAATCCAAAAGTTATATGGAAATTAAAAGACTACTGTTGAGGAGACAGTATATACATTATAACCATGTTGTTCTCATGAGTTATTGTGTTTTTTTCATTTAAACAGTGACATTGTATCTTGTGCTATTCATAAGCTGAAGTGTGCTAAAACTTTTTGTGCTATGTTATATACTTAACTATTACAAATATTTCGTACGATACCTAAAAAACTGTATATTGTAAAAGGCTATTACAGTGGTGCATGCAATCTTTTATTCCAAATGTGATGCTACTTCAGCGACTACTTAATATTTTTGTTCGTTTATAAACAAATAATAAATATTTATGGTGTGGATGTAGTGACAAAATATGAATAGAAGTGGATGCATTACAAACTAACAGTATTACCATGTTGTCTTCTTTTTGAGTAATCCTATCACCTGGGCATCAGTGTCAAGAAAATACAACACACTTCCTTCTGTGTCAAATCCTTTCCTGATCTGGAAAATAAGGAAATAACTACCGGGTTTACTTTCTTTAAATAATATTCTAATCTTTCTGCTAAATTACACCCCAGTTAACCCTAAAAAAATCATAACTCCAAAGCAGCGTTTCATGCAATCATTAGCAGGGTTTAGGTAATGCAAAAACTAAGCTAATGCATTAGCTTTTCTTCATCTAATGCAACAAATGACTAATGCAGAGATTTTTGCATTAGATCTAATGCTAATTCAATGCATTTGATTTCTAAAATTTGCTAATGCATTAGTTCTGCATTAGCTGTTGTCACAGGCTGATATTTATCCTGTCACTTGCTGCATTATCGACCCGATAACAGGGTGCCGGATAAATTTTATGATATTCGGCAGTTGACCACGTGACTTGTGTGTGATTGCCGGCTATACTTAGTTGAAAGAAAAATAATCGTGTGGCTGTTTTCCACAAAAGCAAAGCTCTTCATTAGCCTAGTATGAAATTTTGTATTATTTGCAGCACATAATAAATAATTTCGTTAAACTCTTCCCATTTCGATTTTATTACGTCATCAGTTCAAGTCCGACACGCGGGGGGGCAGTAAGGGGGGGGAGTGTTTTGGTAGCCATTACCAGTGTATTGAATTGAAAGATTTCCCAGTTTCAATTTATTACTTCGGCTAATTAATGTGTCACAAATAAGGATAAACAGCGTTTTATTAAAGAAGGACTTCACTTTATTTGAGTAAGACAATTGAAATCGTGCATAAACAGGATAGAAAAGGACATTTGTTTTCAGATTTTCCTCTGATCTGGCGGTATTTTATTTCGTCATTACAGAGGCTGAATTTGTACATGAATGTCCTGTCAGCAGCAGTTAGTTGCAGAAAGGAAAACTATTCATTTCAAGAGTACTTATCAGTGTCAGTGACAGTGTTTTCATTAAAATAACTGGAATTCAATCATTCATGGAAAAGGAGCTTGATCGACTGAAATGAGATCTTATGTTCCGTTCGTAACCCGTTTGTCTGGGAAGAAAGAAAGGTAAAAATAGCATCAATGTAAGTTTTAAGGTCTTTGAATTTGAATTATTTTTCCGTAAAACGGGTGCAGTGCCTACAAAGCGTCGTTGAGAAAATCGAAACGGGTGCATTTGCGGCCATTTTGTTTTGAACGTAGGAAGTTTACACAATCAGAAAAGGCAAAAATGATGAGGCTCCACTTAGTGTAAACAGTCTCATGTACAAAGGTTCTTGATCAATCAGATTTACCTGCTGTATTATGATTAACATGTTATAGTTCTTCGTTATGCACAATATTCTGACATAAATAAAATTTGAAATGAGAACTACTTTTTGTCTGCGTGTGTCAAGTTCGCATATTATTTACTTATGTTAACGCTAGTTTCACAATAAAATCAGGCATTTCTAGGTGTGTTTTCAATGTAAGAAAGAATGACAGGATAAATAGAATAATAGTTTGGGAGCGTGGATGGAGAAAGTTTATTGGCCTGGCCCGGGATTTATCTATGGGGGTGGGCTTTGGGCTTTGGCTCACCCGATAAATTCCTCCGCCTTGCCAGATAAACTTTCTCCATCCACGCTACCAACCTATTATTCTCTATATAAACCCAAATTGAACAATGAGAAAATGAAAGGAAAGCTGTGTATCTAAAGTGTCTTTGAGTCTATTGATTTGACCTGAGTTTTCATGAAATGTCTGATTATATTAAATCCCATTTCCAAGTATTTTGTCTTCTTAAAAAATAGACTTTTTCAAAGTAATTGCCCTTAACATATAAATGAAATCATTAAAATACAGAATTATATAACTTGCAGCTATTTAAATATATGGTATTTAGGGTGTTTAAACAATTTTGCCTAAAGCAAGTTGAAGTTGTCAGAATTTGCTCAATATGAATTCAACAGTAAATGACAACTAAACTGCCAATAGATCACAGAAATTATTTGTAATTAAAGATCAATGGACCAGTTATATATTTATAGTCTGCTTGTCTACCTGTGAAATTAAATAGGCAGTTAAAGTTGCATGTGATGTGCAACATGTATGTGCGGGATCACATCGACGTGCCAAAAGAAGCTCTTTCAAACAAGTGTATGAAATTTCAAGCAAACTGTTTGCATTGCACAAAAGCTATATCTGGTAGTGCCTGCTACCTCAACTCCTGTTGAGCGTCTGTTTTCAATTGTTGATCATTGCCGACTGAGTGACACCAATTTTGAAAAACTCATGTTTAATTAAGTGTAACAATAGTACATTTTAGATAGAAAAGTAAACTGACAAAAGTGATTAAACAAGATACATGTGCTTGATAGTGTTTTATAATATTTTTCTATTTTGAAGTTTTCTGGGTTCCTGTATCTTATTTATTCTGTAAATATGTTAAACTCAGAAGTAATAAAACTGAGTTCTGAATTTAAGTTTCAAACTGCTTGAGTCAATGCTTTTTTTTGTTTTTTTTTTTTAAATAATGCTAATGCATTACTTTTGAAATAATAGGTAATGCTAATGCTAATACAATGCTGAAATTTGAGCAAGTAATGCTAATTCAATGCATTAGATTTGGAACTAATTGACCCCAACCCTGATCATTAGTTGTACCAGTACCACAGGTACTAACTTCTTAGAATCATCAAGAGCCACATTTAATGCATTTATGTTTAATATAACAGTTGAAAGTCCTGTATCATTTATACTGTTTTCTTCTGATCAAAACTTTCATACCTGCTTCATAAATGAATCCAGCTCTTTCACCTGTACTTCCTCATAGCTCACTGGATCCAGTCCTAGACATCTGGCAATCTAAAGTTACAAGATAAACTTCTGAAATATCTGAACAATAATCTTAAACATATGAAAATATCTCTCTATATCATCAACACTGCATTGTATTCAATGCAATTTTTTTTTCTTTTTGACTTCTTATAATACATTTTCACAATCATCATCATAATGATCATCATCTTCAATGTCATCATTTTGGCATAATCACCTAAATTATGATGATCATCATTTCTATCTGTAAAATAATGGGCACAAAAATAATCATCATCATCAGCAACAGCTACAACAAGAAAACAGTGCATAAGGCAAGTCATTACATATTTTTTATATTTCTGTGGTTATTTGTAGAATATGGTATGCAAGAAAAAATATCTACCACTGGTTGCACATGCAGATGAGAATATCCAGCTCTTGGGCAACTGTTTTGACAGTAACTATGCAGAGCGCCGTTATCACCAAAACAGTTACCATCGAGCCGGATATTCCCATGTGCATCTGCAACCAGTTAAAGATTCATGTACTCTACTATTATTGCAGCTGTACATCTCTCACAGTCATCTGTTTCAATGTTAAGGTTTCTCACCAATCAAAAACCTACAGACATGCAATTCAAGCTTTCATGGTACCTACAAATAGGATTACACAGATAATGGCTACAAGTGCGCAGTGGTCTACCTACCTCTATTCCTACATGAGGTGGAACTATGTTTAAATGATGTAGTTTTTCTGAAGCTTCCAGTTCACACTGTGTCCATGATATGAATTTTAGTGCTGGTCTGAAACAGTATTAAAATGCTACAGACATACATTTCACCGACAACGTTTTACTGGGTACATTTTGTATATATCTCTGCTTTAACTGATTCAACCATAATTTGGCTGAAATTTACACATTATGTCTTGGTTTATCTGGCCAGAAGATTTTGAGATCTATAGCTTGGAAGAAGCCAATTAAGGCTAAAACTAAATTTCCCCAGCATAATGAAACAAGAGGGCACTGATAGCCCTTCATTGCTCAATGAGTCGACAGAGATCATGCACAATGTTCAATACTAGACCTGTCTGATTCATGCAAGCTATACAGATCTGATTGTGTTATAATGTTATCATCATGCTAGATAACATTCTCTAATACATCAACGTCCCTTTTCAAGCAAAACCCTGCTGTGCATTATCAGGTACCCATAATCCAAATACGCTGGTTCAAAGCCTTATGGGAGCTCAACAGAACAAGATATCTGCAAATCTTGTTGAATTTAGAAAACAAAAATTCAAATGATGCTTCTAACATTGTTGTATACAACATATTTCCATGTGCAGGATCTATTTCCATGGACCAGATGATCAGCTCCAAAATTGATGTTCATGTTGGTGATCACATGGCAAGTATCTCAAAGTTGCAAATTTCGCAAGAAATGTGACTAATAGAGTGTAATAAAGACAGTCCGGTAGAGCTAAAAATAAACAGACATGACACAATTTATATGTCTAAATATAACTGTAACATATAATTACCGTTTTAAAAATGAGAGGTTGACAACGTGCTGATGTAGAGGTGAAAGTATTTCAAACACAGCTGTGTACTGACTGGCTACCAGAAAACACATCAGCCTGAAAAAGTTACACATCAATAATTACATAAAGATCTCCATCTGTCTATGTATATGTATAAACATAAGGTATGCTACTGTTATACTGTATCATGTCTCAAACAGTTTTAACTTCAACTTTTATACATACAGTGCAACCTCTCAGGAGTGAACACCTCTGTGAACACAGGAATGTCTTTGTTTCAGAGAGGTGTTGTTCTGGAGCAGTTGATTCCTTATATAATTGATGCACTGGAAATGAAAATGTGTGTCTTTTTAGGGTACCTTTTGCTCTAGGGAGGTGTCATTCAGCGATGTTGGACTGTATTTTGTGACTGAGTAAAAATCAGATATTTTGTGTCAAATGTTTTCTAAAAGTGTGAAGTCTGTTGAATATGAACTGAAAATTAAGTGAATCCACCCACTACTTTTAAAGCTTTGATTGTATTCAGATAACACCCACTGTCATTCTTCATAATGATGTTTGTAACGTCAAAACAGTAATTCTAACATCAGTACATTTGATGTTGTGTATTACCATTTTAAAAATTTATATGAAGGTGTTTTTTTCTGGAAACTTCACCTCAGATAACACATGATTATCTAAGCATTTTGTTTGTTTAAATTTTCTTCTCATTTCTCAGCTATTTAATAAAGCCTTATTTTGATTGACTGTGTCCTAATTTTCACTTTTTCAAATGTTAAAGAACAAGTGGTTGCTATGGTAAGATGCTTTATGATAAAGACTTGATTGAATCATTTTCATGCATTTTTAAGAATGTCATTTCCAATGGACATCATCTTTTTTAATGTTTATGTCTAGTCGAATTTGATGAAAATTGGTAATTTGTCTTGTTACATTTGCGCAATAATAATTAATG
Organism: Saxidomus purpurata; assembly: GCA_022818135.1. Taxonomy (NCBI): domain Eukaryota; kingdom Metazoa; phylum Mollusca; class Bivalvia; order Venerida; family Veneridae; genus Saxidomus; species Saxidomus purpurata. The sequence continues at coordinate 33,099,593 of JAFMSR010000012.1, forward strand.
CTTATCTGGACCCATTTTCATAGTCATAGTCACAATTATATTACAAACCTTCAACAGACGTATAGACATCATATAAGTAATGTATAAATAAAAATACAATATTATAAATATTAACATTGAGCATTAATATTGTTGTTCGTTTCAAATCAATGTGAAAATTTTGTGAAGATTTTTGGTTGGAAATGTATACTATATAAGATGTTTACCTGTGTCTGTCTTTTTCTGTCATTTCATTTAGAAAGTCCATGACGGTATGACACACTTCTGTAGCTATTCTATACCTTGGTTCTACATACTTGTCTATATCAGCTACAATAACAACATTCGATGATAATCATAAACAATTTTCAGTGAGTACCAAAAGTGGCATTTTCACTCTCTCTCTCTCTCTCTCTTGTAAATTCTGCTGTAAAATATCACAGTATCACCAGTGTTTGTACATTTACCACTTTCATCAATATGCTGTAATTATTTACAAGCTGTAATTCTGTGTCCCTGACTTTGCACATTGGTGCTGATAACTTGTACAGCATTTTAATACAGTATTACTTGCCGAGACATTCTGAGATATTGCTACAAAACAGGCCAGGCTACATGATAATTTAAACATTACATTTATATAACAATGCAAGCCAAGGATCAAAGAATATCACTTGCATTTATTCCTGAACATCAAATGAACATTTTTGGATCCCCCACATAGAATGAACTCTCCATCTATCTCTATACAACTGAGATGAGCTGCTTCACCATTGGCTTTATTGGTTGCTATGATAACATCAGCTTCCTCTATTGGCTGTTACAAATAAAAAGGACACAAAGAAATTGTACTTGACGACAACACAATGTACTTGCAATTAAAAGTACTTTCTCAAACATTTTCTTTAAATCAAGAAAATCTGTTTCTGTTTTTAGTACTAAATCTCATTTGCATGCAATATTTGAACTGATGTAATATTTTTCCTGGTACGTTTTTAACACACCTCTTAGTACTGATCTTTCATTGAATATTGCATGTTACTGGCAAATTATACTCCATGATACACAATGAAAAGCAGAGCTAACAATAAACTTAAATTTGCAGTATAACGGCACATTTGTTTCATTACTGGTAACTAAAAGTAACTACTTATTCAAAAATACTTAAGTATTAAAGCCCCTATAAAGGTACTGTTGAGAGCCAAATATGGCTTGGGCGTCAAACTGATGTGACCAATATATAGAGGATAATTGTTGGTTTCGGTGTAAGATCACGTTATAATTTCACGGAGTGGGCACCAAAAGTGATATTTTCACAAGTGGCGCAGCCATGAGTGAAAATAACAACTTTTGGTGTTCATGAGTGAAATTAACATGATATTACACCAATACCAACAATTTTTCTGTTTATTTCATGGTTAAAACTCAACTTTTATTGAGTTTGTTTCTATAAAATATCGAAAATCGCAGGAAACCTCATCAGAAAACATAGCGCAAAATGATGTCATTTTAACGACGTCATCGTCACATGGTTTCCGGGTTAAAGATTGCAAAAACAGTGAAAATAAAATGGTAATCCACTGTTTCCAAACTGTGGATTATCACTTTTATTTCACTGAGAAAACTCTATAATTCACTGGAAAACATAAAATAAAATTCAACTACAAAATGTCTTCACACTGTATTAAACAGGCACAGCCTAAAACTGAATGTATTTTTAAATTACTTAAAAACTAAAAGCAATATGTTAGAGAAAAAATAATCCTTAATTTACAGGGTCTTTTTCTGCCACAGTTTTGTTGTTGTTCGCATTTTTCAGTGCTTTGTTATTTGAAGTTCAGCACCACTTTTGGAGTGACTGGCTTGGTACCAAAATGCTGCTTTAGTGTTATACTAGTTTATTTAAATCTACTTTAGACTAATCTGTTAAAGCTTGATAGCCAAACAAGTTCTCAAATTATGTTAATAACTCTCACTACACCACAAATGATTTCTTAGTACTTAACTCAAAAGAGCTAAAGTTTACATGGTTTCATCAGTGGTAACTATTTTCAACTGGGTGGACTTAGACATGTGTTTTGTTAGATGTCTTGTGCATAGAAACACCTCTACAGGCTTGACAAGGGATCACACCCAGGTGCACTAGGTTGTAAAGCCAACATCATAACCACTACACTACTGAAGCTTATATGTAAGACATTTTGGACTGGATACCTTTGTAAAGTATTTCTGCCAAACCAAATCATCCCCGGCTTCCCTGTCGTCATCATCCCCAAGACCACCTGTGAACTTTTTCATAGCCTGAAGTACACAGAATGTTCGAGGTGCCTTGTTTGTTAGCTCCAGGAAGCTGTTGCCTCTAGCTACCTAAATCATAATAAAATAAAAAACATAAATTTTATTTCTGCAAAAAATGGAGCTTAATGAAAATCAAACTCTGAAGGAGGAGCATAGGACAGCCAAGCTTGACTATTACAGCTTTTGACTCTAAAATGACAGAAGCTGCTTTCTACAGATAAATACAATCAAACATGAAGACCTGTATTACATTTTGATCCAGTTCAGTACTGTTTTATTTCAATTACTTCTTAAAACAAATATCCAAACTAGATGGTTATTTTTGTCACAAAAACAAATGTCTCCCAAATGGCAGTTTGTCAATGATTGTAATACTGAGACAGGATATTAAAATAAAAAATTGTGGAGAAGAAGTGAAGATAAAAATTAAATTCCATTGTTGAGTGGGGAAGTGTCTGTTACATCTCATCACAGTTGCTGAACACTTCGTTCAGACACGAAATACAGTCACATGACTTTTGATCTCTAATTGTGACCTGACCTTGAACAAAGGTGGTCGTTACACGTATGCGCTCTGCACATCGTCTCAATATGGTGAACATTTGTGGTGAGTTATTCTAAAATCCTTCAAGGGGTACAAGAGATATGGAGCGGACACAAAAATAGTCACATCACCTTTGATACAGTACACGCAATCTAATTGTCATTATCATCTTAGTAACAAATAAAGCTACCACTTTCTTGTAATAATCTCATTAAAATATATACACAACTTTAACCTGTACTTATATCTAGTGAGTTAATTGCTATATTTAATGTTTTTCCAAGATGATAAAAGGGAAAAGCCTTCTCATTAAGCTTCCAATTAAAATATGTTACAAACGAGAAATTGACCAACGGTCACTGTGACCTTGACCTTTGAACTACTGACCCCAAAAACAATAGGGATCATCTGCTCAAAAGACCATTCATCCTATGAAGTTTGAGAGCTGTAGGTCAAAAGGAACTCTAGTTATCGTCCGGAAACGAAGAATGGACGGACGGACTGACGGACTCCCCAGTTTGAGGTTGTAGGTCAAAAGGAACTCTAGTTATCATCCGGAAATGAGAAATTGACCAACGGTCACTGTGACCTTGACCTTTGACCTACTGACCCCAAAAACAATAGGGATCATCTGCCTATAAGACCAACATCCTATGAAGTTTGAGGTCTGTAGGTCTAAAGGAACTCTAGTTATCATCCGGAAACGAGAAATTGACCAACGGTCAGTGTGACCTTGACCTTTGACCTACTGACCCCAAAAACAATAGGGATCATCAGCTCTATAAGACCAACATCCTATGAAGTTTGAGGGCTTAGGTCAAAAGGAACTCTAGTTATCATCCGGAAACGAGAAATTGACCAACGGTCACTGTGACCTTGACCTTTGAACTACTGACCCCAAAAACAATAGGGATCATCTGCTCAATAAGACCATTCATCCTATGAAGTTTGAGAGCTGTAGGTCAAAAGGAACTCTAGTTATCGTCCGGAAACGAAGAATGGACGGACGGACTGACGGACTGACGGACGGACGGACTGACGGACAGGGCAAAAACAATATGTCTCCCCCCGAGGTGGGGGAGACATAATTACAATGTACCTATGAACATTTTAAGAAAATAAGTGAACTGTATTCTTAATTTCTTATGGAAGTAAAGCAAATTTCTATCTTATAGCAGTTTCAAGAAACTTACCTTATGTCAGAAATGGAGAAAAGAGAGAATTCTTTTTCTAAATTATTAGTCAACAGTATCTTATTGGGTCTTATATATACATGTACCAGTAGTAAGTTTAACCATTCCTGTATGATTATGATGGTATTAAAAACACAAGTCATGTATAATTTATGTGAAAGTTGCTGATTAATTCCCTCAAAATCTGATTTGGGTGATAAATGTTCTTAGTTTTGTCTTATTTGTCACATTTTTATGTTTCTTTTGCTTTTCAGTTTTTATTCTATACTTATTATGGCTGTTTTTAGTCCTACACAGGTCTCAGTATGGGTCGTACCGCTTATATACCTCGAACGAGGATGGTGGACCCAAAAAGCACAAATACAAACAGGTCTCAGTAATAGTCACCTTATGATTGTGCTTAACACAATAATGTTTGTTTTAAAGTGTTCAGCACAATCAAAAGGTGCCTGTGATTGAAATATGTGTAGTTCTAGAACACTTTTATGCTGTCATAAGACATGCTACATTTTACGCTTACAGCCAAAACGGCTTTCATTATTTTCTAACATTTTTCAATGTTCTACTTTCGTTTAGAGATTATGATCATGTGACTCCCCACCATGTAACCTCTATTTTAAAATGCAATGTACCAGTAACCTGTTAGTAGAAAAACATACACAAGTACAGAAATACCTGAGGTTACTTAATTGACAATGATCCAGGCATACATTGTAAGTACAGCTTTCAAATTTCTTTTCATAAAAAGTACAAACCCTTTCTCTTATATCTTTGTTGTTATCATAGACAACATCATCTGGTCCAAACTTGACAAATACTTTCACATCATGTAACTTGCCTTCAAATTCATTTGGCAGAATATTTGACGGAACATCAGCAGATATTACTTTCAGATTTTTATCTAATTTTGCCCATGCCAAAAACCTGAAATTCAAGAAATTTTAAGTTTTGGAATAACTGTTTAAATGTTCATTACTAAAACCAAATTGAGAATTCTTTTAAATCTGGAATTGTAACAGGGATATACAGTTTGAAACTGGCTTCTAAAACTTTACAATAGCTGTGGAGTGTTTCCCTATTTGAAATACTGCTACAGAAATTTTATGTATTTCCTTGGATTGACCTGGGTGGTCTTTTTCTCCTACTTTCGCTTTATTGCATGTTGTAAACAGTCTGAGATATACATTGTACAATGTACATCATTTGAAGTAAAGTTCTTTAAACTATGATTCAAAATAGGCATGCTTATTCGTGTACAACCTATTTACAGCCTCTTTCTGGGAGAGCTTCTGGAAAAATATAAAGATTTTTGAAAATTGGAAAACCTACTTTCGTTTTTGAAAAGGCAAAATATAATTTATTGATTCTTTTGTTAAACTCAAATTTTCAACAATATGGTCACATTCGTAGCAGTATGTCATATATTTCCTACTGAGAAGACACCTGAAACAATTACAGATTTAAAAGAAAATTCTATTTGGTCTTAGTAATGGACCCTTAACCTACTAAATTCTATTGATTGAAAAGAGTTTGTATTTTCGATATATCTCGTAGCAGAACTAATAGCTTCACTAGGGAATCTGAAACACCTCATGAAAACAATAAAAAGAGACCCAGAAAGACAAGTAATGCTTTACTGGACTGACTGGACTCTTCTGAGCCAGTTTGTGAAAATCTTCGAAAAACGTGACCTGTTATCAAGGTTTTAGAATAATTGTCAGTAGCAAAATTGGTTTTCCCACAGGGTGGCTCAATTTCAATACATATCACCTGTATCATTGTATATGTTGCATGCAACGTCCTGAACAAGTTTTGTGAAATTCCATTGGAAAATGTGAACTGTAGAGTGTTATTAAAGTTTTACAACAATCGCCTGTAGCATGGTTGGTTTTCACAAAGGTTGGGTCATTTTCTATACAGATCTATAGGCTGCTGGTATCGTTCTGAGCAAGCTTTATGAAAATGTGACCTGTAATTTAAAGTGTAATTAAAGTTTAAGAATAACAATGCTAATGCTGCAGCACAGTTGATTTACTTAAAGCCTCGCAGCTCTATACAGATCATCTACAGGTCTCAGAGAACCATCTTACCGAGTTTCATAAAAGTCAAAGGAAAATTGTGACATGTAAAGTGCTTTTCAAGGAAAAGTTATAAAACAGATAGACGGAGGACAGGCTAACCATCATGGCATAAGGCCTGCCAGACTTCGTTCAATTTATAACTCTAAATCTAACACTGTTGAAGTTATGAGCAACCCAAGCTCCAAATTGCCGATTTACACTGATTTAAGGGCTACAACTCTGCTTTTAGTTAGACAATGCCTCAAAAAAAGATTGCCTCAGAATTGTACTACACAAAGTCAAAAATGTCCATTTTCACTAATTCAAGGACCATAACTCTGTCTGTGATTGGTACACACCACAATCAAAACCTAAGCTGCAAAACTTAACATCCGGAACAATTCATAATTCTAGGTCAAATGCTTTTACAAAGTATAGTCTCCTTAGTTCCAGAGAAATAGCTTGGAACAGTACAAGCCAAGCAGACAGATAGATGAAGCAGTGAGTACATAATACATATTTATCTATTTATTATTTGCACTAATTTTCTTAATCTTGACTGCCCAACCAAGTTCTTACAACTGATATTAATCGCCCTCAAGATTCACCCCAGATGTAATTAACGTATAACATATCAAGTTTCTGTCTAACACCTGTGGCTGTGATTATGATAAATTTTAAGGCAGTGGCTAGAGTTACAAATTATTTCCACCCCAAGACTTCCCGCCCAACCCGCCCAAGACGTTTCCCATATAGACATTTCCTCCCAAGACTCCCCCCTCCCAATGTTTATATATAAAAATTAAATTGTAATTGGCTCAAATAACTTAATGATCACTCTTTCTATCATCCATCCCCTACATTTTCTGATTTTTTTTAAGAGGCCCCTTAAGGGGGTGTAATGCTTTTCTGAAATACTCTATTTAGAAACTTTTTGTCAAAATCTATCACTACGGTATATATTTAATTTTTGGTAAATTAATTGTTTGATACAAAATGTACCCCTGAATACTATTGCAAAGTTTGATATAACTACCATAAGTGGTAACTGAGTGCATGATAGTGCCTTGCATGCAAAACTTTAACCAGCAAAACTTTAACCAATTTTTTCAAAGTCAAACAAGGGCCATTATTTGTACTAAAATTATACAAGGTTTATGACCGTGTTACACCCCTAAAGACATAATTGAAGTTTCAAGTCAATATCATAAGGGGTTACTGAGATATTTGCATAATAGTCCCTTGCAGGTGTAACGGGCACCGCTATCCTAAGCCGGGGCAAGTGGACAGGAAGTGAATCTCAGACAGAGGCTCGAACCCAGTCGGACAACTATCCACTACTAAGTCTATATAAAATGAGAGAACTAAATTTTATGCATTTATTCACCAGTGTCTTATCCCAATACATACAAAATGAATTCAATGAATAAAATATACAATGAAAAACCCTACTCTAGGCCTAAAGAAAGATGGGGAACTCGACGCTTGTGCAGCGATAGAATGAACCCGCCGAACAAGCGTCGTTCTCCCAATTTATACATATTTTGCCGCAACAGTACACATAAATTATTAAGAATCTTTATAATGATTGGCTGCAATATTCAAACATCTAGGCAACTGACCTAGCAACGTACAAAACAAGACTTTGTGAGTTTCCGTATTTAATCAGTAGAACACACGGTAATTTAAGAGATTGTGATTGGTTACATGTGATACACGTTCCAATCAAATGTGTCTAAGGATCAGACGACATTACAAAAGGTCAAATACTGAAACATATACCTGTGTATTATGAAATGTAAAGGTCACGAAGTTCAAAAGATGCAATGTAAATGCCAGGCCTGTAACATTGGCCAAACTTTAACTAAATTTTCAAAGTCAAACAAGGGGCATAATGTGTACTAAATTTATACAAGAGTTAGCTGACTTGACTCTGTCAGACCTCTTAAGACATGTACAAAGTTTGTAGTCAATATCAAAAGTGGTTACTGAGATATGTGCATAATAGTACCTAGCATCATACATGCCGTTCTCCCGATATTCGCCGGGTTCTCCCGTTATTTAGACCCTGACCCGGCGCCCCGGCGAAGCTCGCAAAAACATTAAAATCTCCCGATAAATTAAAATTTTGGGGGAAAAAAACTACGAGGTTCATAAAATATCATGGTCAATACACTGACACGTGATATCGATAATGAAAAAGTATTAGTATTGTGTACAGTCGATAAGGTGACGAAACTGATTTGTTGACACGAGTTTGTGTTAATTGTCACTATTATCTTAAGTAAATTGCCCGGAGGGTAATTAGCGGCGATTCATAAACTTTTCAAACAGCAATGATTAGCCGATAATCTACCGTCAATCAAGTCACTACGCTAAAAACATGCCGCTAATGAAATCATTTAACCAAGTTTAACAAATTTAAAAGATTTGATGTTTTCGTGTCAGCGCCAGAACAAATTTACAAATTGATTGTCGGGCGTCCGTGGGATCGAGTTTGGGGTGTTGTGATAAATTATCGGAGACCTGGGGGGGGGGGGGGGGGGGGGGGGTGGGCTTCGATTGGATGGGGGGGAGGGTGCATTAAGGGGCGAGGGGCGCGCCTTCAAATTTATCGTCCGCCAAACAACGGTGTATTGCAGATCGCGGTGATTAGTGACCCGCGTTTCCTCTAAGTTTTATGCAAACCGTGGAATCGCTGGGATTTTGGATTAATAGCATTCTTTTCAAAAGGGGGGGAGAACGGGGGGGTGTACATACTCAGATTTAAGCGTTTCTGAGAACCATTACTACGGGAATAGTAAACATGATCAAAATAGACGTTATTTTATTTGTGTAAATACGGGCAAAAAAATGTCAAATATGTCCTAAGGAATGCATGATTCTGCTATAATAATATCTCCGGAGATATGTCAAAAACCGGCATTTTCAAAATCTCCCGGCAATAGCTCAATCCTTTGTGGCATGTACACCTAGCATGCAAAACTTTAACTAAATTTTCAAAGTGAAACAAGGGGCATAATTTGTACTAACTTTATACAAGAGTTACCTGACTTGACTGTGTCACACCTCTAAAGAAATTTACAAAGTTTGAAGTCAATATCAAAAGTGGTTACTGAGATATGTGCATAATAGTACCTAGAATGCAAAACTTTAACTAAATTTTCAAAGTGAAACAAGGGGCATAATTTGTACTAACTTTATACAAGAGTTATCCGACTTGACTGTGTCACACCCCTAAAGACAATAACAAAGTTTGAAGTCTATATCATAAGTGGTTACTGAGATATGTGCATGATAGTACCTTGCAGCAAGGTCTTTCAAATAGTATGGTCCGGAAACGAGTATAATTAATACGATAAATAACCTGCCTCAGATCACGTGACAAACATCCGTGTAACCGCAATTTTTGAATGAAAGAAAATATTGAAACTTTATATCTACGTATATCTCGATATTTTACCAATCAATTTGACCAACAAAGTGATCCTGAATACAATATATGCATTCCCTTATCAAAACATGATATTATTTTAACCCAATGTTTCATTTTGGATGGATTTACGCACTGGAATGTTGACTTGATACGAACAGCTTTTTTTACAAATGACCGAAAGCCGAAACCAACCTAATTTTAATGCTTCTTTCCTGCTTGTATGGTGGTCATGGGATTAATGTCGCAGCTTTTTCCCATAGATTTAAATTGATTGTACTTATGTTATATCTTAGATATTCGTATTTCATCCGTATTTTAATTACTATTTGAAAGACCTTGCTTGCAGGCAAAATTTTAACCAAATTTTCAGTCAAACAAGGGCCATAATTTGAACTTAATTTATGCAGAAGTTTTCTGACTTGATTGTGTGACACCCCTTAAGTCATTAACAAAGTTTCAAGTCAATATCATAAGTGGTTACTGAGATATGCCTAGCAGGCAAAACTTTAACCAAAGCTGCAACGCCGACGCACAAATGACTGTAATAGCTCTCCATATTCTCCGAATGGTCGAACTAAAAATGATTGGGGAGAATGGATTAAAATTCATTGAAATTATGTCTAATTTTGTAATCATAATGGGCGTATACGTTATTCTTTATAAAGTAACAAATTGGTAAATAATAGAAATACGTTACATTTAAGGTAATTGTCTCTAGAATAATATCAACAAGAGCCATGTTACACATGGTTAATCCCCTCGCTGGGAAGAAGTTACCAGAAGGTTGTACCTTCATACATTTTACTTGGTGAAAGGAAATCCTTAAAAAGCCGTACAGTTATGGTCATGCTGAGTACAGTTTTCAAGTAAGTGGAAAAAGAATAAGGCAATGAAGAGAAGGTTTGCAAAATTATATTAATGTTCATTATCAGTATAGGTATGATATTTTTCTATTTGACTAAAAGTAGGCAAGGTAGAGTTATTGTTTTTGCACACTGCACTTCCTACCAATGTGCTATGTCAGTGTATTAAGTTTGAAGAAAATCCCTCAAGTACTTTTGGAGTTATGCTCCGGAAATTGTTTTTCAAGTAAATCTGATAAAGGGGAATAACTCTAAAAGTAGGCAAGGTAGAGTTTAATTGTTCTTACACACTGCACTTCCTACCAATGTGCTATATCAGTGTATTAAGTTTGAAGTAAATCCCTCAAGTACTTTTGGAGTTATGCTCTGGACAAAACTTTTAAAGTAAATCTGATAAAGGGGAATAACTCTAAAAGTAGGCAAGGTAGAGTTATTGTTCTTGCACACTGCACTTCCTACCAATGTGCTATGTCAGTGTATTAAGTTTGAAGAAAATCCCTCAAGTACTTTTGGAGTTATGCTTGGGACAAGTAAATCTGATAAAGGGGAATAACTCTAAAAGTAGGCAAGGTAGAGTTATTGTTCTTGCACACTGCACTTCCTACCAATGTGCTATATCAGTGTATTAAGTTTGAAGTAAATCCCTCAAGTACTTTTGGAGTTATGCTCTGGACAAAACTTTAAAAGTAAATCTGATAAAGGGGAATAACTCTAAAAGTAGGCAAGGTAGAGTTATTGTTCTTGCACACTGCACTTCCTACCAATGTGCTATGTCAGTGTATTAAGTTTGAAGAAAATCCCTCAAGTACTTTTGGAGTTATGCTCTGGACAAAACTTTTAAAGTAAATCTGATAAAGGGGAATAACTCTAAAAGTAGGTAAGGTAGAGTTATTGTTCTTACACACTGCACTTCCTACCAATGTGCTATGTCAGTGTATTAAGTTTGAAGAAAATCCCTCAAGTACTTTTGGAGTTATGCTCCGGACAAAATTGGGACGGAGACACGGACGGACGGATGGACGGACGGGGGGGAAACCTATTTTTTACCCCCCCCCCCCGGGGGGGGATAAATAACATTAATAATATAACATCCCAGTGGCGTAGATCTAGCTGCCATTACACACAATACACCTGCACATGTGTACAAATCGGTGGTCGAAATCGGAATAGCTCAGAAATTAATGAAATAAAAATGAAATAGTGAGAAGTGAGATACACAAGCAGTAGAAATTATATTTTCAAAGACTGCACAAATCTTAAGGGTCGTATGCCGTACTACAAGGCTAGATTATTTCAACTGAAATGATATAAAATATGCTACCGGTATATCTAAATTCTAAGAGGACTCATTATGTAAAAAATTATGTTTTATTTTGCCATAAAAAAAGCGGGATATGACAACGGTATGGAAGGCACTTTCCCCAGCAATCCCCCACCCCCTGGACAATGGTATGCCATACAACTTGGCACTTGTCAGAAAACATTCTCCTAGACAACAGTATGGATGGCACTGATATATAACACCCCCTGGACAATGAGGTGGCAGGTACTTTTGCAAGAAAACACCCCCTGGATAATAATATGGAAGGCACATTTGCCAGCAGAAAACACCCCCCTGGACCAATTTCTGCCAGAAAACACCCCCCTGGACAAGGGTATGGAAGGCACTTCTGCTTGAAAATACCCCCCTGGACTGATTTTTGTCAGAAAACACCCCCCTACACAAGGGTATGGAAGGCACTTCTGCTTGAAAATAGCCCCCTGGACAGATTTCTGCCAGAAAACACCCCCCTGGACAAATTTCTGCCAGAAAACACCCCACTGGACAAGGGTATGGAAGGCACTTTTGCCAGAAAACACCCCCCTGGACAGATTTCTGCCAGAAAACACCCCCCTGGACGGATTTCTGCCAGAAAAACACCCCCTAGACAGATTTCTGCCAGAAAACACCCCCCTAGACAAGGGTATGGAAGGCACTTTTGCCTTAAAACACCCCCCTGGACAGATTTCTTCCAGAAAACACCCCCCTGGATGGATTTTTGTCAGAAAACACCCCCTGAACGGATTTCTGTCAGAAAACACCCCCGTAGACAAGGGTATGGAAGGCACTTTTGCCAGGAAACACCCCCCTGGACAGATTTCTGCCAGAAAACACCCCCTAGACAAGGGTATGGAAGGCACTTTTGCCAGAAAACACCCCCCTAGACAAGGGTATGGAAGGCACTTTTGCCAGAAAACACCCCCCTGGACGGATTTTTGCCAGAAAACACCCCCCTCGACGGATTTCTGTCAGAAAACACCCCCCTAGACAAGGGTATGGAAGGCACTTTTGCCAGAAAACACCCCCCTGGACGGATTTCTGCGAGAAAACACCCCCCTAGACATGGCCAAAAAAGGCACTTTTGTTTGTAAAATACCCCCTTGGACAAAAGTTTGTCCAGACCCCCCCTTGGACAAGACCCCCTGGACACCATGTCTGAAATACCCCCTGGACAAAAAAAAGTGCCTTCCACAGGGGGGGTGCGGATAAATTCTGGAATAGCCCATTGCGCAACACCATTTGTAGCTTCGCGAAAATATATGACAAATATAAATTTCTAAACCTCTCTGAAAGATCCGTATTTTTTGTGTCTTCCGATATACCGGAAATTTTGTCTAAATGCGTTTTTATCTGTCCATAGAATTTATTTGATTCCAAATTTGACAGAATATCACTGAAGACATCTGTATCCGAATTGTTGCCACTTCGCGACGCCATTGTGGTATGGATAAAAAATTTCCTTCTCTAAAAATAGCACCAGATCAGCTTTGTATCTTGTGTGGATACCATGGTGACATACTCAACAAATATAAAGGCGGCGAGAGACATGTTGGGGGCGGTGGGGATTGGGTCTCATCCACGAAGAAAAAGCTAAATTATTTGCTTTCATGGACCGACCTTTATAAAATTCACTTCAAATCAAAACATCTGTGGATTTATGAAGGGATCTAAGGCTTTTGAAAGTACTTTGCAGAAATAAAAATTGTGAATTAGCTCTACCCAAATTAGACAAATTTTGTTGGAAAATAGCTCAAGTAGCTAATGTTGATCTGTAATATATAAAGTTGCACCAAACGTTAGATAAATATTGTTGTTTCTTGTACCCGTTTATAAAAATGCAGAGGGTGATGCCATACTGATATCTTAAGCAGGGTTCGTATATTACACGCATCATATATACATACCCAGCGCCAAGTCATCCAAATTTTATCAAGAATACATCATTCTGTCCAGTTCATATTTCCGACCAGTCTGTAAATTGAGAGAACTTGTGAGAAAACACTCTTGTCTATTAGACCAAAGTTTTGATGTATTTGTGAAAGTTTATATATGGCAATAAAATAGGCTTAAACTAAACTAACTTGAACCAGGGATCTTATATACAGTCAGATATATATAAGATCCCTGCTTTAACTAAGTAGGTCTGTTACCTGACATGTATAAACCAAGTTTTTTATGTTTTTGTTTATATTTTCTCTTAGAGGTTTAAGCTGTGGGATGACACACAATGGGGATAGGCCTAAAGCCTAGATATCTAGGTGTAATCGAAACCGGAACAGACACAACCAACATAATGTCATTTTCTTATCCATACTTTTTGGACAAACACTAAGATTTGGCAGGTCTTGAACCTGCATGGCTGTAATACTCTTAGGTGTACAAGGGGAATTATTTCATCTAAAATGAAAATAGAAACAAGCATGGTTGTCTCTGACACAGATGTTGGTGGTTCTTAAATAACTAGGGGTTGCCAATAGTTTTGGGTGTTTGTATAATTCCTTGCATGCAAAACTTTAAACCACTTTCTACCTTCACTACAGGCCATATTTTGTAGTAAATTCAGTCAAGATTTACCTGACCCGATCGTATGATTCCTCTGAAGACTGTGTTGAAGTTTTAAATCAATCCCAAAGGTGGTTTACTGAAATGTGTGCATGATAGTACCTTGCATGCAAATCTTAAACCAAGAGTTTAGAAGTCAAACAAGGGCCATAATTTGAATTAAATTCATATTAAGAGTTATCTAACTTGAATGTCAGACACCCATGATGACATTACTGAAGTTGAAATTCAATCCCATTAGTCATTTCTAAATAATGTATTGTAGAAGTTTGTATGCCAAAATTTAACCCAAAACTTCTAAGTTCAGCATTAATTCAATCAAGAGTAATCTAACTTGATTGCTGGAGATCCTTGAACATTCTAAAGATATTTCAAATCAATTTGAGCAATGGTAACTTAGATATATGCATGGAAGTAACTTGCACATAAAACCTTCAACAGTTTAGCTTGCATGCAAAACTTTTAACTTATTTTTCTAAATTTAAAAAGGGCCATTAGCTGTAATAAATTTAGTCAGGAGTCCCAGGAGTCATTTAACCTGATTATTTACTACCCATAAATTAATTATATTGAAGTTTTAAATCAATCCAATGAGTGGTTTACGAGATATGTGCTTGCATACACAACTTTAACCAGATTTGCTAAATCAAACAAGGGCCATAATTTGAATTAAAAACATACAAGAGTTATCTAACTTGACTGTCTGACACAGCTTAAGATTTTAATGAAGTTTCAAATCAATCCCATAAGTGGTTATTTAGACATATCCATGATAGTAAATTTGTATGCAAAACTTGAACCAAAGCTGCAACGCAAACACTTCAGCAAATGACTGCTTGGGTTAGTCAAGCTGAAAATTGATGCATCCAGAGTGTATAAGAGCCCATAATTTTAAGAGTAAGTAAGAGTTATGGAACTTGAAATATCTACTCGGCTTAAAATGGTAAATAATTGCTCTAGTTTGGAAGCAGAAATGAAGATAGTCGAGGAGAAAAGTTTACCAAAACTTTAAACTTAATGTAAAATTGATGTATTTTAGTGTACAAGGCCCTATAATTTGGTGTAGAAATGAGTCAGAGTGATGAACGTGCACTACCTTCTCAATCTATGATAGTAAAAAATTTTACAAATTTGAAAGCAATAACTTTGACAGTTGAAAAGAAAAGTTGACCTCAACATAAATCTTGACAGATCATTAAAAGTATACAAGGGCTAATAAAATGGTTAATGAGCGAGTCAGTGCTATGGAACTTTTAAATATCTGCTCATCTAAGGATGGTAAATAAGTCAAAGTTAGAAAGCAAAAGCTGTGATAGTTGGAGAAAAGCTAACCTTAGCATAAAACTTAATGCAAGGTGTGATGCTAACACCAACAGCATGGCAACACTCTCATTATTCCTTGAAGAGTTCAGCTAAAACTACTTCAAATACGCTTACTGGAGGTGCAAGTTTGTCAAACTGTCTTCAAATTAAGGTAGCATGTTTATATTGAAGAAAGGATTCAAGGTGTTAATTGTTATACATTTTTTATTTTTTTCTATGATGTATATGTACAAGAATAATAAAATGCGAAATTTTAACTTTAAATGACATAACATTTACTTTTTAAATTACAATGTAGAACTTTTTAACCACTTTGGGATACAAAAAAATGTAATAAACAAATCATTAAACATTAATTTAATGATATTGCAACTATATGTCATAATATCTTAACAGAAAGCCAAATCCGGTAAATGCTTTTGTATGAATAAGTACCGTGATGCAAAGTTTAAAATGATAAAATGACGACACTTGTAAATAACAAAGATTCATTTATTAATCAAGTTCTGCTTAACTGTACACATGTTGGAAATTACTAACTTTTTACTTAAAAATTGGCAGACTTTTAACAGTTTGACAGAAAATATGTCCTATTTCAAAATAACTTACAACGAAATTAACAAAAAATAATAAAAATGTCATGTAGAGAAAATTCTGAAATAAGACATATTTTGTCAAGGTTAATCAATTTCAAAACTGTTCAACGTCACGTGGTTTTTAAAATGCTTAATGTATTCTTTTCACATAAAGCACAATTACACATCTACTCTAAACAGCACAATCATATCTTGCCCTTTCAATCCATCGACACATGACCTGAGGAATCAGTAGACAACAAAATTAAAATCAGATCATATGGCTTATCACAAAAAACGGAGACAAATCCGTACCGCCATCTAGCACAAAATAAGGATGTCATTCAACTGTACTGCTTCATGAAGCAGGTATAAACAGTTTTGTCCTCATTCTAGATATCACTAACTGAACACTTAAAACAAAAAGTCTTCATAAGGCAATGTTTTAATTACAATAAATATCATTGTAAATTAAATTTTTTAAAAGTTGTAACACTTAACTTTCATTAACTAACCTTTTTGATTTATCAATTTAGTGTCTACTTGATGGTAAATTTCATATTTCTTCTAAATAGTTTGAGGATTTTCCTCCAAAATAAATCCTTGAGTAGAGATTTTCCAATGTATGTACAATGATTAAAATGATTAAAGTCTGTGATGCTGTTACACTTTTTGTTGTCCTTTTCCTTGTTGCACAGGTAAGTAAAGCTTGAACTCTGCTGGTAATTCATCTTCTGAATATAATCTATCTGAGAAGTAGACACGTCGGATTCGGCAGTTTGCATGGATCTGAAATTAGACAAGAAAAAGATTTAGATTAATTATATAAATGGACTTACCAACCGTATAAAGCTATTAGAGAGCAAAGATGTCTAAGATATAAATATTTCATTAAAGAACCAAGTGAAATAAAAAGGGTAGAAGAAATGACTCAACTTGAAATTAAATAAATCGGATATACAGAAAAAGACAGGACAAAACACGACATATTTACAGTAACCCATCAAACATAGAGCTGATGGCCACTTTATTGAAGCTCAGTCAAACCTGTGATAAAGACCATCTCTGGACAGAGACCAAGAAGGAAATAAAGATCAGTATGGAGAAAAGTGCCTTGTTCATTTATTGTTTTATTGTAGAAACACTTGTAAATAGGGACCAGCATAGACAGCTTAAAATTCTTCTTAGGCAGTGGTGTTTGTTCACAGGTTTGACTGTACAACATTTTTTGGATATCCGAAACATCTGACAACTTTTTTTTATAAAATCCATGCTAATACTCCAAACAGTTTTTCCATTCAGAGAACTATATAATCCACAGGTTGTTGTATCTACCTGTACACGGAGTGTTTCAATGTAGTTTGTTCCGTATGCTCTTCTGGTAAAGTCTGACAAATTGAACTGAATCTGGTTCCAACCATCGTCCAATCTCATAGGCATAGTACAGATAAATGGCTTTACTCTCGTTGTGCTCTGGTAGTTGCTAGCTCTGAACCGTCTTCTAACATTCTTGTCATCTAGTACCTGAAGGGTGATACATGTACAAATGTATAACCATTGGAATGTCCGATTGAAAAACATGCTACATGAATTACACATTTACCAAAAGTACATTTATCTAATGATCATAAAGGAAACAGCCAACTATCCAGACAGGCACAAGGGAAGGCATTAAAAGTGGAAGACCACTGCTCGATTTTCGATATGTTTAATCTTTACATTTTAGTAAGCTTCAAAAGGCAGTTTCTCTGCCAGACATATGCTTTTTAGTTTTCTCTTTTAAAAACTTCTTGAAAATATGGACTTCAGTAATCATATTTTTATTTAGTTTTTTAGAAATATGGGCTTCCAGATCAAACAAAAAAGACGCCTGAGCATATATTCTCTTATAAATCCTCAACTGGCTGACTTGTCTTTCATAAACTTTGTTGTAATACTAACCTGAACTTCAAATGTGAAGTATTTCTTTAAGTTCTTTATAATCATCACTAAGAATGGCAATTTGATACCGAGTGTTTTCTTTGGATCTGCTGGACATGTTATATATGTTGTGCTGAAAAAAGAAGAAACACTAATAAGGGGCTTCTTCTATATGAACAATATGAAAACAAAACAATAGTACTTGAGTGAGGGAAATTTGTAACAAGTCTGAATTTTATCAACCCACATGTAAATTTAAAGACAGAATCTTGCATGTCAACTGGCAACATTCTTCAAAACTGCTCGGAAACAAACTTTTCTAAAACACCAACATCTCTTTATTGTTTGAATAAACACATATATTATATTAATTAGTTAAACAGTTTTACTTCTTGAATATTTTGGAACTTGGTACTCATCAGATAACAAACATCATCAACTGTACATACCTAACATTTGTTCCAACAATTTCTAATACTAGTGACTGGATATCATTGTCTGTGATACGTTTTATATGACCATTCCGCACCTGCAAGCACAAGATTATACAATATTAGTTATAAACAAGGAGTTACCAAAACATGCATCTTTTCACACTCACTAGAGACTCTAAATCAATGTGAAAAACCTATTAACTGCTAACAAATGAGTAGTCTTCTCAGAATCTACCTAGCAACCATGTGTATCTAACACACTAAGTGATCAAGTTTCTTAAAATAGCTTTGAAGAAAGACAAAAGGCAATTAAAACATCAAAGTCAATTAATATTTTGGTCATATACTGTTTAAGTTTCCTTCAGTGATGAGTAGGCCCAAGTTTTATTAGCATGGGAACATGGATGAACACTGTTCATTTGTTATGGTTTAAAGTGAAATTACAAAAAACTGCCATTACTGCGTACATTTTAACAAAAGAAGCGCGATTATGCTTTCAAAACACATAATGCATAGTTGCTACAGTCCATATAAGTGATACACATAGTAAAACGCGTGATGCAAACAAACCAATACACAAAGAAGAGTCACTTCCGCTTTACACACCCCGCTTGAAACTTGCTCAATTTATTCAAAATACACATTTACTACGAAAGTAACAACTTAGTATATCAAAAGTTTAACATTTTTTCTACGAAATGGCTAATTAATACTTCTGATCTTTATGTCAATACAAGAAAATATGTAAGGATGCAACAACATATGTATCTTTCCGGTTGCCAGCCATGTCACTATGGCGATCATCGATAAATGCATAAAAATGATAAAGTATTTTTCTTACCTTCTTGTCCCATATTTGCAATGGTTTGCTTCCAATACTGTACAGTATTGATAAGAAGCCACTTTGGAATGTGTTTTTGAACATTTTACAATTAACAAGTCTCTAAAAACACATAAAAAATTATTTTTTCCGAGACGACTTTACACACGTCCTACTCCCGTTGAATTAAGTTGTCAAGTGAATGCAGTGTCTCACTTTGGGTTGTCAAGGGGAAGTTATTAGGTTGGCGCGTGAACACGAGTTGCTACGAGTGATAGGTGAACTACAAAGTCAAACTGTATCTAATCACTTAGATTTTTGAGAAAAATGTATAATACTTATTTTCATATGAAAATTTCATATTGTTATAATTCTTTCTGCAACATTTATTTGTTAGTATCAATGTAATGTGGAACTATTTTCTCGGAAGTATATCCGGTATTAGTTGTTCGCCCACGCTATGCATGAGTTGTCGTTCTTCATTACTAAACACATGTAACTGTTTACTTTCGGTTTTTGCAAGATATATATCAGTCTTACCAATCTCACAAAAAATCTTTACCTTTTTTGCCGTGGAAAATTATGAAGTAACAATTTGAGTGCCGATATCAGATGCATGTGTTAAAGTTAAATTAATGCGGTAGATGATGCTTTAAAATAGAGGGTTCCGGATTAAAGTAAAGATGTAGGCCTAAAGAATCTAATATATTTAAATTAATTAAGAGTCTTGCGCATATATGTTTATAAGAATTGTGATTAAACATTCATCAGTAGGAAAAAAGCATGCTTTCTCGCATTTGCACGGATTTAAGGGCTTACTGGCAGCTAGCAAGTAGTTGTATTTTATTATTATTATTATTATTATTATTATTATTATTAATTATTACTTATTAAAGATATAATTAGGCGTTCTACAAAATTTTTCTTATTGGCGTCATTAAGAACTATCTGGAGCTAAGCAGATCATCTGAAATTAAAAAAATAAAAGTCAAAAAGAACATTATAAATCTAGCGACTCTAAGATATTTACAATAAATCTAGCGACTAAGATATGTACAATACTACACTAATAACAAAAACTATCTTTAAATGGGATAGTCGGCGGTAAAATATATTGTAAAAAATCCTGTAAGCAGTAAGATTAATGCGCCAAATGTCAGAGGGTGTGAAAAATGTGTACACTGACCGGGACGCGAGCCAAAGACCCTTAAATTCGCTTTCAGGGCAAATGTGCTTCCCCGACTTTTCCTCCCCAATAGTGATTAAGACTGTGCCGTGACATGTGCAACAGGAAAACAAACTGAATCCTTGTTTCTCTTATTAAATATAATAATCGAAATATTGACCGGTATTCACTGGCCAAGAAAGTGTAATTACTGTATACTAGAAATTTAACATTAGTTTGGAGGTAACAACATATTATATTGATATATATAATTAAATATATTAAACATCTTTCGCGAAAGACTGAAAACGCAAGAGTCTTTTATTTACTTTTTTGTGCGGAATTATCCAATTAAAAGGTGTCGTACAAAGTAACTTGCAATCTAAAAATTGTTATACAGTCTACTTGTTAAAAGTTACCAACTTTGTATGTCCACATTTGTATGTTTTTAGAGTGTTATCGTCCATATGACGAATGCCCCCAGAAGAGGTTAGTTATTTTAGGTTTCGGGTGATAGTGCAAGATACAGAACGCGTCCAGTTGCAGACACCCTCAGTTCTTAAACATGCCCGTTAACCACTAGGCCACTGACAATGACACAAATTTTATTTCACTGATCCGCACCTGTTGGATCACCTGAGTGCTTTTAAAGCTTTTATATTTTGATGCTGATCCCTAGATGGATGTTGTCTGAGTACTGTCGGTACCCCGTTAGTAATGACCAATTAAGAAATACAATTACCTACACTTTATACACCGGTCCGGAAGATGGTCTTATTACAGCAACTGCAAATTAATAGAGTTTAATCAGAATCCTGATGGCGCACGATGATTATGAAGTGCAGCTCCGAGTCGAACATAGGGTGAGCACATAGACTTGCCGATTTAATGATAGCTGCTACCTTTCTTATTTCTAGTTTAAAACATTGATGAGTAAATAAAAACATTGTTAAATGACGCATTTGATATCGAACAACAGAAGAACAGACTACGTACGTCGCCCAGGAGATCGAAGATGCATATATTTAAGAGTGAAACGCTGTGTACTTGTTAATTGGATTGACAAAATCAGAACTGACGGTCTCCTTGTGAAGTTATACAGTACGGATTGGAAGCACAATGTAACACATGGACCAAGTTTACCTGTTTTACAGACTGACTTGTGTCAGTGTTGACATAGTCGTATGTTTTTTTACAACATGGTGTCCCTGAAGCTGGAACCTAAAGCATGCGATGAGTTGCAGAGTGTTTGGCCAGGCAATAGTGACATTTAAAAGAAGTTGCATTACATACCTACATAGTGGTATCTAAGGAGGTGTATTGTCACCCACACTTTTCAGCTTTTCATAAATGACTTAGGATCCTATCTTTCGAGAGGAGTCAAAGCTGCCCCTGTGCTGATAACCTTATACATGCACTTTGGTGTTCAGGTGAGTATGCATCGGCTGCAACTTACAGGATGAAATGAGCTGCAGACATGCTTTCAGCATGAAGTACGAACAGACACGAACAAGTGTTTGGCCACACACTTACTGCATCCTCCGTTGCTATATGAGACGGTGAAGAAGAAGTAGCAAACAATCGTATATAACCACTCGGTGTTGGCGAACCTATTTCAAATGTCTTGTATGTGGAATATCGGTAATGTCTAGAGACAACGAATGAGTAAAGTATAATACATGTTATAAGATCGACTGGTTGAGTACTACATTGTAATATTGTTGGCATGCACGACGAACTGTGTAACTGTCGCAGAGTTAAGGTATGTATGATTGTGTCGATTAATTGGACACAAACTGATTGAGATAGAAATGTATACAGCTGTAAGTCGTGTTTGTTATACCACTCAATATTAAGATGCTACTCCCTTGCATGCTATATTATGCCGAACATTTTGCAAGAATTCTGAATCGCCCATGAATATAACGGAACTAATCCGATTATGCTACTTTGATAGGTGTCCTTCAATTTCTCTATTGCTTGATTGTTGTGTTTTTGTAATATAACAAACGTACAGACCAATGTTTAACAAATCTTCTTGTCCTTCCCTACTTTTGTAGCATCTACCTTGTGATCTGTTGACTCCCAAATAAAACATTACCCTAACCTACCCATCCCATCGTCCATTTAGTCAAACTCCAACTGCAGTGTGCATGGGGGCCTATAGACTTGACGCGCGTCAACCGACAAGATTGTTGATAAGATCTGAAATAAAAGAACGATAAGTTAATTTGGTTAAAAACAAGTTAAAAACAGAGCAGGTTTATTTAGTGAGTCTTCAATCTGACTAGCAGCCTGTAGACTGAACTTTGAGCTAGACAAGGTGAAAAATAAAACTACGTGTACATGTAGTTGAAAATGGTTCTCGGGGGGAAAAGGCAGTATTTCAAGTACTAGTAATCAGTTTTGCTTTGAACTCCTGGAATTCTTGTGAATATGATGTTTTATGCAGGATGTTGTGAAACATAACCAGGCGATGCTTTGGTCAATGCACCGAGGACGCCTCCACTGAAGGACAGTCACCATATCGGTTACGCTGTACATCCGGCCATATGCATGCGTATTCCAACGAGCAGCCTGCAAACAAGGAGACAATACTGTGGAGCTGTATTCAATTTTAAGTCGGGGGTCGTACGAGTGTCGTGTATGTTGTTGAAACCCAGTGTTTGATTTGCGTTTTGTGTTGTTGTCTATCTGCCTGTTCAATGAAACTCATTTGTTACTGATATGATCAGGTATTTATATGAAGAAACTGTTTGTTTCTAACACGTGAAGCTGAGTATGGTATCGGACCGTTTTTTTTTCGCGGAAACCATGTTGCAATTCATAGAGCAGATTTGACCTATAGTAAAACGCACTATCACTGAAGAAGATTAATATCCCCGTCGTGGCTTGGACAAGGGAGTGGATATATGAATACCAAAAAGAGTGTAACCACTTAACACATTCTCTTTCCACCCAGTTGTTTCTGAGAAAAAGCCTGAAAAAATATGTTTGTACACTATACCTATGAAAAAAAATCAAAGGGTTGAAACTCAATGAAAAGTTATCTGAGGGAAAGAGACCGAGGGTATGCCCAAACACGAATGGTACCTCACTCCTGTGAAGTCTCATTGATTTCCATCCAGTAGTTGCTGAGAAATAGCGCGGACAAAATTTGCTGGAAAAGGGGCGTACGTAACTCAGTGGAAAATTATCCAAGCGCAACATACTGGCCGACAACATACATAAATAGGTTTGAAACCAATCAGGGGAAAATAGTCGTCCCGCCGCCCCCAGGATTGTCCAAGCAAGCAAATACTACAAGAAGTCAGCTGAAGCTCAACTGCCCAAATCCGAATCAGTCATAACTGCAGCAATGAAGGACATATTCTTCATGGCTTCCAACAATCTCCCCCAACATGTTGATCTCAGACGTCAATGACCATTGCATTTATCTGTGAATTTAACTTGTTGAATACACTTAAAACATGCATTCTGGTTTATTAATTGACTTCTGTCTTGCATAACACTTTGATCGGATGGTCACGTTGATACTTTGTGTATTTGAGCCATTTAATCATAAATGATTGCTGTGACAGATGTCACAAATTGTGTATCAATGTTGAACCTAGCTCACGGTGCTGTGGCAGCTGTACCGGCTCGGGTCATTTGAGGCCACTTGGTTGATTTTCATTTTAAAGAATACGTGTCTAGCACTATATAAATAACAAAATGTGGACTGCTGTGAACTTCTGTGGCAAAATAGCCACTTTAAGTGACTGTATTCAATATGAACATTAATGAATCTTTTGAAGCAGCAAGTTGAAGTAATAAATCACAAGAAGTCACACTCTTTATATAATAAATCATCGCTCAGATTATGTCGTTATGCACGAAAGTAACAAGTATAACCTTGTTTTTCTATTCTTTTAAAATATGCACATTCTTTGACAGGGTTGTTCCAGCCCGATGTCCTTGAAGGTGGATAGGCATACTTCCTACGAGCATAGTACATTGTACATGTGTTCAAGAAATGCCAAAGTGCATGGTTGATGAGTCTGCATACGTCAAGAACACTTTTGAAACGACAATTCCAAGTATCTAACATAATTTTACATATTCTGATTCACAGAAATGTCAACGGACTCATCAACCATAATTTTGTGTTTCCCACTTTGTGGTCGATGTTTTGAAGCGCTTAGGCATCTTGTGCAAGGAGGTTCAATATAGCACCATTCACTTCACCAGTGTTTCAATGTGTCTGGAATCCACTGTCCGTGAAGTAATGAGGCTGACTGAGCTCAAACAAGGCAAGATGCTCAAGTGCTTTACATTGTAAAACTTCTGTTCTCAATGCTCTGATTGAGACGGCAAGTTTTGATTTCCACGGGCATGTGATTAATGACAGCTAGAAGCAATGGGAGGACACTGAGAGATATTGTACACAGTTATGTGAGAGTGTTTATGAATACCTAAATGTGTTTCCACTTAACATATTCGCTTTCCATCCAGTTTTTGATGAGAAAAAGCCTGAAAAAATAGGTTTGTACACTGTACCTATGAAAAAAACAAAGGGTTGAAACTCAATGAAAAGTTGTCCGAGGGAAAGAGACCGAGGGTATGCCCAAACATGAATGGTACCTCACTCCTGTGAAGTCTCATTGATTTCCATCCAGTAGTTGCTGAGAAATAGCGCGGACAAAATTTGCTGGAAAAGGGCAGTACGTAACTGATATCTATAACCATATTTTTGTACTCAACAACTGAACTGCAGCTTACAATCCAAACATTTAGTGAAAGTCTCATATTGTTTTTAATTTGGTTTTAGTTACTGTGATGTTTGTTGTGTGGATGTAATTGGATGTTTGTTGTCAGAATCTACCTGCACA
The DNA here is from genome assembly GCA_022818135.1 of Saxidomus purpurata. Lineage (NCBI taxonomy): Eukaryota > Metazoa > Mollusca > Bivalvia > Venerida > Veneridae > Saxidomus > Saxidomus purpurata. Next base: position 33,124,957 of record JAFMSR010000012.1, read on the forward strand.
TTTGTTTTGAAGCTCAAGAAATCATGCACTATCAATTGGTGTCTGATATGATTGCAAGACTGTGGCAAAGCTTGACGTTATCATATTTGCAGTATTGCCACATGCCACCAATTATATGCTATCCAATCACAGGCAAATTGAGGTAGATGTGTCAAGGAAGAACGATCCATATGCCTCCAACAAAATTGTTCAGTTACTAAAACAAAATACAAGTGTCTCAACTGGACTTGGATATCTGATTATTTCTGTCTCAGTTTGTATTCTGAGATAAAGGGTAAAGGTACTCACTGAGAACTATTTAGAAACAGTAAGATATTCCTCAATTAAGAATATGCTTGGATGATTAAAGATGATTGCTGTGGATGATAATAAAAAGAAAGCATACACATTTAATACAAATCTATTCAGTCTGTTACAATATATAAGTTAGGACGGAATACTGATATATCACAGTAAAACACAAAATATTATTAGAATCACATGTAGAAATTTATACACGATTCTTTTGATGCAAAAATGAAAACAGCACCTTGCAATTACAAACTATTCATGTTTAAATGACATCTGGAACAGTCTAACCTCCTTTCTGCAAAAACTTACAGTTTTCATTGTTTTCTTGCCTTTAGAGTGATACCTGACAAACAAGAGACTGAGTGGAGTAAGCCATACTGTAAGTTTCTAGAACAAATCTAGAATTTACCAAAGATATTAAATATGTATACACAACTACATAAAGGTAAATAATTTGTATTTCAAAAGGCACTTTAACAATTAATACTTTATACTGGCAACAGTAAAACACTAACAACAACACCACACCTGGAGTGTTAAACACATATTGTTAAAACACAAACATTTGTCAATGATAAACCTTGTCATACGGCAATGTTCCATGGCTAAACTGTGCATTACCTGTGGAATATGGTAGTATGGTATATTAGGGTTTTATCGTTGGTACCGGTTTCCCATATGACCAACGCCCCCAGAAGAGTTTAGTTATTTTAGGTTTCGGGGGATAGTGCAAGATACAGAAAGTGTCCCAATTCCAGAGACACCCCTGGTTCTTTATCATGCCAGGTTTTCACCCATACATGGGACCTCAGTTTTTAAGTCTCATCCGAATGACTGTTAGTAATTTTAGTTGGTAGGCCCTGGGAATTGAACCCACAACCCCGAGATTACAAGTCTCGTGCTCTACCTATTGAGCTATCCGGGCTGATGAAATATAGTGACGGAATATGGTAGCATATAGTATGCTGTTTAAAACAAGAGGGCCCTATATATCGATCACCTCAATACAAGTCCACTTGCATAATGGGTGTAGTCAATTTTGACCCAAGAGGCATGATTTGAACAAAATAGGTGAAAGGCCACAAGACATACCAAATAGGTTTTCCTATTTAAGTCTTTGTAAAACAAGTGACCCCCTTGGCCGGGCCAATATTGACCCCAGGGGTATGATTTGAACAAACTTTGAAGAATTCTACTAGGCAATGCTACATGCTAAATATCTAAGCTCTAGGTCCTGCGGTTTAAGAGAAGATTTTTAAAGTTTGTCCTGTATAAGCTTATGTATAATCAAGTGACCCTCTGGAAAGGTCAATTTTGACCTGGGGGTCATAATTTGAACAATCTTAGTAGAGGTCCATTAGGCATTTATATATGCCAAATATCTAATCTCTAGGTCTTGTGGTTTAAGAGATTTTTCAAGTTTTTCCTTTGTAAAACCCGGGGGTCATAATTTGAACAATCTTGGTAGAGGTCTACTAGACAATGCCACATGCTAAATATCTAAGCTCTAGGCCCTGCGGTTTGAGAGAAGAAGATTTTTTAAGGTTTTCCTATTTGTTGCCATAGCAACCAGAGTTCTGCATGGAATGGAATTCTTTGAACAACTTTGATAGAGCTTCATGCAAGGAACAACCCTGCAAAGTTTCATTACCATTGGCTCAGTGGTTTCAGAGGAGATGTCGTTTGAAGGAAATGGTGGACGGACAGACGGACGGACAGAATGTGATCCTTATAGCAGCTCACTCTGGCACTTTGTGCCAGGTGAGCTAAAAAAACAGAGATAACCAAGAGTAATAGATGCTTGAAGTAACCTTGGTCAAGCTCTTGGCCCCATCTCAAAAAGATTTCCAAAACATATGAAGGTTAATGCAAAGAAAATAAACATGTGTATGTTCAGAAACAAATTAGCTGTTATAACTCATAAAACACTGACAACACAAACACAATGCCATGATAAGATTAAAACACTTCACTGGTATAAGTCTCAAACATCTGTCTCAATGTTGGCTAGACGTTTGTCAGTTTCAAAACTAAACAGTTGCCAGTTTTCAAAACCAAACAGCCAGAAAACTGAGATCTGAGACTGTTTTCAGAGAAAGGTTTTCAATGTCACCTACTTGTTCTTATAAGACAGTATTTACTTGTTCTAATTGTGTTAAGCCATACATGAATGATTAATTCTTGTACATGTTAAACATCAATACTGAAAATTGCGATGTGCATTTGCATCTAATAATTATAATTTTGACCATGCTTGTAGCCTAAACAAAGTATGTACCAAGTTGGCACCAACTACTCCCAAACAAAAGAGAAGTTTCCTTCTGACCGTTAAAATATAAAATAGTTAACATAATGAGTAAATGACTAAATGCAAAGGCAGTATGGATGCTACCTTTTATATAATGAGAATCAGCTTCACTCGCAATCTACATGTACATGCATCAAAAGATAACCGATGACCCTTAAAACTGTTAACTGTACACTAACAATACTAACACTCTTCAAACTGTTCTATTTATTCCTTTTTTGTGGGGTTAAATGCCTGTTTCAACAGTATTTCATATAAACACAGACAGGCAGTTTACATAACCACACTTCCTGGAAAGGGTCAGTAGTAATCTCCCTTACTCCAGAAGACACTGCAAATTTTCTCCCATAGAGTGAGATCTGTAACTGGGTTAAAATCCATGGTCTTTAAATCAGTGACAGGCTAAGCGAGTTAAAGGCAGCGACTTTAACCACATGACCACAGAGAAAACCTCATACATTTAATATAGCTTTAAGTAAGGAGTAGTGATACTGTTGTTTTGAGGTATAAGACCCATTTAAAGTGACTGTCAGTTCACGGGCGGGCAGTTTACCTAACTTTCATTCCTGGGAAATACCAGTATTAGGCCCCAAACCTCTAAGAAACAGACAACTTTCTGAAACTAGAACTGTCACAAGAGTGACGAATTATACCCCCACAATACAGCTTTGTCACAGAAGTATGGCAACCATAAGAAAGGAATGGCCACAAGGACATAGAGTTGAGTTATTATACAATAACTTGTGTAAATGTATTGTTTTAATAGCATACAAAATGTGTAAGGTTGACCTTGACCCTAGTGACCTTGACCCCGAAAATTTTTTTTTGCTTAAAACAATCTAAAAACCAAAAATAAATAAAAATCTATTATTAGTAACAGTGACCTTGACCTTGACCCTAGTGACCTTGACCCCGAAATTTTTTTTTTGCTTAAAACAATTAAAAAACTAAAAATAGATAAAAATCTATTTTTAGTAACACTGACCTTGACCCTAGTGACCTTGACCCCGAAAATTTTTTTTTTGCTTAAAACAATCTAAAAACTAAAAATAAATAAAAATCTATTTTTAGTAACAGTGACCTTGACCCTAGTGACCTTGACCCTAGCGACCCAAAGCTTTCTTTCCACCCAAGCTACCTACACACCAAGTTTCATTACAATTGGTCACTCCTAACTAAAGTTATTGAGCAAAAACCATTTTTCTATTTTTAGTAACAGTGCCCTTGACCTTGAACCTAGTGACCCCAAATGCAATCCCAAGCTTCCTCTCTACACAAGCTACCTACACACAGAGTTTGATTGCAATTAGTCACTCCTAACTTGAATTTGAGCGGAAACCATTTTTCTATTTTTAGTAACAGTGACCTTGACCTTGACCCTAGTGACCCCAAATGCAATCCCAAGCTTCCTCTCCACACAAGCTACCTACACACCAAGTTTCATTGTAATTGGTCACTCCTAACTTGAGTTATTGAGCGGAAACCATTTTTCTATTTTTAGTAACAGTGACCTTGACCTTGACCCTAGTGACCCCAAAGTTGAACTTGATCTGTATTTCATGAAGTTGCACGTGTGTACCAAAAATTATTCAAAAGGGTAAAGTCGTTCATGAGTTATCATCCGGAAACCATGAAAACCAACAGACCGACCGACAAACAAACAAACCGACAAGCTCACTCCTATATACCCCCATCAAACTTCGTTTTGTGGGGGTATAATAAAGAAACATGCCTAGTAGCAGGACTTAAACCCACCAATCAATGAGAGGCAACAGATTTCCAGTCAGCGACTCTAACCACTTGACCATAGAGGTGGACTAACGAGTATTGTCAAACTAGGTAAGTTGTTCAAGAGTTTGACAGCATTTTTATTGAGTGAACATATAGATCTATATATGTAAATCATTTGAAAACTAATTATCATTATAAGTTCTCCTTCGAGTGAGATCACTCTTCTTTTGAGGTGATACTGGTAACTAGTGGTACTGGAAGTGATATTACCCTTCAAAGTGACCATCATGATTTTAAGAAAGACATTAATCACTGTTTATAATACTTGAAACATGATCAGTGCCAAACTAATAACCAAAATAAATTAATCTGTATCAGTTTTATTCCTACTGAATACAGAGAAAGTCAGTGAAAATCCAAGACAAAACTTTTCTGTTAATATGTATATTTTGATTTACATCTTTCAATACAAGAAATAACTGTATATAACTCATTATCTGAATGTTTTCAACGTATTTTACTGTTTCTTGCATTGTTCTTAAGTTGACCAGCACCTAATATGGAAATTTTGAAGGGTAATACAACTGTACTGACAAATAGACAACAGATGAAGGTGCATCACAACAGCTCACCTTGAAAACATTGTACCGGGATGAGTAAAAACATAATATGAACATGTTTGTAAATTGCACACTTTTCTGAGTAATATGATTTTTATATGATTACTGAACTATCCCTATATAAATAAATCTGCTTACTCAATAACCTAATTTACCCACAACATAATTCATGAAAAAATGCATGGAGACAATTGACTTTCAAATCACCATATAAATAAATAGGGAGTAACAATGATTTAATGAGAACAATCTTTACATGCTGCCACTGCAATAATGCTTGTGATAGATTTTGATATATCAGTGATATGATACATTAGTTAATCAAGCGCTATTTACATATCACAGAACTTTTGACGCTAAGTTATAGAACACAGTTGAATAACTTGCCAAGCTCTTCCTTTGCCATGACACCTTACATTTATATTAAAGGCAGATCACTTTTTAAAATCTGATGCCCTCTCCACAGGACACAGAGTGACGATTCATTCTCCAGTCTGCTTGAAAAGGTTCTTACAAAAACAGCATAACTAAATTCACACTTACTTTCCTACAGATTCTAGTTACTGGCAAGAAATGAAACATTCGTTGTTAAAATTTTGATAGAATACTCTGAAAGCAAAACCTATATATTGCTTTTTGGAAATTATTTTAGCTGAGATGTGTATCTCTAGTTATCACTGTCATACAGAATTGCTGAAGCATTGTTGTCTCCTGTGTATGTATGTCCACTGGTACCCAGCATTGTTTGTCCACTGGTACCCATCATAGACTTCTTCAACTGGTTATAGCTCCAATTTAACTGCTGTACCTCATGTTGGTGCCGGTGTCGTGTTTCATCCAGTTCCTTCAACAGATGGTCATTGGTCTGCACAAGTGACCTGACACAATAAAAACAATGCAAGTAATACATAGTAGAATGTGACCAAAATTACCCAACTATTTTGTAGTCAGTGCCAGTGCTACCCTTCATTCACAGTGAACTCTTTTCTTTCATTTAGGTGTATACGACTGTATGTGTGTGCAAGTGTGTGATCCCTAATTGAAACACTGGTGCTTTTTCCACTACTGTTGTTATATAAGACATCAAGTGCTTAATTTAGCACATTTAAGATTATTCACAGTGTGCTAAATAGAGCTTTACAGAACATAAACACAGAATAAACTACTTTTTTCCAAACACATGTCAAAATGCTTAAAACAGCTCAAATGTTTCGATTTCAGCAAGTGAGCTAGTTTTAGACACCAAAGTTTCCAGCAGTAAGTGCTCCTGCTTTTGTTTTTAGTGCTGATCATGATCAGTCTGCATTGCAATCCATGCACACTTAGCATTACTTGCACTCTTTGCTGTTCAGTAACTTAAAGCAATTTTTCCAGAGCACCTTTTTTTTTTGGCAACCGTCAATTATAGGATGAATATTAAGTCCTATTTCGAAAATTCAAAAAGGTAAGTGCATTAGTACTCAAAAAAAGGAACTTACTTATGACTGTCCTGTAACATACTAGACAACTCCTGTAACTGTTTGAACTGTTTTAGTTGTATTTGTTGTTTCTCTATATCTCTCTTTAGCTGATCATTCTGTTGCTGTATACTTTCTGAAATTCAACAGATGTCTGACAATGTAATAATACGTCTGATAACTAACTTTCCCTCTTCTCAGACAATTTTCTGTGATCACAGGAAGCTGATATATTCTAGTATGTTTTGATTTTTGAGCATTGCCATTTTATACAATGACCATGCAATAAGTTGGAAGCTTTCAGGGTATAAAGCTCACCGTATTTCTATTGACAGTTCAGACTTGACTGCAATAATGAATATCACTTGGGGCCCATCGTTCCCTTAATGTTACTGAAATGATAGTAGTATAAGAGGTTTCTACAAAAATGAGAAAACTCATTGCAAGCTATATTTAGCATGTTAATGTTGTTAGCTGATGGTGATGTAATAAATACCCCAGTTAAACAAGGAACTGAAATAATGAACAGCTTTAATCATTTACCAAAGCAACAGTGTCAGGTTTATGTTCCTTAAGGTCAGTGGTTTCAATCTTGCTACTGGCCGATTTTTTTAAAGAAATAAATAAATGTAAATTAAATAGTCATAAATCCTCTGCTTTTGTCATTGTAAGGTTTCTAACCTAGCTGTGTTTGATTTATGCTCTGTGAAGTGCTGTATGATTCCCGCTGCTGCAACTTCTGTTGTAACCGCTTGTTTTCTCCAGCATATGACTGTATTTTATCTTTCAACATTTCCTTTAAGAAAGATAATAATGAGTAAAGAACTGTTGTTTTTTTTCATAAAAAAATGTATGTCTCCAACCCCTATGACCTTGACCCCAAATTATAAAATGCACGACTAAACTTCATACTAACACTTTTATGAAAATCCAGCAAGGGACTTTGGAATAACACACATATATTTTTCTTTTTTCAGGTCCCTCTGACCTTGACCTTTGAGTTAGCGGCCCAAAATGACAATGCACAACTAGTCTTCATACTGATGCTTCCTGCAAAATTTTATGAAAATCCAGCAAAGTGTAATGAGAAGAAGCACAAACAAGATTTTTGGTTTTAAGGTCCCTGTGACCTTGACCTTTGAGCTAGTGATCCCAAACTAAAACATGCCCAACTAGACTTCATACTAATGCTTCTCAGCAAGGTTTGTGAAAATGTACCAGAAAATGTAACCTGTAGTGTTATTAAGGCTTAACTAAATATCACCATGTCATCTTTAAGTTAATATGCCAAACGTCTTCAAAGTCCCATAACTCAGTCAAAACTCAGTCAAGCACAATGCCCTGACAATATGCACAACATAACTCAGTAATATATATATATATATTTCTTCTATGTTTCATTAAAATATATCCAAGGGTATGACAGGAGTTGTCCAGACAAACTCTGTGGCAGACAGACAGCACAAAATCAATATGTCTCCATGCCACATAATTGAGGAGGGAGACATAATAATAATGATTCTAATAAAAAGTTGTTTGAAAAGTCCAAATACCCCCTAGGTGCAATTAGTAATGTGGAAAGAGCAATACATGTACAGAAGTCACTGTGACCTTAACCTTTGACATAGTGACCTCAAAATCACTAGAGATGGACTGTTTGTCCCAAATAATCATCTTAAATATGAAGTTTAAAGAATGTTAGGTGAAATTTTGTGCTTCATTGCTCAACATACTAACAGATAGACCAACTGAAGGATATCAGCATAAACAATACTCTACAGTGTTCCTGTATAACATAAGCTTGAACTTCCCATATCAAGATGATACAATAAATACACTATCCTTCATGAAACTTCACAAATTGTAAAAAGAAATAGAAAATAAAGACATATAATCATGAACATATAAAAATTATAGTGGTATGAATGTAGCTTACAACATCAGTAAAAGCTTTCTGAAGAGAGGCCTTCAAATGTGCTTCTGTGGCCATATTGTCTTCAAGACTTGATGTGGTCAGTTCTTCGTTACGTCGTAAACGCTGGTTTTCTTTACGTAGTTGTGCAAGCTCATCTTTAAGTTGCTGCGCATCAAGTCTCTGAGAGTCATCAACCAAAGTATGCAAGTAGTCGTCTATTGCACCATAAGCTAATCCTGGGAAACAATATCATAGATACTCTATTTAAAACATCACTATAATCGTCATTTTTGTTCCGCCATACTGCATAGGACGTATCATTACAAAAAACTATCAAACTATAACCAATACTTTAAATAATAATACACTCATCTGATATTCCCTTAGATTTTCATTTAAAAACAGATTCTTGACTGGTTACCTTTGAATTTGTTGTTTTTATGTAAAGATTTGGAACCATTCCAGTAACGGTCAACAATGTCAAGTATCTGGAAGAGAAACAGCCTGGATTCCGGAGTCTCTGATCGGAACGATGTATTCCTCTTACTAGTTGGTATATCTTCAGTTGTTTTACTGTGTTCTGGCTTCTCTTTATCAGAATACTTTTCTGCTCTTGTTTGATTATTGCTAGCATTCTGCAATACAGCATAAACCACATCTCTTCATCTGTTTATATACCTTAGAAATCCTCTACACAATTGTGCAGTTTTCCTCTATTACATTTGATTTTATTCACCAGTTTTCATTTCCTGTGACAAAATACTGCTTTGAATTAATTTAACCACATGCATCACAGTTAATATCCCCCTCGCCCCCACCCAATAAAGTAGGAAACCTTTGCCTTGTTTCTACATACAACAGCCTTATTGACCAATAGGTGGCCCAAAACATGGTCAAATCAGAATACAAGATTTTTCCATGATTTTCTAATGTCAATTTTTATTTACTGATTTCTGGTAGTGGTATCTAATCAACCTTCTCCCTGTTACAGCTGGCTTTACTGAGTAAGCAAAGTGATGAAATGCAACACATGCAGACCAAGTCACCAATATAAAACTAATAAATTTTATTTTGAGAATCTAATCAACACCGTTCTATTAACTTATTCAAATTCCATTAAAATTTCAGTCTCCTCTACCATACAGGGACTGTAGATTACTGTAAACACACTTACACCGTAAATTTACCCCAAATAAATATCTGACTAACACTGGCCCATTCTTCCACATAGCGTTGTTGGCCCGGCCCCAAAAAAGCATTTATATGTACATGTTCTAGCCAATTCAATATTTTGAACCTATTTTACTTTTGTGCAGCCAATTTTGGCATTTAGTACTGCTAGAGCTAGCCCTGATACATATCTACGGTATTACTGCAATCTCTTATTTACCTGCAGCCTATCAGCAGGTACACTGTAAGAACGCCTGTGTCCTGGACCATTGTCTAGGTCCTCTTCAGGGTCAGCACCTCTACTTCTCTCAAGCTGGACCCTGGAGGGAGGTGGTGGGTATGAATCTCGCTCAGCTGTTATGAAACTAGTACCTGTATCTTCTACATCACCTGTATGTACAAATAATGAAAAATAGAAAACAAAATAAAGTACATGATTTAAGTTTTCATGTGAGCTAGCAACCAATTTCCTTCTCTAACATATCAGTCAGAGGTTTTCCACTTAGTTTTCCTGCAAAACTTTATATTGTTTTAAAAATTATTTGAATTTATTTTCAAATATTTAAGAAATGTTTTCTTCAGATTTAGATCGCACTCCAGTGTGCAAAAACCAGCAGCTTGATATTATTACATTTGTATCATTATTACCATATCTGGGTAATCTATAAAAATGTAAACAGATTATAATAATATACCACTGCATTCAATCATATAATGTCTTAAATGAACAAGCTAATTCTATGAATCCATTTCAGACTGAGCTATAGTACAGCCTTGGCCAAGGTATTCAAGACTTTTAATTGACAATGAAAAAAAGCAATCAGTTGTCATGTTAAGGGTTATGTTTCTACAGCTTGAAATTCTAAACAACAGGGTCCTGAGCTTGATCTACAAGGGTTGCAAAGCCCAGAAGGTTTATGTTTGAAACTGCAGTGTGTTCCAATGAATAACAGTGTTAGAAGTATTATGCTTATAATAATAAAGATTAGCCAATTGTTTTAATAATTTCTTCACTCAACATCATCTAAATGTTTACTGCTAACGGTGAACAAATATTGGAGTGGCAAGTGTCGTGTACATTTGGAATACACAGAGACGTGTCAAAAATTTGGCAGACGTTTGAGGCAATAAATGTGAAAGTTGATGATTGGTAGGAACAACAAATATGTATTTAGGGCAGAATGATTATTGATCCGTTGGAAGTGTTGTTTATTAAAGTTAGTATATGTTTTCTATGCTGACTACTCGCTAGACAGTTCATTGAGTCAAAGTCCAAATACGTCATCGGATTTCGGAAGCGACTTTGATTTCGCTTTGATCTTCAGAATAGGCGAAGGTAGACATGTGAGAGCGACTTCTTTGCCCCAGTCGCCCCCTCGCCCAATCCCTGAGCATAAGTCGCCCCCTCGCCCGATCCCTGAGCATATAATCTCACCTGTACTGGGGTTTGGAGTGAAGTATCCATGACTCTTGAACTTGTTGTATGCATCAGCTTCATCATCAAACTCTAGATTTGGGTCTTTTGTAAGCAGCTGATATGCATCATCTGGGCCCTGTGCTACAACATCTGGGATATTCGGGTATCTCTTCTTGTATTCAGCCATTACTTCGTCCATTTCTGATGGCACCTTGTTCTTTTTTTGTTGAGGCTGCAAAAATTAAAAAAATAATACAAGGCAAATTATATACATTGTATGTTTGAATGGCTTTAAATCAGTTTTTAACAATGATTCTGCATTCTTTACGTAGAAATTATGACTAAATAAACTAGACTTATCACTAAATGTGATTAATATCCCCGAAAGACTGTTTTATCAACTGAGGAAGTTAGTAGTAACAGAATACCTTGTAAAAAAACTTAAATAGAGATATTGTTCTTGGCAATACTTTCAAGATAGAGTTATGGTTCATGTGCACTGCACTTCCTCTCAATGTGCTTAACCATTGTATGAAGTTGCATTGAATTCCAACCAGTAGTTTTCAAGTTATACTCTGGACAAGGAAAAGTAACAAAGAGCAATAACTCTGTAATTACTCAAGATATAGTTATGGTTCTTGAACACTGCACTTCCTCTCAATGTGCTTGACCTATTGTATGAAGTTTTATCGTACTCCAACCAGTAGTTTTCAAGCTATGCTCTGGACAAGGAAAATGCAACGGTCCGACAGACCACCTGCACGCCCGACCAACCACCGGGTGACTCCTTTATACCCCACTAAACTTCATTTCGGGGGTATAATAATTAACTTTAAGAATTCTTTCAAAACTAATTTTTCACAGATGCCAGGACATGTATCCTTTACAGCTACAGTAGTAGCTAGGATTAAAGACCTTTTTTTAAGTGATGAAATCAGAGTTACCCTGTTATCTGGTCCATCCTCTGGTTGCCTTGCAAGCTTCTTAAGACCTATATATAGTAATAAAATCACTGGCTTTACAATCTGTACATGTATATAATACAACATTACATTCCTAACTTCTTAAGTTTGAGTTATTTGACGAAATTTGAGCATGTACTAAATACAAATGTACACGTAACATATCAAACTGGAAATGGTAATGACCAAAGACTATGTTCTTGTAATAAAAAGTAACTACTCTCTTCTTGAATGAGTTATGGCCTGTCTTGCACTTAGAAAATCACATTTTTTGGTCCAGTTTTGTGTGTACATGTATACTGTATGCCAACCTGAATATCAACTTCAGTCTAAGCCTATTACTTCATGACTTGTGTTTCCACTACATACTATTTTGTTTTTGCTATCATATCATTCTATGGTAAGTTTTTCTTGCTCCTTTGAATCTAGCTTTTTATGATAGACTATATTGGGTTAATCTGTTCTCTTTTTACAATTGAATTTACACTGACAGTATTGCAAGTACAATAACAGACAGATTTTTCCAAAATCCCTTTAAAATGGTTTTTGTTATCACAATTTCATGAACATACATATCCTGTAGTAACTTTATATTAAAATACTGATTAGCACTGCTAGACAATTCCATTTCCTGTAATTCACCACATATGGGTATTTTATATGTTACATCCTGAAATACTACAGCTACTCTTGCTGAAGTCATCTTAACCTTACAGACAAAAGTCATGCCCTTGAAATCTGAACTTCACTCTGATAGAGTGAAGTGAACTTACCAACAATAGAATAATCTTCTACAGAAGGTTCCTTAACATTTGATCCTGTTAAAGGCCTTGGCTTACTGAGGTCACCTCCAGTCCTTGCAATGAGATCCAGAATTTCAACATCATCATCGTCCAAAACTGAAAATTAGTAATTACCTCTAACACTTTTCTTTCCACAGGGTAATTATATTGAAAAGAGCAACATACAAACTGGACATTTTTAGTTTTATATTTGAACTTGATGCTAAAAGTATACATGCTCCTTTGCCCTGTATCAAGTTCAACATATTCTTCAGCCTTAATGTCTACACTGACAGTGTTTCCTTTTCTAAAGAAGCGTATTGGCTACTCAAATTCAAATTTTTGTCAACCTGGTGTTAAAAGATTTCATCTTGAAGTGAGATCAATCAATTTACTGTGACCTGAATTGTGAAGGTAAAGTATGGAAAACAAATGTACCTCTTCCACTTCCCATGGTTTTGACATGTTCTGCCCTTGGGTTAGGTGGTCTGGATGGGGGTTCCTCTTGTCGTGGGTGATGTGTCATTTCTGTAGCTTGACTTGTACTGTAATGTATTAGAGCACCCTGTCTTTCTCTGTCCCTTACGCTTCTATCATCTGAAATTTTGAAAGACACTTCATAATTGCATAAAATTAAGCAACTGTATAACAAAAGCAGTATAAATACTAAATAGTAACAGGAAATAATCATCATAATATACTTTGACACTATTAACAGGTATATCAGTAGCATTTTGTCTTAGCATTTCACCTTTATGTGTTTTGCAGTTTTGGGAGGGATATAACTCCTTCTTGACTGTTTGCTTGAACTAATCTGGTTAACTGTACATATACCTTAGTATCAAAGCCCTTGTAATTTACTTGGGCGTAGTGTTACACGATAATCATTTTCACAGCTAAGAAGTTCATTAATTGTTCATGAATTTTAACATTTTTACCTAGTTTTTGTAGGTTAGGCAGCATGTGTATCAGATACAATCTGTAGTCGGTTTCTGTACGAGTCACTGGGTTCAATCGCAAATCAAGTTCTTTCAAATTTGGGTTGAATTTCAGTTTCTTTAACTCATCTAATGTTTCTATGTTGTTATAGTAGCTTAGTAAAATGTTAAGAAAACACTATACGTAAATAGTAACTCCGGTGGGAGAGCATTCATCAGAGTAATGATGAAGCAATCCACTCTTTATCATATATCGGAAATGTTTTTCTAAATATACCTTTACACTGATCATACCTTTAAATGTTATTTCTTATGACATGTAGAGTGGAAGGTACTGAGTTAAAAAATTATCACTGAATAACTTTGACCAGCTTCAACAATCATCACCTCGGAACAAACACTAAATAGGTTTCTAGTATGCAGCCAATGAGTATAGTTAACACAAGTCTGACACAAGAAATTAATTGTGCAGTTGAAATGGAAGTACATATACTAAACTTGTTATTTTCAACAGACTGCATGCCATACAACATGAGTAAGAGAATTAATTTGAAGTTGTTGTCTATAATTTTGTAGAAAATCTACTGAAATTTCATTATTTCAAGGTTTATTTTTTATTAAGGAGGATACAGATTCAACTTTTCCAACAGTTTCAGATGTTCCAATCCCTGCAAAATAAAAAGACAACAAAAATTTAAAACTAAATCAAATATACACAATGTATACTGTCTACAAAAACTGTGCAAGATGTACTAGAACACAAAATAAGTTTGAAATAAAGAACAATAAGGAAACAAATACTAAATGCCCGGAATTTAGGAGACACATAACAGTCTGACAAGCAAAATTCACTTTAGCTGGTGCACTACTTTACACACATGGATCTACCGGAAAGTTAGAAAATTTCCAACTCTTAATATCACACCTCGAATGCATAACAGGCTCAGTATAACCATCACTTGCATTTTACCATAACCTTAAAGTTTTTTTTAGTATACATTTTTTTAATTATTCGTAAGCTAAATTTACATGCACCATACCTGAAGGCTGCCTATGTTGTTCCTGGAGAGATCAAGATGTTTGAGTCTTGAAAACATGCGAAGGGAGGACCCAAGGCTGACAACTTTCTCATGGTAGGTACCAGGTAAAGCCAGGGACTTGACATCCTCTGAAATAAAATCTACCATATTAAATGTTTTACTAGAATAAGACAAATACCTTCTGTATTGTCGGCTACAATCATGCAAAAACCCAATTTTACCTTTTCTCTTGGCAAATTTCTTTTTTAAATGAAGAAAGGACCAGGACAGACCGACCTATCATAATCAATGCAAATGTCTGCTGAAGTAAGCATCTTCCTCAGAGTCCCATTAGGATTTTGGATGCAAAATCACATGTAGCTCTTATATAAAATATTACCAAGAAAGACATCTTACTAGTCAGCAAAATTGACAGTTGCTTGAAAAACATTCCTAATGTCTCATTTTATATATCAAAAGTACAGGCCATGAATAAAGCACTGTATTTGTTTAAAAATAAAGAAGAGCTGTTTGTAAAACATGTATGCCCCCTTGATGCAAGTCAAACTATGCAAGGACCAGCTTTTATAGAACAGTCACTGTGAAATTCTCATAAGACCTAATAACCTGAAAATGAATAGGGGTCATCAAGTGGTACTGACAAATGAAATTTGAAAAAAAAAAAAAATTGAATGAAGTTTTTTTCATATGGCCTTAAAAAAAATTCAAATGCACCTCCAAAAAAAAAATTCATATGGGCTCTCGGTTGCCGTTGAAAAAAATGACATAGTTACTAATACATAAACATAAAACTTAAAGGCTAGAATCAACAATAGAAGTAAAAATTTAGGTATGAATTTGCAAAAATCAATTGAAAATGCTGGTTTCATGGCACCGCTACATTATATGTATATATGGAATTTCAAAAGCGTTTGCAAACGTTTGCAACGCTTTATTATTTGGTAGATACTTTTTAGGAATTTATACCCGAACCTTTTTATATGACTATATGTTCTAAAATATGTTATTTTCATACAGTTTGAAGAATTTTATTTTTTTACCAAACTCTGAGAGCGATCAGCTTTAAAAAAGAAAATAATGTGGTCTGAATAAAAAAATTGTTTGGCCTTTACAAAAAAATAAAATTGTTGGCCTTAAAAAAAACTAAAAAAACTATATGGCCTTAAAAAAAATGGCCTTAAAAAAAACAACAATGTTTGGCCTTAAAACAAATTTAAAAAACTACAAATATGAAATCAATGTATCAACAGAACACAATTCTTAATTCTTCTATCTGTATCAAATTTTTCATTGTGCTAAAGGGGCTTTAATGTACGAGAGACATCACAACCCTTTTGTCATAAGCAGTACAATTGTAAAGTTTGATGAAGAAATCCTAAGAAATGGCAAAGTTATAGCCAATGTTAAGTTTTTGTGACGGACGGACGAACTGACGGACAAAGCGATCCATATGTATCGCCTTTTCTCCGAAAGGGCAACACAACAAAATTTTAAAAAGTCCTATGAGCTTATATGAAGCATATCATAATGACCTTGACCTTAGGACTATGGACCTGAATAACACTTGCAACAACTTATCTGGGTGTTGAGGACATCTTTGCAAAGCTATTTCAAATTACCTCCATGCATGACAAAGTTACAGCACTGACACGACAACGTGGATAGTATAATTTAAACATTTATCTTGGACCCAATAGCAACTCATTACTTTGAACATTGTGACCTTGACCTCTAGGCTAGGGACTTGAGTCTGGTGTGTGGCACATCAGCTTGGTATGTTGAACATTTGTGCCTAGTTCTTTGAAAATCCATCCATGCACAACACAGTTACAGCCCAGACCAGATGGGCTCACAGACTGACGGTGCAGTTTTAATATACATGTACAAATCTCAGAGGCATAGAAAAATATTGATATTGTATCATTACTACATCATAAGTTTTTGCAACAGCTCCACAAAAAACGTAACCAAACCTGAACTTTTTCAGACAGACGAGATAGAATTTTCACTGGCCTGACGGTAATTTTACTTCTTCCAGATTTCGGGCAAGTGGGTTATTTCGAAAAGTAGAAGGCTATGATTCAGGTATAAGCCAGGCTTCACATTTTTTCTTAACATGAGATAATGTGTAATCAGTGCATTTCTTATGTTGCTATGACTACTGTATGCACAAAGTACATTTTGATTGAATAAAAAAAAATGCTCAACTTGCATTCTGCACAACTTGGTAGATAAGTCTGTTTTTGAGTTCTTTAGGCTAACTATTTTTTCTTTTTCTTTTTAGTCTCTGAATTCTTATTGTTTTATCAATTCTTTAACAGTAACTTCATTTTATGTCAAAGAATCAATAGCGAACATCACAGCTCACTGATTCTACATATCAATTTAATATAAACAATGACCATATCCAATACCATGTCAAGAATAAGTCTGTAAAGGCTAACTTATCTCATCAAATATGCACCTTTTTGACAGGTTTAACTTAATAAGTTTGCCGACTATTATTTATGACTGCTTTATCTGGATTATGGATTTGTTCACCGTTTGTTCACAACTTGCTTATCCCTGAGCTGGTGGTAAACTTGTTGGAACACGCATTCAAGGGAGAAAATCATTCTTTCAGATAAACTTGAATTTTCCTTTGTACACTCCATATACCTATTTGACAGCATCACACAAAAATTAAAAACATACACATATACAAATAAAACACACTAGAGCGTCCTAAACAGATAAACAATATTTCCATATCATTATGGACCATGGATACAGTTACAGTAGCCGGGTAATTCAACACAGTGTTCAGACCCAAATGTAAAAATAGTCATCTGATATTAAAGATAATTGCACATCTAATTGAATGCAATAAGAAAAAAAGCAAGCTACCTAGATTATCATGCTGCAAACCTACACGGTTTCGAATCAACTCTTCTGTAAGTGTCAGCGCCATGTTTTCAAAACAAATTCGGCCCACTTTCGGAATTTCGAACAAAACCGAGGTGCTCCGACAATTGAGCTAACTTTACACGTTTGGATTTACAAAAAGGGCTTTCAAACGAATCTTCTACTCCACTATTCCTAACATTCATTTCTGATTATAACTGGAAAGCGTTGTTAAGGACAAATGGTTAACAATGAGTTAACTTTCTTAAGTTTTTAAAGAAAATGAAAGAAGGACTTGAAGAAAAGTATGGCCATAATAGTCAGTTATGAAGGTTGGCCATTAACAAAGATGATGATGATGAAAAGTACAGTGGCAAAAATACGAAGGCTGGGAGTAGACCGTACTGTGTTTGTTTTACTACAAAAATGCCAGATATTGGGACAGTAATTAAAAGTAGATCTTATAAAAGTCCTTAAATAATGAGTCTTGTATCAACAACAATCCTACCTATTAGTTGCCTGGCTGCTTTTATTTTACAAATAGGAAAAATGTGTGCATCTAAATTTAAAAGAAAATCAATTTCGACTGCCAATAATTTAACGTGTTGTTCATAAGATATGTTATGATCAGTGAAATGGTAACTTTTTATTTCTTCACTTGCCCTTTTCCTTTTGATATTGACTAACATGTTATTACAAAATGTACGTTTTGTAATCCGTGTATATAAATAAAGATTCTGCTATGTTCTGACTAGAATTTGTCTGGATGAGCTTGCATCTGATAATTGGAAACCCATTCGATTAAAATATTACTGACATTTTCCAGAGTGGTTTTTACTAGTTAGATATCTTTGTTCCAAAATGAAAGAGTATTATCATCTGCATATTTATATTGTTGAGATTCATTTATTGAGTAAAAGATGTCATTTAAGAAAATATAAAAAAAATAAGGGCCCTAAACTTGATCCTTGAGGCCAGTGTCCGTATATTACGGACCCTGTTGAGGCACACCTTTTAGGATATTAGAAAACTAATTTTCACTTTAGAGAATGTTGTGACAGTTCAAAAGATTTATCCAAATAATAAATTAAATGTTGATTTTCTTCAATGTTTTATTCTGACCAAGCCATTCATATGTTAAACTCGCTAAAAATAGTTTTTTTTTGGTTTTTTTTTCTCATCCTTTTTTTGTGAAGTAAATTACGGAACTATACACTACAGAATCGTATACTTACGTGAGTAAATAAAACATTTTGACTATCTTGAATAATTTGTGGAAGAGAAATATTGTATAATTTTCTAAGACTGCAGGAAAATAAACTTATTTGAGAACTTTATTTACAGACAGACAGGATAGACAGACATTTTTTTATTTTTCAATCAGTTTACATAATCGAAATATTGCAAAGACAAGAACTATCTATTAAAAAAATGGCCGGCGAAATTTTGAGTATATAAATGCGATTGCATGGTAGCTAGATTTTATCGTAAAAAAATCCTGTCAAATTTAAAATTTATGCAGTCAGAAGGCGCCATATTTCACATGGTGAGAAAGGTGTATACCATTGTTAATAGTATGGCGGTTACAACATATCTTGCTGACAGATATGAATTTTTAAATAATTACATGTACGTACTAAAAATATAAAACCATTCAAGAAAGACAGAAAACGCAAATGATTTATTGACCTTTTTCATTCGGTATTATCCAATTAAAAGGTGCCTTACGGAGTAAATTTCTCAATTCAAAAAATGTTATACATTCTATTTGTCATTTCATTGGCGGTTGAAAAGTCACAAACTTCCGGTCAAAAAGCGCGAGTTCAACACCGCTGCGCCGAAAAAGTGTGGGTATGGAACAGTCTGACTTGGTTAAAAGATTTAATTACCCAGATGTTTGGAGCGTAGTGACTTAAATTGATTGACGGTAGATTATCGGCTAATCATCGCTGCTTGAAAATTTTATGAATCGCCGCTAACTACCCTCCGGGCAATTTACAATAGTGACAATTAACACAAACTCGTGTCAACACATCAGTTTCGTCACCTAATCGACTGTACACAATACTAGTACTTCTTCATTATCGATATCATGTGTCAGGGTATTGACCATGATATTTTATGAACCTCGTAGTGTTTTTTCCCAAAATTTTAAATTATCGGGAGATTTTAGTGTTTTTGCGAGCTTCGCCGGGGCGCCGGGTTAGGGTATAAATAACGGGAGAACCCGGCAAATATCGGGAGAACGGCATGTATGAACAGTCATTAGTAATGTATTGTTATACAGATACATGTGCATTGTTAAATAATATCAACGATTATACAAAACATATACTTGAAAAGCGGGAAGTAGTACATGTATGTCATAATTTAATTTACTCGGCAATCTTTTATGTTTTCTATTGATAATGATACTAAACCTTCCATTGAACATGCGTCTAGTCAGGGTCCGTATATTACAAATATACGGACCCTGGTCTAGTATATAACTATATAAGGAAGTAGCTGCTCTTCCGGACGACTAGAATTTTTTCTAGTCCGATAACCGGACGAGCAGCCTATACTCGTATGTTAGACTGGTTGTCCGGAAGTCAATTTCTTTGTACAAGAATTCATCTTGATAATAAAGAAGTATTTCATCGCATCCAATATATATTTTACACACGCACAAAATTTATATAGTGGATCATTTAGCTAACAATTTACCATACACTTTATCGTTGTTGCGGTTCTCCGGTATTAGTTAGTGGTTTCGTCAAAAAATCGTTTCGGCAAACCTAATTTTGTGCTCAGTGTACAATTGTATATTTATCACAAACAAGCAAATTACGGTACGTTATACTTTTTTTATTGAGTACCCTCTTCAATCACGTGATCGTAATACGTCATTTTGTTCGTCCGCAAAGAATATTTAATAAACAAAAATCTTCGACTGAAATCTTCAAGTGAGCGTAAGTTTTTCATTTCTCAACCGATTTCTGTCAAATTTGTCGCAGGCAAAGGCAAAAACAGTACTCTGTCCCCGGTTGATAAATTTTTCTCTTCAAATAAGTCTTTATTTTGTTAACATTCTGGAAAACCTTTGCAACAACGCCTGAATTCACCAAACATTTCCTGCTACCAATACAAAATAATAACTTTCCAAATATTACTTTTCCTATTTAGCCTGGGAGAGTCTATTTAAAAAAAATGCATACAGGAATTGCTTCCCTTCCACTGCCTGCCGAAATTTCTACCAACAACTACAACAACACAAGGGAGATCACTGCGAAGAAAGGAACTATTATTCTTTTTGTCCAATTTCTTTGTCTCTAAAGCACCAACTTCAAATACAAATGTGGCATGTTCATTAATTTAACACATTTAAATGCAGAACAACCGAAAATTGCTTTTATAAAACTGTCACAAAAATACACTATGTGCAATAAGATGAGCTTAATGTCACTCCAAGCGATGTAAACAAACACTAAGAACATAACCGTTGAATTCAGGCGTTGTTGCAAAGGTTTTCCAGAATGTTTACAATAGAAAGACTTATTTCAAGAAAACTGTTATCAACCAGGTACAGCTAGAGTACTGTTTTCCCCTTTTGCTTTTGGCATATCATTTCACACATTTTTGTGCTTTGAGTAATTATATTCCTCTACTTTCGGTGCATAGAATGACCAAAAACAACCGAAAACAGTTTAATATGCAGACCGAAAACATTTAACTTTTTTTTCCAAAAGATAACATATAATTTACAGTTGAAGTATTAGATAAACGAAGAAATTTGCAAATATTGTATTACAAATCAAGTAAAATGACTGAAAATCACATTTTGCCGACCGAAATAATAACTGATTTCATAAGCATAAGATAATATCAGCTTTTACTTATCCTGCCATATATCAAGGTCTTTCAAATAGTATTTGAAAGACCTTGCACACATTTACTTTTTACGCTTACTTCACGTTACACATCCTTACTGTTTTACGACAGACCCATGCGAAGTGCCAGAGTTTGCTATAATATATTTTCATGTTACGAAGTGTCATCTGATATGGTCCGAAGTGTCTATTAATTTCATCCGAAGTGTAAGTAAAATGTCGTCCGAAGTGATGGTCCAAAATGCTGAACGTCCGAAGTGGGTCGATACCAATATTTTTAGTACGAATCTAATTTAGGTTATGTAACTTACAGTAAGTACAACAAAATGGCGTCGTGGTGGATTGTGTGCATACAGCTTGCGATTAAAAACATGTATTTTGTTTAATTAGAAAGGTATATATTGACAAGCTATTGCTTTTCAATTGTGAAGTATAATTAATGTTAAGACAGAGCAGTTGTCAGTTTTGTATCTCGTTCAATTACGGCAGGTTGTATGCTTCATAGTCATGAAATTCCTTAGGTTACCTCCCTTGGGACATTTAACAATGGACCAATTCTCACGAAAATATGACAGTCATAGATACTGGAAGAAGTCTCTGGCCAGTGAAATATACGTGTATGGCCAGTGATAATTTGATGTGCAATTTTACAATCTGTCTGGGACTAATTTTGAATGAAAATGAATATTGAAAATAGCAATCAGTCGGCTAGTATTGTGGTGTATGATTCACCGATATATTGCAATTTTTTTCACCCAGTGCAATACGTTTTCACAGTAACGTTTTTTCCGATACGGGCAGAACGGAATTTAGTGTCAATTCTGTTCATTAGAATTATTTCCCTTGCAAAATTGGATGCGCCCATGGACGTTGCTTGGGATGTTGAACTTTTTCCCAACAAGTCTGCAAAAAGCGATGCTTGGAAGTATTTTCGTCAGCAATGCTCGAAATCAACTAGACAAATCATTAGAACTGTTGCTGTTTTTAGTTTATGTGAGAAAGATATTAGGCACGGGGGGGGGCACAACAAATTTAATATGACACTATCTGTCCGAAGTTTTGAAACATCGCAATTTTGTTAGCCTTGTACAGGCATCCCATGAACTACCATCTTAATCCAGCAGTGATAGTTTACAGTGATTTCAAGACATTCTAAAAGATATCCACATTTTTTTCAAATTATGTGACTAAACTTAAATGCATACATCTATGTTTAGATGCTTTTCATATTGAGCAATACCCACAAAGCCCCTTTACGTATCGATATGTATTGCACTTCGGAAATGGCATATTGGGATATATTGCAATACGCTTTTGGGGGGCAATACTCACTCCTATTGCTAGTTAGCCTAATTGATTTGGTATTCCAGTGTGACCCCTTTCATAGATCGGACATTTTATAACTGTCACACCTTTAACCCTAATGTTAAAGTGCACCATAATTAGATGAAATGTTAGAACTTTTTTGTTTAAATTAAATTATTAGAATAGAAAGAGATAATATAACACAATTTGAAGTTCAGATGGGTAGTAATTTATCACTCAGATTACTACACATCTGAACTCCAGATCATGAAATGATCTGGTATATCACTCAAAAAGTAAAATACTGCAGATTTCATAATATCGCGCGGTTTCAGTGTTTGCATTACACACAGATTTTAAATGACGTAGATGTCACATTCTGTAGTTATCTCCGCCTAAATCGATACCTTCATCTATCGTACAAGCTAACTGCTATACTGACAGCACAACTATATATTCAAGTTTACACATCTTCAAGCTACAATTGCGACATTATCTGAATCTTGTGCTCATGTATTCTTGGGATAAAATCGGTTAATTCTAAACCTCGAAAGTTTATTTCTTAAAACAGCTGTACTGAAACTATTGCCTGTATACAAACAGATTTTTACAAACGAAACCAAACTGTACTGCACGTGTTCTACAATCAACAGGAAAAACAGATTTTATACTTTAATGTAATATAGTCCATGTAATAAAATGTTGATGCCTTGGCTAAGTCTTTGAAACGTTTGCTGTGCTAAGAAGACACGTTTGTATAGAATCTGACTTTTACAACGTACGTTTTACAAACATGATTCCAAGAACATTTCTTGCAGGATGTTTCATATGAACTGTTTTAAAGGCCGGGGTTTGTTTCAGTGAAATACCGGCTGGCAAGCAATTAAGCATATATTATGAGTGTAGGGAGGAGCTGTACTACCTAGCAGAGCGTTAACAATACATTGTAATGTTATAATCAGGGTTCTCGGAAACGCTTAAATCCACGTATTTGTACGCATACTTTTCCCAAAAGGACGCTAAAAAAATCCGACAATGATTCCACGGGACGCATACAATTTCCGTGAAACGCGTGCCCCCGATTCATGACAATATACAAGACACGATTTAACAGCTGATGAAAGGTAAATCTGTGTACCCGTTTCGCGCGTAAACCAATAAACACGCGTGGTGTTTTCCAATACTTGATTGACAGGTGTCGTGTGTAGACATGCGACATTGTATATATTGAATTAACATCATTTTATGCCTTGTAAAGGAAAGGCCGAATACTTTAATTGTGATAATTGGATTAAATCATGTTCAAGTTAGTCGCGTGTTTGCAGAGGAGTGACCGAAAATTAGCGTGTGTGCACATTGATAACCTTTGTTTTTCGGAAACATTACAAATTAAAAAGACATGATCAATGCTCAGTTAACAATGAAAACATTTTGAGATATATACGAATGGTGTTTGAGCATTTTATACAGTTTCAAACACCTCTAGGCTAGCCCAACTAATGGTGCGCCAGGGCTTTTTGCTATATACGACGGCCGCGTAAAGACAGACATCTATATATTGAGGTTACTCTTAGACTAGATAAAATAACTTTGAACGAAGTGGGCGTAAAGGAAATGCCTGACCGACGATTCTGAAAGTGAAAGTTCGGTGAAAAAAGATAGAAATGTATGGAATGATTCTTGGTACGGACATTTCCTTGGATTGAAAAAGTGACTCATAATGATAGTATAGCAATCTGTTCGTGGTGTAAAGAGTCAAAACGCAAGAGTGCTTATTAAACAAGAGTAATGAATCAGATTACTAAATAAGCACTTTCATTTTGCTATAAAAATATCAATATGTCGACTCTGATACACTGGCATTGCTTGAAGTTTGTTATATATTTTGCATATTTTCATATTTAAAAACAATACAGTTGAAAAAAACCCACACTTTTGTTTCCTTGTGTTTTAATATCCCAGGTAATCTATTTATATCATACCATTGCAATACTGTAATACATTCATGTAGAAGCCAATCTTCGGTTTGGGTCAGCGCGCTGTACTTAAAAACATGGGACTCCCAACATTTTCAGATGGGACTCCTATTTTTTCTGACATAGGAGTCCTGGACTCCTACTTTCAAAATCCTACAGAGAACCCTGATAATGTTATAATGTAAACACAGAGATTGTCTGCTTGATGTCGCGAAGTACAATTAGAATAGATAACATAACTTTAATACTGTTCACTTTTGTGAGTTTTAGCGGAAAGTCACTTCAAATAAATTTAAAGTTAACTCTCAGTTATTGCAATTTTTTATTGAAGGATTAAACATCGAGTCAATGCATGTTTCTCATGTACATTTTCTTTATTTATATGAGTGCTTCAAATAGATTTTCTTCTTTCGAAAGTGAGACAATGGCCAGTTAACAACTATATCTTGGAGATATCATTTATCCAGATACACACCAGAAAGGAATGTCACTTAGTTCTGATAAATGCCATTAATTTTGATAAACATTCAAGGTTATATTGTATGAAGAGCAAGTTTGAGAATGAATATTGTGGAAAACCATACCTAGGTCACTTACTGGACTATTAAATACCAGAATACATTTTATTATGGGATGAAACTTATTACAGCTTATTATGCATAAAACTTATATAATGTAGAGCTGTTCTATACATATTTCCTGGAAGTCACACTTTTAGACAACCAATGAACTTTATTTTTTCAGACTTTATGACACTTATGCCAAAGATCATTTGTGTTAAAATTGAAACAATTCTATACTTAAACTTCATTAAAATTTGATTTAAACCTCTGATTTTGTTAGCTCAGTGTATGCAAAGCAAGTGGCCATTTCTCTACCTGAGCCCTTTTTAGCTCGACTTTTCTATGAAAAGGGGAGCTATCCTACTGGGGGGCTGGGGGGGGGGGGGGGGGGGGGGGCCCCCCCTTTTTTTTTTTTCGTACCACCCCACTTTATTTCAAAAGTATTAGAGGTATGGCTTTGAAACTTACCATACTTGTTTACCATCATAACCTCCATCTACAGACAAGAGACATAACTCGTCAAGGTTTTTGACAGAATTATGGCCCTTTTACTTAGAAAGTGTATTGAGCTTGGTTAAGTTTTTCGTACCATCTCTCTTTATTTCAAAACCATTGGAGGTATTGCTTTGAAACTAACCATACTTGTTTGCCATCACGACCTTCATCAACAAACAAGAGGACATAACTCTGTCAAGGTTTTGACAGAATTATGCCCCTTTTGACTTAGAAAATACATTGAATATGAGTAAAATCCACTTATTGCCTTAACCCTTTGAGATATTGCTTTGAAACTTTTAATGCTATTTCACATCATTACCCCCATCTGTACGCAAGAGAAGGTAACTCTGTCAGGGATTTGTTTTAAAAATTAAAGGCCTTTTATCGACTTAGAATCTTGGTTAAGTTTTGGTGCCTGTCCACTTTTTTGACTGAACTGTTTGAGATATTAATTTGAAAGTTGGAATACTTGTTTACCATCATGATTCCCAAACATGGGCAGGAGAAGGTAATTCTGTCAAGGATTTTATTTGAATTATGGCCCTTTTTGACTTAGAAACTCAGTTAAAATTTTCATTCTTGTCCACTAGTTAACTTAACCATTTGAGATATTACTTTGAAAGTTGGAGTACTTATGTACCATCGTAAGACCTATCTGTAAGCAAAAGAAGATTACTCTGTGAAAAAATTTCTTGACTTGTACTTAGAAATTCCTAGTTAAAGTCTTGTGTGCCCTTAACTGTCAAAGTTTTGTTTTATTGGCAAGCACTAAAAAAGTCGAGCACGCTGTCCTACTGACAGCTCTTGTTATAGTTCTTCCCCAGCCTTTAAGACATTTTATATTCGTGAATCACTGTTGAACCTGCAGAGAATATAGCACCCCTAATCATCTTTCCTGTATATTTTTTCATATGGGGCATCCTTTCTAAAGCGAGATTAGAAATATATATATATATAGTTGTTTGTTGCATCATCGTCGATTGCATTTTACGAGAAAACCGAAATTCACCTTCGTAACATTTATAAAAAAATGTCTAGATCAATGAGTGACCACACTTTAAACTCATGGTAAATTATATACATTGTATATGCTATTGTTGTCACTTGATTGTCATCGACGTCGTCGTCGGCGGTGGTTAAGTTTTGTGTTTAGGTCACTTACATGAAAACTATCAAAGCTATCACTTTGAAACTTGGGAAACTTGTTTATCTAATACCCCTCTTCACATAGTATCCTAAAGATGCTGAGTATCACCTGTTTTTTAGGGTAAAAAACATGAATTCTAATGGATTTTTAGAATTGAACATAGCTTCTTCATTTTTTTGTTAGATTTATTTCAAATTTTTCACAAACAATAAATGAATAATGTACTTCAACATATCAAACGGGTTTTTGAGTCACACATTTGGAGGGTGAAGGGGAGGGAGGGGATATCTTAGTATTTTTGGACTTTGTCATTTTAAGCTAGTCTGTTTTTAGCTCACCT
Organism: Saxidomus purpurata; assembly: GCA_022818135.1. Taxonomy (NCBI): domain Eukaryota; kingdom Metazoa; phylum Mollusca; class Bivalvia; order Venerida; family Veneridae; genus Saxidomus; species Saxidomus purpurata. Next base: position 33,152,169 of record JAFMSR010000012.1, read on the forward strand.
GGCACAAAGTGCCAGAGTGAGCTATTAGGATCGCATTCTGTCTGGCGTCTGTCGTACGTTATACGTCCGTCCGTCCACCATTTCCTTCAAACAACATCTCCTCTGAAACCACTGGGCCAATGTTGATGAGGCTTTGCAGGGATGTTCCTTGCATGAAGCTCTATCAAATTTGTTCAAAGAATTCCATTCCATGCAGAACTCTGGTTGCTATGGCAACAAATAGGAAAAACTTTAAAAATCTTCTTCTCTGAAACCACACGGCCTAGAGCTTAGATATTTGGCATGTAGCATTGTCTAGTGGACCTCTACCAAGATTGTTCAAATTATGAGCCCCGGGTCAAAATTGACCCCGCGTGGGTGGGCACTTAGTTTTTGCATAGGCATATATAGGAAAAACTTTAAAAATCTTCTTCTCTGAAACCACAAGGCCTAGAGCTAAGATATTTGGCATGTAGCATTGTCTAGTGGACTTCTACCAAGATTGTTCAAATTATGACCCCCGGGTCAAAATTGACCCTGCACTGGGGGTCACTTAGTTTTGCATAGGAATATATAGGAAAAACTTTAAAAATCTTCTTCTCTGAAACCAAAAGGCCTAGAGCTAAGATATTTAGCATGTAGCATTGGCTAGTGGACCTCTACCAAGATTGTTCAAATTATGAGCCCCGGATTAAAATTGACCCCGCACCGGGGGTCACTTAGTTTTACATGGGCTTATGTAGGAAAAACTTTAAAAATCTTCTTCTCTGAAACCACAAGGCCTAGAGCTTAGATATTTGGCATGTAGCATTGGCTAGTGAACCTCTTCGAAGATTGTTCAAATTATGACCCTGGGATCAAAATTGACCCCGCACCGGGGGTCACTTAGTTTTACATAGACTTATATAGTAAAAACTTTAAAAATCTTCTTCTTTGAAACCACAAGGCATGTAGCATTGTCTAGTGGACCTCTACCAAGATTGTTCAAATTATGAGCCCCGGGTCAAAATTGACCCCGCGTGGGTGGGCACTTAGTTTTTGCATAGGCATATATAGGAAAAACTTTAAAAATCTTCTTCTCTGAAACCACAAGGCCTAGAGCTTAGATATTTGGCATGTAGCATTGGCTAGTGGACCTCTACCAAGATTGTTCAAATTATGACCCCTGGGTCAAAATTGACCCAGCACCGGGGGTCACTTAGTTTTACATAGGCTTATATAGGAAAAACTTTAAAAATCTTTTTCTCTGAAACCACAAGGCCTAGAGCTTAGATATTTGGCATGTAGCATTGCCTAGTAGACCTCTTCAAAGTTTGTTCAAATTATGCCCCTGGGGTCAAAATTGACCTTGCCCGGGGGGGGATTATTTGTTTTACAAATGCGTATATAGGAAAACTTATTTGGTATATAACATTATCTAGTGATCTTCCACCAGGCAAGCGGACTTGTACCAAGGTGAGTGATACAGGGCCATCTTGGCCCTCTTGTTTAGAGTGAGCTATTAGGATTGCATTCTGTCCGTCCGTCCACCATTTCCTTCAAACAACATCTCCTCTGAAACCACTGGGCCAATGTTGATGAAACTTTGCAGGGATGTTCCTTGCATGAAGCTCTATCAAAGTTGTTAAAAAAATTCCATTCCATGCAGAACTCTGGTTGCTATGGCAACAAATAGGAAAAACTTTAAAAATCTTCTTCTCTGAAACCACAAGGCGTTGAGCTTAGATATTTGGCATGTAGCATTGTCTAGTGGACCTCTACCAAGATTTTTCAAATTATGAACCTGGGATCAAAATTGACCCCGCGCGGATGGTCAGTATTGCATAAGCTTTATATAGGAAAAACTTAAAAAATCTTCTCTGATGGTCAGTATTGCATAAGCTTTATATAGGAAAAACTTTAAAAATCTTCTCTGAAACCACAAGATTTACCAAATCTACCTAGATTTTTCAAATTATGAACCTGGGATCAAAATTGACCCCGTGCGGATGGTCAGTATTGCATAAGCTTTATATAGGAAAAACTTTAAAAATCTTCTCTGAAACCACAAGGCCTAGAGCTTAGATATTTGGCATGTAGCATTGTCTAGTGGACCTCTACCAAGATTGTTCAAATTATGACCCCGGGGTCAGATATTTGGCATGTAGCATTTGCTAGTGGACCTGTAGCAAGATTGTTGAAATCATGACCCTCACATGGTTTTGGGAGGGGGGGGGGAGGGAGGTGACTTGATTTCACATAGGCCTATATAGGGAAAACTTACAAAAACAAGAAGGCCGACAGACAGAGAATAGATATTCGGAATGTTACTTAGCATTGTGTAGTGGACCTCTACGACTTATGTTAGAATCATGAGCCCTTGTATTATAGTCAATGGTAGTCAGGAGAGCGATATAGGCCCATCATGGCCCTCTTGTTTAAGTTTTGTGCTTGGTTCACATACATGCAAACTATCAAAGCTACTGTCAAACTTTGATACCTGTTCGCTATCAAATGTAAATAGTATAAAGGAAGAATTTTACAAGTTACATAACCCTGTAATGTATTTGGCTGGATAATTGCCTCTTCTTAACAAAAAAAGTTTCACACACACAATATTTTATAACAGTCAACATAATGCAACCAAACTTGGTGTATAAGAAGTATTTATGAATATCTTTAATTGGATTATATTTTAGGGCTCCTGGGGTCAAGGTCACTGTTACTAAAAACAGGAAAACTGTATCATATTCAATGTCTTTAGTTACAGTTGACATAATGTAACCAACTTTTGTTTGTAGTAAGTATTTAAGAAGACAGGGTGTGTAATACATATGAATAAAGTCTTTTAAATTAATTGGGATTGTGTTTGGGGCTCATGGGGTCAAAGTCCAGGGTTTTGTTTTCTAAAATTAGAAAAATGGAAAAAAAACAATATCTCTAGTTGCAGTTGAATTATTGTGACCAAACTTAATGTCTAGTTATCATGGGATTGTGTTCTGGGGTCAAGGTCAAGGAAACTGTTACTTAAAAAAATGGTGTTAAAAAAACTTAAAAGGATAAAATCAGACGAGCGTCTGGCACCCTTTGCGGTGCTCATGTTGATACACATTATACATGATCAGAATGTTTGTCTTAGTAAAATATAAGTCAAGTTTGAATTTGGGTAATACAGGTCTAATCACTTGCTGCCAGCAAGGTAATAGTTACTAGTATATCAAGGTCCACCAAAATGTCTTCAAAGAGTACTTACTACTTATAAAAACTCTTACATGATGTTTTGTATTAACCTTGATTTATTGTCAAAGTTTTGTATTAACCATGATTTATTGTCAAAGACATAAGTTTACCTACAAACAAAACTTGGAGATTTATTTATATTTTATGCTATTGTAATTTTGCAGGCTCTGTAAACAGAAGAAAATGTCCACAGAACAAAGTACACCAGATACAAACATACAGTGTCAGCCATCGTCTCCCACAGATGGTGAGTTCTTAAACAGAGTATCATTATTCAGGTCTCAAAAATTCCACTCCTGCTCCTATTTATGAGTAATTCCAGAGGTTGGGCAAGTGAAAATTTGCAAGCACTCGTCTGTCTTTGCGAGTGATATTTACAAACTGTAAAGGTAAATTCATAATTGGATGCAACAAGCTACAAAAAAATGTTTTATTGATATAACATTGATATGAATTGAAAATATATCCATCAAATTGCTCAGTCAACAATATTTACAACATATGCTCTATGTGATGTCCAGTTTGTGTTATAACGACATGAGTCTCTTAAAAAAAAAATTTCAGTCAAGTTCATGCCAGAGGTCCTAAACTGATTCAGACAGTTAGACTGTTTCAATCTATTCACAAGTCATTGTATTTGAAGTTTAGTGAGTTTATCATCTTTTAGATATATTTTTGCATTCTTCTTAGAACAGTGTTGGGAGAGTGACTTTCCAAATAAAATTTCTGCAGCATTCTACTTGGACATGGCCATACCGACTTAACAACATGATTAAAATGACATCAACATTTTCACATACTTTTGAATGCATGAAAGTTACAAATCTCAACTTTTATGGTATATAATTTTGGCAAATTGATCAAGTTTTCAAATTTTAGGAAAAATCAAAGTAGTATCAGATATTATGGATCACCCTGTATCAAAATTTGTTTGCAGATAGTACTACAGAAGCTTTAGTTTCCCCAAGCTTTACTACAAAGTTAGATGGCAGTATAATAGACCTTACAGGTGGTGAGGAAGAAACAAGTCCGGGTGATGGAGCAGCGATGCCAGATGGTACTGCCATCTGTGATGAAACATCTATGGAAGATGAATCTACAGTGATTCAGGAAGACTCCACTGTAACTGGCTTTGAGATGGATGTTGAGAATTCTGATATTGTAGGGGAAGTGATTGAGGAACAAGTGATAGAAAACCAGTCAATGGAAGAGCCACTTACGCCAGCTACAGATAATTCTGGTACAACCAAAAGTCAGCCAGGATCTGGTAAGCAAAATTATACATACAGCAGAGGTTTTACCTGTTTAATAAATATTTGTAGGTTGCTTGTTGTTGTTTTTGTGTCGCCCTTTCGGAGATCGCTTTGTCCGTCCGTCGGTCCGTCCGTCACACAAACTTAACGTTGGCTATAACTTTGCCATTTCTTAAGATTTCTTCATCAAACTTTACAATTGTATTGCTTAGACAATAGGGTCATGAGCCACCAAATTTTGTAGGTCAAAATTATATTTGACAGAGTTATGCCCTTTTTGTACTTAGATTTTGTCACGAAAACTTAACGTTGGCATAACTTTGCCATTTCTTAAGATTTCTTCATCAAACTTTCAAATTGTATTGCTTATGACATAAGGGTCGTGATGCCCCCAAATTGTTTAGGTCAAGGTCATATTTGACAGAGTTATGCCCCTTTATATACTTAGATTATAGCTATTACTTTGCCATTTCTTAAGATTTCTTTATCAAACTTTAAAATTGTATTGCTTATGTCAAAAGGGTTGTGATGCCGCCAAATTTTGTAGGTCAAAGTCATATTTGACAGAGTTATGCCCCTTTTTAGCTCTACTGTTCTATGAAAAGGGGAGCTATCCTCGCGTCGGCGTTGGCGTCACACCTTGGTTAAGTTTTTCGTACCACCCCACTTTATTTCAAAAGTATTAGAGGTATGGCTTTGAAACTTACCATACTTGTTTACCATCATAACCTCCATATACAGACACGAGTACATAACTCTGTCAAGGTTTTTGACAGAATTATGGCCCTTTTTTAGCTCGACTTTTCTATGAAAAGGGGAGCTATCCTACTGGCGTCGGCGTCGGCGTTGGCGTCACACCTTGGTTAAGTTTTTCGTACCACCCCACTTTATTTCAAAGTATTAGAGGTATGGATTTGAAACTTACCATACTTGTTTACCATCATAACCTCCATCTACAGACAAGAGTACATAACTCTGTCAAGGTTTTTGACAGAATTATGTCCCTTTTTTGGACTTAGAAAGTGTATTGAGCTTGGTTAAGTTTTTCGTACCACCTCACTTTATTTCAAAACCACTGGAGGTATTGCTTTGAAACTAACCGTACTTATTTACCATCACGACCTTCATCAACAGACAAGAGGACATAACTCTGTCAAGGTTTTTGACAGAATTAGCCCCTTTTTGACTTAGAAAATACATTGAATATGGGTAAAATCCACTTATTACCTTAACCCTTTGAGATATTGCTTTGAAACTTTTAATGCTATTTCACATCATTACCCCCATCTGTACGCAAGAGAAGGTAACTCTGTCAGGGATTTGTTTTAAAAATTAAAGGCCTTTTATCAACTTAGAATCTTGGTTAAGTTTTTCGTACCAGTCCACTTTTTTGACTGAACTGTTTGAGATATTAATTTGAAAGTTGGAATACTTGTTTACCATCATGATTCCCAAACATGGGGAGGAGAAGGTAATTCTGTCAAGGATTTTATTTGAATTATGGCCCTTTTTAGCTCGACTTTTCTATGAAAAGGGGAGCTATCGGGGGGGGGGGGGGGGGGCTACCCCCCCCGGGGGGGGGGGGGGGGGTTTGGGGGGGGGCCGGCGCTGGCCTCACACCTTGGTTAAGTTTTTGTACCACCCCACTTTATTTCAAAAGTATTAGAGGTATGGCTTTGAAACTTACCATACTGTTTACCATCATAACCTCTATCTACAGACAAGAGTACATAACTCTGTCAAGGTTTTTGACAGAATTATGGCCCTTTTTTGACTTAGAAAGTGTATTGAGCTTGGTTAAGTTTTTCGTACTCACCTCACTTTATTTCAAAACCATTGGAGGTATTGCTTTGAAACTAACCATACTGTTTACCATCACGACCTTCATCAACAGACAAGAGGACATAACTCTGTCAAGGTTTTTGACAGAATTATGCCCCTTTTTGACTTAGAAAATACATTGAATATGGGTAAAATCCACTTATTGCCTTAACCCTTTGAGATATTGCTTTAAAACTTTTAATGCTATTTCACATCATACCCCCTTCTGTACGCAAGAGAAGGTAACTCTGTCAGGGATTTGTTTTTAAAAATTATCGACTTAGAATCTTGGTTAAGTTTTTCGTACCAGTCCACTTTTTGACTGAACTGTTTGAGATATTAATTTGAAAGTTGGAATACTTGTTTACCATCATGATTCCCAAACATGGGCAGGAAAAGGTAATTCTGTCAAGGATTTTATTTGAATTATGGCCCTTTTTGACTTAGAAACTCAGTTAAAATTTTCATTCTTGTCCACTTATTAACTTAACCATTTGAGATGTTACTTTGATATTACCATTGTAAGACCTATCTGTAAGCAAAAGAAGATAACTCTGTGAAAAACTTTCTTGATTTGTACTTAGAAATTCCTAGTTAAAGTCTTGTGTGCCCTTAACTGTCAAAGTTTTTTTGTTTTATTGGCAAGCACTAAAAAAGTCGAGCATGCTGTCCTACTGACAGCTCTTGTTGACTTAGAAACTCAGTTAAAATTTCCACTTGTTAACTTAACCATTTGAGATATTACTTTGAAAGTTGGAGTACTTACGTACCATCGTAAGACCTATCTGTAAGCAAAAGAAGATAACTCTTCTTGATTTGTAGTTATAAATTCCTAGTTAAAGTCTTGTGTGCCCTTAACTGTCAAAGTTTTGTTTTATTGGCAAGCACTAAAAAAGTCGAGCACGCTGTCCTACTGACAGCTCTTGTTTACTTAGAAAGGTATTGAGCTTGGTTAAGTTTTTGTACCACCTCACTTTATTTCAAAACCATTGGAGGTATTGCTTTGAAACTAATCATACTTGTTTACCATCATGACCAACATCAACAGACAAGAGGACATAACTCTGTCAAGGTTTTTGACAGAATTATGCCCCTTTTTGACTTAGAAAATACATTGAATATGGGTAAAATCCACTTATTGTCTTAACCCTTTGAGATATTGCTTTGAAACTTTGAATGCTTGCTAAATCATTACCCCCATCTTAGGCAAGAGAAGGTAACTCTGTCAGGGATTTGTTTTAAAAATTAAGGCCCTTTATCGACTTAGAATCTTGGTTAAGTTTTTCGTACCAGTCCACTTTTTGACTAAACTGTTTGAGACATTAATTTGAAAGTTGGAATACTTGTTTACTATCATGATCCCCAAACATGGGCAGGAGAAGGTAATTCTGTCAAGGATTTTATTTGAATTATGGCCCTTTTGACTTAGAAACTCAGTTAATATTTTCATTCTTGTCCACTTGTTGACTTAACTATTTGAGATATTACTTTGAAAGTTGGAGTACTTATGTACCATCATGAGACCTATCTGTAAGCAAGAGAAAATAATTCTGTGAAAATGTTTATTGATTTGTACTTAGAAATTCCTAGTTAAAGTCTTGTGTGCCCTTCACTGTCAAAGTTTTGTTTATTGGCAAGCACTAAGAAGTCGAGCGCGCTGTCCTACTGACAGCTCTTGTTGTACTTAGATTTTGTCACGAAAACTTAATGTTGCCTATAACTTTGCCATTTCTTAAGATTTCTTCATCAAACTTTCAAATTGTATTGCTTATGACATAAGGGTCATGATGCCGCCAAAGTTTGTTGGTCAAGGTCATATTTGACAGAGTTATGCCCCTTTTTACACTTAGATTTTGTCACAAAATTGTTGGTTATTCTGACAAAGCATAAGAGGGCGACACAAGTGTTCTACTGAACACCCATCTAGTTTTAGAATAAATGATAACAGTCTTTGAGGAATGTCTAAGAGAGTGGGGTTTACTCACCTGTGCCCCTGTGAAGAAAAGTAGAATGATGCAATCGCAGATGACAAAATGTAAGATTCACCTGATGTATTCATCTTGTTTGCGTGTACAGTATTCAGGATTGTCTCTATTTCAGGGCGTGTCACTCCAGCTAGTCAAAGTGACCAATCGCTTACTTTTTCTAGCTCAGAGAAAAGTACTCCAAATCGTAAACTTAAAGTCTCAGATATCACAGGGCGCCAGATAGACTATGACAGTATGTCTTCCTCATCAGGGTCAATTAAAAACGTACAGTTTCCACAGAGAGTTGGCATCAGTTGGAGAAAAGGAGAACAACTAGAAGCCATGGACTACCTCAACTCATGGTATAACTTAAATTCATGATACAGCACTTGTTTTAGACAAACCATAATGAACAAACAATATGCAAGTACTCATAATACCGCAGATAAATTTGATAGATTCAGATTGGTCAAGAGGCTTTGTATATGAGCGCATTTACGCCGTGAGCAATCCTGTATACCGTATACTGTCTCTCATTTGGAGCCTCATCGTTTTCGCCTTTTCTGATTGGCTAGAGAAGCTCTGTAAACATTGTTTACATTAAAACAACATGGCCGTCGAGCCACCAATTAAATTTTTTCTAAGCACTGCGCATGTCGTTTGGAAAAATAAATCAAATTCATAGGCATTAAAACTTACATTGATGCTATCTTTAGTTTACCTTCATTTCTCCCCTGTCAAAACAGGTTACGGACATAAGATTTCATTTCAGTCGATTAAGTTCCTTTTCCATGAATTCCAGTGGAATCTTGTTTTTTAAAAATGAAAACACTGTCATTGACACTAATACGTACTCTTCAGATTAATGGTATGCCTTTCTGCAACTAACGGCTGCTGACAGGACATTCATGTACAAATTTTAACCTCTGGAATGACGAAATAAAATGCCGCCAGTTCAGAGGAATATCTGAAAACAAATGTCCTTTTCTATCCTGTATTTGTACTACAGTAGTCCTATTTCACTTGACTTGAAATAAAGTGAAGTCCTACTCAAATAAAACGCTGTTTATCATTATTTTGTGTCACATCAATAAGCCAAAGTAACAAATTAAAAAGAAATCGACACGCTACAAGTACAAAAAATGCCAACCAAAACATAACTGTCTCAGTGATGTAGACTTGAACTGATGACGTAATAAAATCAAAATAGGACCAGTTTAACGGAAATTATTTATTATGTGACTGCAAATAATACAAAATTTAATACTCTACATTGCTGTCAGATCGAAAACACCGTAAGCCACAGGATAATGTTTCTTTCAATTGAAATACTGGGAAAAAAACCAGGATCGGCTGATAACGAGAGCAGTACAGAATCATATGAAGGTACAAGGTTTAGGGGCTCCCATGGGTATCGTCTTTTTGTTGTTAATAAATATAACAGCAATATTTCGACAACAGTTCAGGTAGTTTTTTTCTCTTCCAAATAAATCTGCGGTACTATAAATTTGTTATATAGATCATATATCGATATTGACTTGGTATACGGCCTCCTATAGCCTGTTTGTATTGATATAAACCCTCTTACAGCTAGGGTCATATCAATTCCAACAGGCTATACGAGGCCATAAACCATGTAAAGAATTTATAAAACTAATAATGTACTGGTCAGAACTCGAGGAAGCAGTCATCAAGAGTATAAGTTGCAAGAACTTGTTCTAAAATCAGTGTAAACTGAATATAATAAAATTTAAAAAGATGAACAAACAATTTACTGATATGAACATATTTAAATTATATGTTATTTGGTTTTTGACATGATATATGGGGATATATTACCTGCCTAGACTTACATTACCTGAGCCTTGAGGTGAGGGTAATATTATGTCGAGGCAAGTAAAATATCCCCATATATCTCATCAAAAACCAAATAACAATTGTATTATCCTTCCCTTTCTTAAATTTTGAAAGATACCGTTTATCTATTTAACGGCTGAACGTAAGCAGACTTTCCCCTAATACCTCAGTGTCACTTTGTTACGTCACAAATCAGCACGGACTAATACATTGAAGTACTGGATGCGAACACTCTCACGTTGCCTGTAAATATCAATATCTATTTATGTGTCATTGACCAATCAAACAGCTGGAAATTTTGTGGAAGAGTAGTAAAATTTTATATAAAGATGGGTATGAAAAGCTTAGTAAACATCCCTTCATGCTGCCATTAGTTTGTTCTGTTCTCTATAACAAATGGAAAAGAAAATAATATTTTTATGTCTAAAGTGATCAACTTGCATTTGATGCTAGAAAGTAGATACTTGAAAGAGAAGGGCAGGATTGGTTAGATGTCAAGGAATATTGTTTGTTGAATCAACAGTTGATATTAATCTTACTTAGTGATGCAAGAATTGTTTGAAGTACTTTCTTTCGAAAAATGTTCTTTATCGAGTGTTTTATTAATGTTTTTCAGGTTCCCAGCTAAGATCAGATCTATCAATGAGGATGATATGCAGGTGTTGATACATTTTGATGGCTGGAACCAGCGTTATGACGAGTGGATTGATATGACCTCGGACCGTATACGACCTCTTGTAAGGCATTCTGAACGCAAGGAGAAGAGTAAGCGTGTAAAAGGAGATCGTAGAAGTTCATTTACCAGTCCTGTTAACAGGAAACAACCTAGAGTAAGTAGATAAGGACAGATATTGATTATCTAGATTCGAACAGTTCTGCTAGAAGTGTTTTAAAATATATTTTCTTGTAAACCTTTCTTTGCCTAGGAAAGTTACTGTAGATTTTGTGAGCAGTGTAGACCAGGCTTTGAAGTTAATGCATTATTGTTGATGAATTTGCATAGAGTACTCTTATGAGCAATGAATTACATGTACATGGTCTGCTAGTGTCCCAAGACCAGTTGAGCATTAACTAGAATAGTTAACAAAATGTCTTTGAGTATCTAGGCTTAGTAAGACCTCAGTTTGCATAACAAGTATTTTATTTTACAAAACAGAAAATACAGAAAATGATAAAAAATTAAAGTCAGCAGAAATTGTTTTTAATGTGTTATTCAATTTATCTACATGTGTAATGTAATGTTGCTTTTTGATGTTGATTTATTGTTGTTGAATAGGAACATAATGTAGGAGATGCCGTGTATGCCAAGTGGACAGATTGCAAGATGTATCCAGCCAAGATTACAAACATAATGCCCACAGGTATACTGCTGTTGATAATTTAGATATTTGCTTCCTGGTTTCCATACTACTCTGTAAAAAAAAGTGTGTGGAGACATGTAAATGAAACAAACGTTTTATGATGAATCAGTTTTTTGAAAACTGGATCAGTATATTTTATCCACGAGAAGATTTCAGCAACATATAATGCCCCATCATTATATACTGCATGGTAATTGCTCTTAATGGAGGATGTATTTTGATAGATACAATTTAAAATGTCAGCAATATCCAAGGTACAAGAGCGTACAACTTTGGTGGATTCAGATACTTGTGTAGTATATGTGAATGGAATTTGCTTGTTGGTAGTCATAGCAAATGGTTTTGATATATATAAGTATCTTCAAAAGTTGAAGTTTCCAGTAACAAAGAATACAATCATGCATAAACATTTTGTAAGAGAAATAAAGGTTTGTTTAAGTTGGATATGCAAAGGCTGTGTACAGAAATTGAGACATCATAGAATAGTATAGCTGTACCTAAGGAGACTTGTTAGCCATATGAAATACATAAAAATTTGTATTTAAAATTTATAATACATGTAATAATTATTAGGCAAATTATTTCAATGCTACAGTACATGTATAGTAGATAACATATATAAGAATGTGTAGAACTTGCAAATGTTTCAGAAATATATGCTATTTAATATTCATGTGATATTCTGTTGACTTTTGACATAGCTATACAGTGTGATCTGTATAAGTGATTGAAGTCTTGTTTTAAAATGTTGTACAATGGGTTTAACTGGTACAAGTTCCTATGTAGATAGCAGAAAATGTAAGGTGTTCGAAGAACTTCAAACTCTTGATTGTTTGTTTTTTCAGGATCATATGAAGTGATATTTTACGACGGTTTCAAGAAGCTAGTACAGCCTATTAATATAAGGCCTATGCCTAATGAGTACAAGGAAAAGGTATGTGGGTAGGTTAAGTGATATTACCCTTCAAAGTGAAGTGATATTACCCTTCAAAGTGCCCATCATAGATCTGTTGAAGCATATAAGCAGTGATTTTTACTCTTAAAAAAAGTGAATATTTCCCGTGAAAAATTTGTTAAATATGTGAATCTGTGTAACTGTTTTATTACTGTTGAAAAGTGTGAACATCTTTTTTAATATTGATAATCCATGTATTATGTAAAAGTTCATTTTAGTTTCTGTTTGCTAGTAAGAGAAGTCTATAAGATATATTTCTTAATGTTTTCAAAACATTCAATAATGCAGTAAGGCCACTGTTGTTTTGGAAAAAATAACACATACAGGATTAAAGATGTTGAAAAGCCAGTTGAAAATAAAAAAAATGAAGAAGAAGCTAAGATGTTAAAGGGGAAACTTCTTTCGTATCTCCTTGGTAGGATTATTTCCATGAGGACTAATTTGCAGTGTAATAATTTACTTCTACACATAGGCCTTGACCTTCTAAATTTAGAAACATGTAGGTGTCTAAAATGAAAGTAAGGTATTTTTTGGTGCACTTTTTGTTTCAAAAAACTTTTTCTGGCAAGAGTACAGTGTTAGTTATTTATTGTATTGGATATCTTTCTGTTATATTTAGTACTAGATGTTTAAATTGACTGTTTATAGGCATGGTCTTTGTCTGGGTGATATGAAAAGTACTGCATGAAACTTTTTTCATCTTTTTATATCATTTATATTTCTGACTCTTATTTTTGCTTGTATTTCAGACATTTGAGATAAATCCTGTACCAGAAAATGTACTAAAGAAAGCAAAACTGAAACTTGACAGCACAGAAACTGCAGGTAGATCTATTTCAGTAGTTTACTTTGATACTTGAATATCATGTAGAAACAGGAATGTGAGAACTGTTCTTTTACTTCGTTGTAGGAAGTGACAGGGAGCACACATACTGATTCTTTGAAAAGTTAAAGAGAGTGTATATTATACAGATAATAAGTTGTTAGCGTTGGTGGGATAGTGGTTAGGATGACAAAAGATGACCTGGATTCAATCCTTGGTCTTGCAGCTTGAGGTGTGGCCTTTGGCAAGAGACTTAATGCCACATGTGTCTCGGTCCACACAGCTGTAAAATGGGACAAGTAATGAAAACTGCTGGTTCTCTCTCAGATAGGTGATTGAGTCCATTATAGGTGATGTCTGTAGAGTGTTCAATATAAGTTGCCAGAGTTTATTTTGTGATCAAGCTAAAACAAATTAACGTATCAAGTTACCTTTGAGAGTACATGTAGATTATGTTTGTCTAGTGAAAGTACTGCTTTTGTTCTAGACAGCATTCTGATTTTAAATGGTAAAGTGATCATACTTTTTAGTCAGTCCAGAAGAAAAACAAGGGCCTAGGTCAGGTGAGAAAATAAGGACAGAGTCAAAGAGAGAATCGTCAGTGGAGAAGGAGAAAAAACAGTCCAGGACAAAGAAAAGGAAGTTAGTCATTCCAGGGCTGTTCAGCGAGGCAGCTGTGGTGGGTCTTGTGGACATGGATGTCACAGCAGAGGCACAGATTAAGTCTGAACCAGTCTCTACACAGACAGAATATTCTGACGGAAACAAGGTATGTGATGATAGAATATTGGGACAGACAAAATAAACCTCAGGATACTTTTAATGTTAGTCAGTGTGACAGTGTCTGTATGACATGTGCCTTCATTAAGCTGGTTAAAGTAACCTGTCAACTTGCTGACTTTCTAAAATGGGCTTTTTCATCTTTCATTTTTATAGAGACATGTTTACATATGTTAGGGTTCTTTTTACCTACCTAGCAAATTTGCAAACAACACAGATCAGGATGATACTGCATGAGTATTGGTCATAATTTGGTGTTGCTATGGTAACGTATGGATTTATGCACTGTTTGAATACTGAAATGTAAAAATGGATTTTAGACAGTATTGATATTGAAAGGTAAAGTTTCTAAATATTTGTCTCCATCTCCCTTGGTCTAGTGGTTTAAGCATCCACCTTGTGAGCAGGAGGTCAAAGGTTAGAATCCCAGCAGTGATCTGTTTTGATATGGCCGGTTGGTGAGCCGCCAGCTAGTTAAATAACGATTACCATTAGCCTACCTGCCTGGTGCCTGGCATTAAAAAGGATAGGATTCGGGAGGTAAATGTGCTCAGAAAGAAGGTGTCTCATAAGTCAGATATGGCTGGTCCTTTAAGTAGGGGTGACACTATAATAAACATGTTACCTTTTATTTGTCAATATTTTACAGGTGGAGGTAACAGAAGGCATAAAACAAGAGCCAGGAAGCAGCACAGGAACTGTACCAAGCCTTCCCCCCAACCAACCACAAGGTAAGATAAATAGCTCACCTGGCTAAGCCAGGGTGAGCTTTTCTGATCGATGATTGTCCGTCGTCCGTCAACATTTTGATTCAAATGACATCTCCTCTGAAACCTCTAGGCCAATGTTGATAAAACTATGCAGGAATGTTCCTTGCATGAAGCTCTACCAAAATTGTTCAAAGAATTCCATTCCATGCAGAACTCTGGTTGCTATGGCAACAAATAGGAAAAACTTTAAAAATCTTCTTCTCTGAAACAACAAGGCCTAGAGCTTAGATATTTGGCATGTAGCATTGTTTAGTGGACCTCTACCAAGATTGTTCAAATCATGACCCCCGGGTCAAAATTGACCCCAAGCGAGTGGGCCCTTAGTTTTTGCATAGGCATATATAGGAAAAACTTTAAAATCTTCTTCTCTGAAACCACAAGGCCTAGAGCTAAGATATTTGGCATGTAGCATTGTCTAGTGGACCTCTACCAACATTGTTCAAATTATGACCCCCAGGTCAAAATTGACCCCGCGCAGGTGGTCACTTAGTTTTGCAAAGGAATATATAGGAAAAACTTTAAAAATCTTCTTCTCTGAAACCACAAGGCCTAGAGCTAAGATATTTGGCATGTAGCATTGTATAATGGACCTCTACCAAAATTGTTCAAATTATGACCCCCGGGTCAAAATTGACCCCACACGGGTGGGCTCTTAGATTTTGCATAGGCATATATAGGAAAAACTTTAAAAATCTTCTTCTCTGAAACCACAAGGCCTAGAGCTAAGATATTTGGCATGTAGCATTGTCTAGTGGACCTCTAACAAGATTGTTCAAATTATGACCCCGGGTCAAAATTGACCACGCGGGGGTGGTCACTTAGTTTTGCATAGGAATATATAGGAAAATCTTTAAAAATCTTCTTCTCTGAAACCACAAGGCCTAGAGCTTAGATATTTGGCATGTAGCATTGGCTAGTGGACCTCTACCAAGATTGTTCAAATTATGACCCCCGGGTCAAAATTGACCCCGCACTGGGGTTACTTAGTTTTACATAGGCTTATATAGGGAAAACTTTAAAAATCTTTTTCTCTGAAACCACGAGGCCTAGAGCTTAGATATTTGGCATGTAGCATTGCCTAGAAGACCTCTTCAAAGTTTGTTCAAATTATGCCCCTGGGGTCAAAATTGACCTTGCCCGGGGGGGGGGATCATTTGTTTTACAAAGGCGTATATAGGAAAACTTATTTGGTATATAACATTATCTAGTGATCTTCCACCAGGCAAGTGGACTTGTACCAAGGTGAGCGATATAGGGCCATCTTGGCCCTCTTGTTTATTAAAATCGTCAGATTTCTTGTAAATTAAAAGTTTTTGATAATAAGTGCACAATCATGAAATGAGCAGAATTTTGATCTATGACTTGAACAGTAACACAGATCACCTGTTGATCAGCTCCAGACAAATCTCTGTGCTATTTCTAAAATGAGGTTTATTAGTTTGTCTCTTGCAATTAAAAACATGACCTTACTCTACAATGCAGAACAAACTTAACTCGTATACATTCTATTTTTAGTTCCATTATACGGCCCTCTACCACCAAAAGCATTTGTGGTCGAGTCGGACCACAATCAATTCAAGTGTCTCTATGAGGGCTGTAACAAAGGGTTCAGAAAAGAGCACCTGCTTGATTACCATATCAAGTACTATCACATCAATGGCGGAGGCCCTCCTCCCCCTCCAGCAAAAAGAAGGAGAAAAACTACAAGCACATGTAAGCCATGGATATTTCTTTGACAAAGTTCTAATTTTTTCCCCTTTCAGCCAAAATCAGTAGAATTAGTGACAGCTACACTTCATCAGTAAAAGCTTAAAAGAGGTAGTTGCTCATACAAAAATTACAGTTTTCTTTTGTACTTGATTTTTCAGCCTTTTTTGTCAATGACCAAAGTGTCAGTAAAAGAGTTAAAGTTTAAGATTTGTTTAACTGCAGGCATAATGTTAGTGACCGGAATTTAATAACCTTTTGTCCACTAGGTCATGCTTACGGATGTCTGGACTCCTGTTAACACAGAGTTTATTAATATTTTCACTATGCTTCGCATTCAGCAACTGCTGGTTATCACTATTTGGAAATTTGGAGCCAAAATTAACATTGCGTTAGCATAAACCACAGGGCAAAGTTCCAGACATTTCTGAAACTTTTTACCCAAATAGCCCCAATTGAGAGTACTGTTCTTGATGGAAAACGTTAAAACAATTCAATGATTTTATTCAGCACCAATACTTCTGAAATGTAGCTTTAAAATATTGAGAACTTGGCAGTTTACTATTTTCTTTTAGCTGAATGCAAATTAATTGTAAAGTATTAATTGCGCAGGTTCCACAGAATCTGACAGTGTGGCTGGAAATAAGAAGTCGGCCGGAAAGAAAATTAGAAATTTCTCAGCCGAGGGTGTGGTCTGTCCACAAGATGTTAAATTAGAGTACCCTGACACTCCATTAGGAAGTGGTTAGTATTGAATGGCATTTTATACTTCTGAAAGGCATCTATTCATTACTTTGTGCAGGTGTTTTTGTCCATGAGGATAAATTACTTATTCTCAAGAATGTTTACTTAGACTTTCCATATGGGATGGTTACCTAACTGGTAGGAGCTCAAAATGATTTAACTTGTGATATAGTAAAGTAAACATGGCTTAGGTACTTTAATACTGAATCAAATCATACCTAACTAGAGAATGATTCTTGCATTTTAATGTGTAAAGGCTGGTAGATATTTAAGATAGGTATAAATTATTCATACACAGCCTAGTGGTATTCTTTTCAAAGTGTTCTGATAAAAATTTGTTGTTGATAGTCTGGAAGACATGTTATTGACAAAGTAAAAAGAAAAAAAAATATTACTTAGGTTTAGAGTCTTCAAATAAAATACTTGCTTTATTTTTCATGCATGATTTTGATTGGCTGTACTCTTGTTTTAGCGGAGACAGGTGAGATTTCCACCCAGACATCACCCAGCAAACATACAGATGGTTACCCCGCGGAAGAGTTTGGGTTTAAGCAGGATCCACTTGAGGATTCTAGTGTGACCGATGCCGAAGACTATCTGAAACCCGATGAACTAGTGAACTGTATATGTGACTTCCAGGAAGAAAATGGACTGATGATACAGGTAGGAAAAGCAACATCAATTTATTCAAGTTTTTTCTACAAGTAATTTTTTGTCATGAGCTTCTGACTGGACTTTGTTCAAAATTATCTAAACTAGACTAAGGATGTTGTGGAGAAAAGTTTTACAGTCTTTGGCATAGAACATTTAAGTTTCCAGTCGGTTTGAAGTTAAAACTGCAGATATTAGATGTGGCATAATAGACAGATCTTGAAAATCAAAGATATCAAACATTTGAACCATAATCTTGGATTGTTACAAGTAATGAAAAAAAATTAAATCTTCTATGGCTGAAAATCAGGTTTTTGTGCAGTATGTTTGATTCATGAATTATAGCTGTATTTGTGCCTGGAGCTGTCCATCTGGATGAGCTTGTCTGGGCTGTAACTTTCTCATGTATTGAATGATTTTTACATGACTCGGCATAAATGAGGCGGCATGTAGCGCACAAGACCCAGGTCAAGGTCAGGGCTAGCTCTGGCTCATTTTTTCTCTAAGCCATTTTTCCAAGTGGGGCTATTTGCCTCGCACATATAACATTATCTTTCTTTGTAAATTGTAGCCAGTTGAATTGCTTTTGATTCAGTTTTACTTCTTTTAGCATTTGCTTATGCCAGAGCTAAACCTGGACTTGATATTCAAAAACATTTTTCACCTAAGATAACCAAATTGAGACGATACTTAACATCAGTTGATATGCCATTTCAGAAAGGCAGACAAAAGCTGTGTAATGTTTAGATATTTTTGAGTGACACAAGAGCAAAAGTAAAATATTGCAGCTAAGCAGTTCTCCCTGGGTTTGAGTATATTCAGGTTTTAGAATTGTAGATGTTTAGGTTACTGTTGTTATTTCAGTGTGAAGTTTGTATGTGCTGGCAACATGCAGCATGCTTTGGCATCACAGAAAGAACACTGCCAACAAAGACATATGTCTGCTTCGTCTGTGAAAATCCACCAGGTAAGTTATAATATATGTATAGAATATTGAATAGCTTGTCATTGAAAAAAAGAGAGAGAAAACAAACTCAAGGTGGTTTAAATAGAGAATCTAGTAGTCAATTTCCCTTTGTCAGTAGGATGAATCTTACACTCAGCTTGGTTAAGCTGCAGGCAGTACCTCAGGGATACTTAGCGTAAGTGAGTAAAATCTCTTAACCTTTAAACTGAAGCTTTTGCTTTGGTCTGTTGCAAAAATGCAAATATCCATTTATATTGCTGAACCTGAGAAAAACTAAGACCACTTAAGCTTTGTAGTTATGAATTGAACTGCTTAATACACTGGAAAAGCAAGGCTTGCATTCTTCTAATACATGCATGTATTTGAACTTTTTTTTAGTACAGTGCATGAAACTATAGATTTTTTATATGCACATTTTAGAATGTGAAGAAAATGCAATTCAGTTTTATGTTAGTGTGATATCAGAAATGGGTTTAAGTGTGACACTAAGCATGGTTTCATCAGTAGTTTAGATGTAGATGATATGAATGACTGGACTAGCTTGGTTCCTTATATTCCACCACTAAAAGTTAGTCCAACCTGCTGGAATGGTTGACTCTTAGGTGGTCACTTTGTGTTAGCATCAATTTTGTGACACCCCTGACAAAAGTCCACTTGGACTGAACAGTAACCTGCTGTATTTATGTTTTGCTTAGGTGTTCGAGATAGCAGCAGGCATATACACGAGCAAGACTGGTTCAAGACTGGAGAAATAGCATCGTTCAATTTCCTGCCATTGCCTCCTATGTCAGAAGAGAGATGTAGCACAGTGAAATCAACACATACCCTTGTAGCAGAGATACATCAACTTAATATGGTCTTACACAGTCTCAGGCTGCAGTTGAAAATTCTCAGGTATTTAGAAGTTTATGTATTTTAGTGTCCATCTGCAAGACACAAATATTTCCACATTGCTTCTCTCTCTTCGAGGTTGATTCCATCTGGAATGGGTCTCGAGAGCGTTTAATCTAAGTTGTAAGAACTTGTTTCACAATCGAGAATAAAAATATTAGTATGAATTAAATGTATGACATACTTACAACCTGTCCGCTTAACACAGTCCTGCCTGGTCTGCTTAGATTTATGATATTGTACACCAATCAGTACATACAATACTATATTGCCAGCTCAGAACTATTGTGTGTTTCAATGGTCACAATTCCTTTTCACAGCCATGAATAATGATAATTGACACTAAAAGAATTGTTTTGCTTAAATAAAGATTATACTAAAACTATTTTCATGTCATAAAATATGTCCGGGTAAGGTTTTAATGGTACAGCAGTCATAGTAACTTGAAAACTTGTTTCCAGGGAGAAGATTGGTTAACCTATCAGTTTGGTACTTAAGTTGTGTGTTTTCTTTATTAGAACAAAAGATGAGTCCAAACTGAAGCAGTGGAGAGTGGATTGGGATGTCATGGAAACAGAGACAGCGGAAAGTTTTCCAGAGCCTGAGGAGAGGGCATCTGTGAAGATTGAAGAAAAGACTGTAGAGGCAGAGTCATCACATGTAATTAAAGAAGAGCCACAAGATACTGGAGAGGAAGTGGATGTTAAAACAGAAATAAATGGTGACCAAGAACAACCTTGTGAGAACTTTGAATCCAAAAGTGATGTGAAACTTGTGAAGGAAGAAGAGGTAACTTTGACCAAGGATATCAAAACTGAAAAAGAGTTGAATGAGACATTGAATATGGATTCAAAGACTAACGAAGTTACGGATTGTGTTCAGAATACAACAGAGGGACCAACTGTAAAGATTGAGACACCAGCTGTGAAACTTGAAAATTCTGCAAATATCAAACAGGTAAACATATACATGTATAGCTATTTTGTTAGTCAATTTGTTTGTCGGGCTTGTAATAAATTCCTTACAAACATGTTAGGTGTGCTATCTTGGGTGTATTTCTTGATTTTACATTCTGTGGGACCTTTGTTTCATTTGACATTGTTTATGCTATAGGAAGATTTTTCTGCCGGGATAGAGTCTTAATATAAATGGTTATAACAGATATTTTTGTCGTAAGGAGAGATTTAAGAAACAATTTTATGTCCCACAAATATAGCATGGTTTGATGAAGCAAATGATAGCTAGACTTAGCAGTGAAACTTATGCTGAGTCTTTGAAATCATTTAAAATCAGTCATTGAAGTTCTATAATTTAATTGAGAAATTATAGAATTACGTCCCTTATGTTTACACTTCTCTTTTCTGTAAAAAAAAAATTTTGGGCATTTATTGGTCCATAAATATTTTATGTTATATGTTGAAGGTTATTGTAAGAAGACGGTATTGGAGAAACCTTTGCTGGGTTATTGAGATATGATGCTGTAAAGTGGATGATTTTTGTGCAACAAAAATTTCAGGATTTGATGGTTGACAGAGTTATAAATTTGTGAATTTAAAATGCATGATTCGAGAATTCTATAACTATTATTCCATGTGAAATGAATAAGATAAGTTTGAATTAACAAAGTAAGGACTGCGAAAAGGAGTGAAAACCAAATGACCTGAAATGTTGCCAGCTATTTTGAGTGTGGGCTTGAATGTGATGCTAATTAAAATATCAGTGTGTGATGGAGAAAGAAATTCTGTGAATTACATTTTATTGTATAATCTCAATTATAATCCTTCTAATTTTGGATTTCATTATTACCGGAAATTTTCATGCACTTCTTTGTTTTCTTTTGTTTAACTCTAATGGCCACAGCCCAAACAGACCAGTAAATATAGGCGAGCTATTATTTACTGATATATTTGTCCATCTTCAGGAATTTACAGAGAAACCACAGCAGATGTACGAACCCGAGGAAGGTAACCATTCCGACAGTACTGAGAGTGTGGTTGAAGATCCGATTGAAGTGTGCGAGAAAAATCTTCTAAGTCATATACTGAGGGTACAAAGTGAAATCAGCGAAAGATTTGATAAAATTGAGGAACAGATTGAAAGTAAGTGTGTTGAAATAGTAAAGATGAAGTGAAATAAAACAGTGTTTGCTGCTGCTGTATTTTTTCTTGCTGTTACTCTTTACTACTTAACAAACATTGCTCTAGCAGCATGAAGTTAATAACAGTTTCTATCCTTCCACTGCAGTTATTTCAAGGTAGTGAGTTTTAGATGTTGCTGATTATAACTTGTGCTGATTATAACTTGTACAGTTTTTGGACATTTTGTTAAGCAAAATTTCTTGTTTGATATTTTAGATGCTACCTTCTTAATGTAGAAGACTACAGTAAATTTAAGCCCTGATATTTTAGTAAAACTCATTCACAGGAATGAGAGCATATAACATAAACATTTCAGAAATCTCTCATCTGCTAGTGTTATTACATAATAGTGAAACAGTACCCAGGAACATGCACATGCAGTCTAATAATGGTCTGTCCTATTCATTTAGGCAGAAATGCATTACTTACATTCTGTATGGTAAGAAATAGTAACAGTCACTGTGCTTTGGTAATGCTAGATCTTAAGATCAGGGAATTGGACCAAGAGCTAGTCTCTGTCCCTGTTGATTATACTTGGGATATTCAATTATTTGAATGTATTGAACAGGATTCCCATGTTCTTCATTACAGTGTTGGAGGCTATGGAAGCGATGCAGAGTAGAAGAGATCCTCCTACGACAGAGAATGTCTTCAATGACATGCCTCAGTTGAAACGCTCACTGAAAAATATGGAGAAAGATTTGTATAAAGTGAAAAAAATGTCTGTGTTCCACTGACTAGACATTTGATGTATATATCAGAACTGTGACTATGTGTATCTCTCAAAAACTAAAAGGTATATCTAGAAAACAAATGCTAAAGGGTTTATAGGAATCTGCAAGTGGCTCAGCACATAAAAAAAGAGCAAAATTTAGAAAATTGTGGAAGTACATGAAAGTGGTTCTATCCATCATGGTCTGAATGGAAGATGGGGTGGTAGCCAAGGAGTACTTCTCTGCAATTAGCTAAAAATTACATTACTTCTGTGGCAAATGCTCATGTTATTTCTACTCAAGACAAGATACATACATGCAATATTAAAAAAAAAATAACTGTAAAAATTGCAAAAGAAAGCAAACAAGCATTGCACGATGAGTTGTATATTTATTAAGAATAAAATTGTTGAAATTAGTGTCTGGTGCAATTTCTGTAGATTCCGAACACGAGGGCCATGATGGTCCCATATTCCTTACCTGGGTATCAGTGCACTTGCCGGGCTGGTGTGGTCCGTTTTGACCCCAGGGGCATAATTTAAGCTAAGTTGGTAGAGGACCACGAGACAATGTAGCATACCATATATCTAAGGTCTAGGCATTGTGGTTTAGAAAAGAATATTTTCCTATACCAAGTGATCCCCCCCTGGCAGGGTAAATTTTGACATCAGGGGGAATGATTTCAACAAGCTTTGAAGAGGTCCACTAGACAATGTTACACTCTAAATATCTAAGCTCTAGACTGGTTTCAGAGATTTTTAAAGATCCTAGGGGCATGATTTGAACAAACTTGGTAGAGGTCCACTATACAATGCTAACCCCTTTAAGCCTTGTTGTTTTTGCAAAGATTAAAAGAAAAATTCCTATAGAAACCTATGTAAAATTAATAGACTACCCCCTCCTCTCAAGAGTCATAATTTGAACAATCTTGGCAGAATTCCATTAGGCAATGCTTCATACCAGATATCTAAGCTTTAGGCCTTGTGGTTTTGGAGAAGATTTTTAAAGTTTTCCTTTAAAAGCCTATGTAAAATCAAGTGACACCCCAGTTGGGTCAATTTTGAATTGTTGCAGAAAGGGTTAAAATTGACCTTGGGTCCTGATTGGAACTATCTACGTAGCTGTCTACTACACAATGCTTCATTTCGAATACCAGGCCTTGTGGTTTAGACAGGAAGATTTTTTAAGTTTTCACTATAATTAAGCCTATGGGAATGAAGTGACCCCCACTCCTGTCAAAGAAATTGATAAGTGAAGAAGTCTGCAAAATATAATGCTGCACAGAAAAAGCTGCAAAACAAACCAAAATAGCTTCTTTATCCTTTTAGAGAGAAATGATATCTGTAGATGTTATAAGCAAGTATTTTTAGATTGTGGAAACCATTGCAGTATGTATTTTATATACGAAATTCTCATCACTGATGAACCTACACTGTTGGGTAAATGGCATTATTAATCTTATTAATTACATGCCAAGTGATCAGTGGTCAGCTTCATACAGCATGAGAGCAGTAAATCACCCATATGGAATTCTCTGAAGATGTTTATCAGCAAACATGTGCCCAGAAAATAAAACTAGAAATCTTTCATATTGTGCAGATTGTTACATGTACCGGTAGATTTTAAGTTGATAAAGGGCCTTAATTACAAAAATATCCTTGACAGAGTTACCTACTCTTGCCTACAGATGGGGGTAATGATGCAAAGAAGTATTCCAAGTTTCACAGCAATATCCCATAAGTGGATTTTACCAATTTTAGATGTATTTTGAAGTAAGAAAAATGGGGCATACTTCTGACAGTTATGTACTCTTGTCTGTTTTCGGAGGATATGCTGGAAAACAAGTAAGTTTTAAAGCAATACATCTTAACAGTTTTGAAATAAAGTGGGTCCCCACCACCCCTCCCCTGAAGGGTTAATTTTCACCCATGGGTCATGATTTGGACCATCTTGGTAAAAGACCACAAGGCAATGCTACATGCTTAATATCTTGAGTTCTACAGTAAGCCTTGTGGTCTCAGAGAAGAAGACTTTTAAAGTTTTTCCTGTGTAAAATCAAGATACCCACATGCTAGGTTAGTTTGACCCAGGGGTCATGAATTGAACAAACTTAGTAGATGTCAACTAGGCAATGCTACATGCCAAATAGCTCTAGACCATATGGTTTCAGAGAACGAGATTTTTAAAGTTTTTCCTATATAGCCTATGTAAAACCAAGTGACCCCCCCGGGCAGGGTCAATTTTGACCCAGGGATCATAATTTGAACAATCTTGATAGCGGTCCACTAGACTGCTACATGCCAAATATCTAAGCTCTAGGCCTTGTGGTTTCAAAGAAGATTTTTAAAGTTTTTCCTATTTTTTTTGCCATAGCAACCAGAGTTCTGCATGGCATGGATTTCTTTGAACAATTTTGGTAGAGCTTCATGCAATGAACAGCTTTGCATAGTTTCATCAACATTAGCCCAGTGGTTTTTGAGATGTAGTTCTAATCAAGATGTTGATGGACGATAGCTCATTAGAAAAGCTCATCCTTGCAGAACCAGGTCAGCTAAAAATTCAGGCTTAAACGTCCATTACTTACACCAAATCGAATTTTCTTTTAAATCTGGAATTGTAATGGGCGTCTAGCTTCTCAGAAGGAAGAATATGACAAACTGCATCGAAGGTGACCATAATTATTGAGTTGAAAATTTGAGTTTAACAAAAGAATTAATAAATTGTATTTTGCCTTTACAAAACCGAAAGTAGGTTTTCCAGTTTTCAAATGTCTTTGTAGTTTTCCAGAAAACTTTGCAAAGTATATCTCTGACCTGACTGTTTACAACATTCAATAAAGCCAAAGTAGGAGAAAAAGACCACCCAAATCAATCAAAGGAAATCGTTTTTCTGCAGCAGTATTTCAAACAAGAAAATAGTCCACGGCTATTGTAAAGTTTTAGAAGCCAGTTTCAAACTGTGTTTCCCTGTTACAATTCCAGATCTAAAAATAAATTTGATTTGGTGTTAGTAATGGATTTTTAAAATGGGCCACACAGTCAAATCTAAGAACAAGAAACCAATTAAGGGCTATACAAGTCTTGCTCTTCTGGACTGACTCAACTGTTCTGAGCAAGTTTTGTGAAAGTCTTTTGAAACGTAATCAAGGAAAAGCTTACAGAGGTCACTGTGACTGGACAACCGTGGATCCTCATAGCTCAAGCCTTCAGCTCAAACAAGAAAAAATGCTAGTTCCCTTGAACATGTGTTGAACAAGGACAGGAATTAGTTGGACCCTGCTGTAAGACACGAGGTTGCTTTGGTATTGTATCAGTCAACTCAGATCACAGATGCAAGTAGATCATGTTTGGAGAACTTCACTTGAGGAAATGGACCACAGTACAGAGTGTTCCATCACAGAAAAAGGGGCCACACTGTGTGTATTCCATCAACAAATGAGCAACAGATTTATGTGTATACATATTTATCTTTATTACATCTTACTACAATTACATTCAAAAATAGCAATTTAAAATTAAAAACAATGATCAAATTAAATGGCAAGAGCCAAGAAATCCCTGACTAAACATAACTAAAACCAGGATATTCAGCTTTGTATGCATTAGGTATGTTGATAAGAATGCCATCCGGGCACCTTGGTTGCTGGCAACACAGTGGTGGTTTTGGGTCCTCCAAGTGACAAATAGCTGGTAGTGTGTTCCAGTTCAAACATCTGAAAATACCATGGTAAATCAAGTTTGAGAAACACGTTTCATTTTTGAGTGATTCAATTAAAGAAGGAAAAAATGTCACAAAAGGTATTTTGAACATTTATTGCCAGAGTAGGACGAGTTTAACACTGCCTTATAAGGAGCAAGTGGTTTCGCCATTGCAACAAGTGTAGATTATGATCAGCCCCAACATCTACGCAGTCTTATGATGATTGTTACTCAGTAAAATATTACTGAGCACCCCTTTGTGTAATTATGGTACTGACCAAATTCAATGATGGACAAGTCCATTTTCACAGATTTGGTGGGTTATTGGTTAAGAATGTGATATGGCAATGAGCTGATCATTTAAAGATTATTCACATGAACCTCACAGTGGAAAAACCAAAATCTTCAAGTTTGAAGTAACAGTACATACATATTACCTAGCGGTTTCCTGTTTTACTGGAGAATATGCCTACTGTGTAATACACAATGAATCTTGATAACAAGTGCAACTGCCCGCAAGAAACTTGAGCAGATGCTAGAATATATTTACATTTTTCCTTCTGAAAATCTACACCTAATAAAGTTTAAAGATATGTTATATTTCTAACGTGGGCTGAACTTTTGAGAATTATCTCCAAGCTTTAATACCTTAGCTACCGTGTATGTAAATGAGAAAATACATGTAGAAATTCCTCAGTAAACTTACACTGCTCTACATGAGTACATTCCTTGGTCTGCATTTGTACATGTACATGACTGACTACAGCCATCATTCCATTTCTGATCTTGTGTATAGAACTGACCCTTGTATGTACAGAATGCTGCAACATAGAAGAATGAAACAAATAGAATTGATGTGTATATCTGCATCTACCTTTACAAGTGACTTGCAGTGACTGCTGAAATTGTGAGTATGTAGGTAGCACTATGTGTAAGGTAAACTAAAAGAATTCAGGGAAAATCTTTGTTTCATTTCTTGTATAAGACACTGAATATTTAGGCAAAAATCAATCAGTTTTGAGATCAAAAGAGCCATGTTGGCCCTATATCGCTCACCTCAGTACCAGTGCAGTTACCGAAGGAATGGTAAATTTTGACCCCAGGGACATGATTTGTACAAAGGTGGTAGAGGACCACTAGACAATGTTACATACCAAATATCTTGGCTCTAAGCCTTGGGGTTAAGGAAAACATTTTCTTAAAGTTATTCCTATAATATGTGATCCCCAGGCAGGGTCAATGTTTACCCTTAAGGCATAATTTGAATAAACTTTGAAGAGGTCTACTAGACACTGTTACACACTGAACATCTTAGCTCTAGACATTGCAGTTTAGGAGAAGATTTCTAAGGTTTTTCTATATATGTCTATGTAAAAAAGTGACCGACTGGGCGGGGCTAATATTGAGCCAAGGAGCAGGATGTGAATTCAGTTGGTAGAGGTCCACTACACAATGCTGTATACTAAATATCTTAACTCTATGCCTTGTGGTTTTGGAGAAAAAGATTTTTGAGATGTTACCTATAGAAACCTATGTAAAATCAAGTAACCCCCGGGTGAAGTCAATTTTGACCCAGGGGTCATGATTTGAACAATTTTGGTAGAGGTCCACTAGGCAATGCTATTTAGGCCATGCAGTTTCTGAGAAGTCGATTTTGTGTTTTTCCTATATTAGCCTTTGTGAAATCAAGTGACCCCTGGGCTGGGTTAAGTTTTCCCCAGGGGTCATTATTGAACACTCTTGATAGTGGTCCACTAGGCAATGCTACATGCTAAATATCTAATTTCTAGGCCTTGTGGTTTCAGAGAAGATTTTCTATTTGGAATTCATTGAACAATTTCGGTAGAGCTTTATGCAAGAAACATCCCTGCCAAGTTTCATTAACATTGGCCCAGTGGTTTCAGAGGAGATGTCTTTTGAAGCAAAATGTTGGCAGATGACGGACAATCATCCATCCTAAAAATCACCACGTGAGCTAAAATCTGTTGAAAATTTTGCGGCTATGCATGAAAGATTACAGTTAGTACATAGCTATAGCTATAGTGATGCATACATGCCCCGATTAACCTTTTAGTACTTTAACCCCAATCCCAAATGAGCGATCTATTTACAAAGTTTGGTTACAATTGCTCATTTCTACCATTATGGGACAAAAAAGATCGACTCAACTACATTTGTATACAGCTCACCTTATTAAACCTTGTTTTTTTTCTTTGGGGGTTGGGGCATAATATATCAAGTATAATCAATAAACCTATAGTCAAGAAACAAAAGATCTACAGCAAAGCAGACCCTGTACTTTGCATCCGCATCAAGGGCCAAGAATGGATTAAACAACTGATGGTTTAGAGACAATATTTAAAATTCATTTCCTCAATTTATCCTGTATTCCCAAAAAATTCAAATGTTTTTAATCACTTTAAGAGATAGAATGATATGTTACCTTTTCCTCCTACAATAATCTGTGGTTTAATTGTAGACACATGGAGAGGTCCACAGTCTGGTTTGGCACAGCATTCTCCTGGCTGAGTGACCAGTTTACAACCTGGTGGAAGGTTGGTGTATTGTGGGCACCTGCACAATTACACATATGAAAATGTTAGTGTAAGTTTTGAACCTGTTTTAATACAGCTACATTGCCTACCATCAAAAAGAAATTAAACCATTTAAACAAAATTCCTTTTTTTTTAAAATTTTTAATAAAAACAAATTTGTTTGTACTTGAATTTGTTGATTTCACTTTTACAGACAATGGTAAAGTAGGAAATTTTTGTTTTGAATATCAAATTTGTGGTTTGACCCACACAAAACCCCAACAACCGATTAGTGCCATGTAAACATTAATGGTTTGACAGATAACACATAAAACTCACAGGTTTCTGCATCTATAGTAGCCAATGGAGGCATCTTCGCAGGTACAGTTATACTGGCATCCATCTGTCCAGAACTGGTTTTGCGTGTACTGTTTACCCTTGTAGTCACATACTGTAATAAAAAGCAGACTTACTCAATAACATGTATTTAATTATATTTCATTGTTTGATGGCAAAAGTACAGCTCGAAAACCATCAAACAATGAACTCACATGATGTATTTGTTTCTGTATGATATATTAACGTACATGTACATATTTGTCTTATTCTTGGGAACAGGAAGAGTTACTTTTATAAAGATTCAGAGAAAGCCACAATGTCACACAATGACCATTTCAGCATACAATGTCCCTTTGATGACACTTCTGTCTACATTCAATTACTTGATAGTTAAACACTGTCTTTGTTTATACTAATGAAGGTCACATAGTTTTCCTTTTTAGATATTCAATGTTGTGCCTTGTAAAGCATAATCTACAAAACACACTGGGGTATCTGTATACAGTCAGAGACTTCCTTGACTGAAGGACAGACAGATGGACATACTGACATGCAGACATACATACCTGCTGCTGATGTTGTTTGTGGTTTTGATGTAGCTTGTCCAGGTACTACTCCAGGTGGACCTTAAAAGAAAAACAATTCCATTTTTTGCAAGTGCTTCATTAAGAAAGAAGGTGCACACCTAATTACAATGTACATAGTATTTCAATTTTATTTTAGACTTTTTTTAGCAAGTTTGATGACTGCATCACAGCGCCCTGATAGCTGCTAGACCAAAAGATTGAGAAATTGACTGGTATACAGGGTAGGGAGTATTATTCATGGCTCAAAAGTCATGGGTTCAAATCCTGACAGTGAGGAAATACAACTGCTCCTTCCAACAGTGTTCTACTTCGTGTTTTTACCCCCAATAAGTTTTTTTTGCTATTCTATAAAGCTACCACAGTTCAGTTCAAAACATTTTCTGGTTTTATCTCAAGCACATACATGTGCATGTGCTTGATTCTGCTTCAAAACACATAAAGCACAGAAATTCATACAAGGACACGCACTGCAACCTGTTTATATGTGATCCATCTCAAATATCTGGCTTCTGATTGGCTAGAAATGACTTCTGTTCCAGAACTGACCAATCACAAGTCTGGGATCTGTGATTAGTTTTGAGAGGACATTTCATTACAGTTTACTCTTTAAGATTTAATCTTATTGTAATTCAAGCGCTCTGATATTTTCAGGTCATTACTTACATTGTGAACGGGCCTGGATAGCAAAGACATCACCAGTTCCAGGATTGGCTGAAAGTAAATAATGCAGGTTACATTTTATGTATTGTGAGTAAGTTAGCAGATTCTTACACAATGCTTTAACACTGATTTTTGTCTTTCAAGCAGTTAATAATTCAGTATCAGAATTAACAGAAATTTACTCATCTACACAATAAATATCAATCATCTGAATTAACAGAAAATGCT
The DNA here is from genome assembly GCA_022818135.1 of Saxidomus purpurata. NCBI lineage: Eukaryota > Metazoa > Mollusca > Bivalvia > Venerida > Veneridae > Saxidomus > Saxidomus purpurata. Next base: position 33,182,811 of record JAFMSR010000012.1, read on the forward strand.
AATTATGTACAAAAATTCCGGCACTCATCTGTAAGTGCGGTCTAAAAATAGCATGGTTGAATTCTTGACTAAATGCATAAACACTGCTAAAATGGTGTTTTAACCATACTACATACATGACTTTGCGTGAATGAACATTGCTTAGTAAGACTGCTTAATAACTTGTCTTTGTCTGTAAATTTGTTAAAACTACTACAAACTACTACAAAAGATTATTCTATTATATCTTCACATATTGTTGAATTAAGAGCATGTAATTCAAATGAAAACTTACTGAATCCCCAGTGTGCCTGGCTGGTTCCTGGAGCATAGTAGAACGATGGTTTCTTGTCTCCGGCTTCAAAGAAGCAAGACGATTTGGTTGAAACCATGATCCAACCGAATGAGTCACAGCTGTCAGTATTGGATGAGTGACCACTTACATAGAACTCGCGTCCTGTACTTGCATCACTGGAGAAAAGAAGATAAATAATTGTGCCATATTCTTATTCTTTTTGGTTTAGTGTTTCACAAACAGCAAAAGACTGGAGACTTGTTTTAAAGGAAAATTTTGTGACATCATATACAAGGAAGTCACAGAGTATTATTTCAAGGCATGAAACAGTGTTTTGTTAAAACTACCAAAATTCATACTGTAGTAGGATAGCTAGCTTCTGCCTCTCTAGTATGTCTAGAACTATGTTTACGGACCTGAACCTCTCAGCCACCAGGGCCCTCTCAAAAAAATGTCCAACTCAGATAAAATATTCCTGCATTCGATTCAAACCTTACCTAGTAGCACATGTGTGTCTCACGTTTGTTAACTATGAATTATTATTGATTTTTTTGTAAGTCCTAATGATTTTATGTAATTCCTGTCAAACAGGTGATTGGATTATTTCTTTGAGTACAGTGATGTGTACCAAAGTTATAACAGATTTATCATTCATTCACCAATGCTCGAAATATTAGAAATTTAAAAAAACTCTGGTTTGTAAATTTTTTTAACTGAAAGCAGAACATAAATGAGCAATTACCCTGCCAAACTGAAGATCTGCTTTTGTGCTGATTTGATGTCAGTCCATGTGGAGGAGATGATTCGGTCGGGAGTAAACCAGCTGTTCTTATCTGCCCCTGTTGCATTGAAAATAATGTTGGCCTTTTCTACTCCCTTGTTGTAGATAGCTACTTTAACCTGAAAAGTGAAAAAAAAAAAAAAATATTTTACTTAAGTCAAATGTCTAAGTACCTAACAAACAACAATACCAAAATTATTTCATGAATTTATTTTTAGTTTTTTGTTGATCAATATTGGTACACCACAATTGAGGTGTTTGTTTGTACATAAAATGTATACATATTTTTATCAAAATTACCTTTCTGTTTTATTATGTTCTGTCAGGCTTAAAAGTGTTGTTTTTAATAACCAGTCTCATCCCAATTTCTATGCATGCTTATGTCACATGAAATAGTTTGAACATTAACTCTGCTGAAAGCAAATGATTCTGTCTTTGATCATGATCTGCGCTGATCACTATTCAGTCAGTGAGTTTTCAGTGATCTCCCCTGTGAGCAAATAATTGTACTTTCCAAACTTAAAGATAGACAAGTCCATTTTAGAAATTCAGTAGGGTAAGTAAATAGAAACAGCAAGCAAAACTGTGAGACCTGGTCAATGCACAAATCCTTCCAGTGGTTGGAGTAGTCGGGCTTATAGTGACCATTGTAGGATGCAGTCAAGGTCTTAGCCTCGGGTACATTGGGGTTGAGGGTCTGTGAAGAGTGCCACAACTGGTACAGATCTGGACCTGGGGCACCAGCAACTCCCTTCAGGAACAGCAACCATTCTGAAATAGTTTACAACCATACAGTCACTGCATTACTTTGTGAGGGTTGACCGCAAATCTGTATCAACTTATATGAAATAAAGGAATTACACGGCAGTTTTGCGGCCAACCCTTGTCATACATTACACTTTAATATATCAAGAGCTGACTAAGAAACTGTAAAGTCGACTTCTTTTTATATACTAAAACAGTAATACAGCCAAGCTTCTAAAATGCACTTGTTTTAGTCAGTGAAAATTGTGTTTATATTAATATTAGATAAAAGTGATATAACTAAGAAAATCTGATAAGAAGCCAAAGTAACTGATTACCGATATGCAATTTTGAGAATTAGTGATATGCTTTGATGTTTAATAGCTGAATATTCATTTCAGAGACTGTCAACAAGTTTTCCACTGTACTTTTTGTACTTGCTTACTTCTTTTGACTAAGATACCCCAAAAAAGTTTTAAGGAATTAAAATCTATTTATAATCACTGTACATGTACTTATATCCACAAATTAGTTTATCTCATATCAAAATGCAGGAGAAACTTACGTGCTGAGTTGACTGTCACTGCTGGTAAAGGCGTTGTTGTTGATGCTATAAAACAACAGAGAAGAGAATTACATTGACAGGAACGAGACTTTGTGAAAGCTTTTGCTTGATGAAATTTCTTAACTTTCCCTTTTTAACGTTGCTATATCAGTGTGCACATCTGAGCAGTCTGATTGTGGTCACTATTTGCTATTGTTGGGGGAATTGTCAGTAAAAACACTCAAAAACAACAAATGGCAATCTCCTAGTTCAAAGCTTCCTATAAAACATTATGGAGAATAAATTGCACTCAAGTTTTTCATTCAATAAAAATCTGCTAAATACATCTTCTTTCAATGTAAACTAACGGGAACTGTAAGAAACCAGTCAAAATATCTGACTGCTTAAGAGATGGTAGATTATTTCCAGGAGATTTTTAGAGAAGTCACACAATCACATTTTTCCAAAGTACCTGATTTTTGTATTAATTGAACACGGATTGACCACTTGAACTTTATGTCATTAATATTTCAAAAGGAATTGAAATAAAATTTTAAAAAATAATTACGATGATCATTGCAGAGGTTGCAAGTTTTCCTGCAGTTTTCATAGGCATTCTGGTAGTACTCTCCGCTACAGTAGAAGCTCAAGCTTGGTTTGAACAGGTCACATGTTGAAATCTTGTCCACACATTGATCGGCTGATGGTGTAGTAATCACAGGCTGGCCAGAGAATCCTGAACAAAACCAAAATGGATTCACATGAAAAGCTGAGTAAAGAATACCTTTCAAGAAAGTACCAACCGTGATATTTGCCGGTAAACAAAGAAAGAGCAATTTGACACATGCTGCGATAACAGTGTCTTTAAATATACAGCTTGAGTTTCCAATTTGTGTGCCAGTCAAATAGTTATGAATTAACATAAGGGTTAAGTTACAGTTTTTGGTTTGTTAGAATCAGACTTTATATTAGTTTAAGAGTTAAAAGAGGGTAGGTACAAGGTTAGCTAGTATTTGGTTTGGAATTCAGATCACTTGAATAAAACGAAGTTACACTTTTTTGACTTTATTACAAAATAAGGAACATACAAATTATAAAATGGCTCCTAAATTTTGGCCTTTGAAATGCATGTCTTTGAACATGTAGTTACAGTAATTCTTCTCTAAACTCTCTGGTGACTCATATTTGATCAAAATTTTCATATGAGCATTACACTGATGAGGTTTGTCCAAGTTGAAAAAAAAAATGGGCTCACCTGGTGCAGTGGTAGGACAGAGCCCGCAGAACTTGGCACAGTTGTCTCGAGCCCAAGGCTCATAGATTCCTGAACATGCTTGTGTACCATAGTCCTTACAGTCGGTAAGTTTGTCGGCACAAACTGGTGGTGGTGTTGTGAAACTTGGAGCTGGTAAGATAAATATAGCACTCAATAATAGGAAAACTTGGCAATTGCTTTTCTTATATACAATCTGTTTCTGAGTTACAAATGGAAAATACAAACTAAGAAATCAAGTTTTGATTTGAGTCAGTTATAAACAGTAGCTAGTTAATTATTTAAAAAACAATGCTAGAATATAAACAGAGATTGAAATTACACTTAATATTTGATATAATAATGATTTTATATGAAAGCAAGTCCTACATAAAAGTGAGAGTTATTTATGCTTTAAAGTTAGTTTTCCATTCAAGCTAGGTTACACATCACCAATTTAGTAAGAGAACAAAAGCAATTCTGTTTTCTGTATAACAGTGCAAGATTACAATAAATTCTGCATATAGGATTTTGACATCGATATGAATTTTGTATTCATGAATTTTACATTATAGTAATTTCTATGTTAGTGAATTCTACATTTCTATGAATTCTACATTTAATTTAGTGAGTACCTGATATAAATTGATTCTACATTTCATGAATTCTACATTTAATTTAGTGAGTACCTGATATAAATTGATTCTACATTTCAATATGTGAATAATACATACTACAGATGCCACAGGTAAGAGGACAGTTTCTGGTAGCCCAGTCCTTGTAGATGGCTCCGCAAGCATCAGTTCCATAATCTTTGCAATTGTTAATCTTGTCATGGCAGTTGGGGTCAACCTTGGGTTGTGCTGTGGTTGGTGGTGTCTGTGTTGGTCCTGGAGGCAGAGTGACACCTGGGTTTGTGTTACAGACCACTCTCTTACAACAACTTCCGGTTTGAGCCTCGAGTCTGCACACTGGAGGAATATTTGTGTACACTGGACATCTGTGAAAAAGATCAAGGATTTACATCGTAAATACAGTAAGTTGTCACATTTTGAAAAACTTGTTAGATATACGAAATTTAGAATGCAACAATGTACAAGGTTTTGAAACAACAAGCCTGCAGAGTCCAAAACTGTTGGTGCATCTTTCATATTTATAGCAAAGTACATGTTTATAACATTCAAAGTTTTTACATCATTATGAATATGCCACCAAACAACCTGAATTGAGCTCCTGTGTTCCTTAACCAGTAAGCTTTCTTTTCTCTTCACCCCGAGAGTCTTTAGTTTTCACACCCAGAGAAAAGACGGTGGAGGGATACATGTATTTTCATAACAGAACACGACTGGTGGCCAAATCAAGGCTCTAACTTATGATGTTATATGCCCTCTTCCATTATCTCATGGTGCCCAGACATGGCTGTCAGCATGTTGCATCAAAAGTCTTAATGGTGCAAAGTCCAACCCAGAAAGAGATTTTAATGTGTTTTTGCATAATCAAACCGATAGTTTCTTTTTCTAACCAATGTTTAATGTTTGACCCTGGACAGAAACCCAGTAAAACTTACTTGGCAGAGCAAGAGTAGAGACCTGTCAGTTCATTGAGACATGTACATTGGAAGTCACAGCCATCATCCCATTTATCACTCTGACGATGAATTTGTCCCTTGTACACACAAGCTTCTATAAATAGATGAAATTACCTTTGACAGTGTTTACTTAACAGAGAAACCGGAACAATTATTTTTTCATTAAGATGAATTAACCTTTGAAACTGAAATACAGAAAAGCTGCCGATTGTTTTTACTGAAAAAGAACTCTTTCACTGATGATCTGCAAATTAAAGGATTTTTTTTTTTATTGTACCTTATAGTCTACCTTTTGAATCAATTTCAAAATTCTGAAAAAGCTTTATTTCATATCAGTGTGACAAAGTCAACTGATCAATCCATACTATTAACCATTGACCGAGCATAAAATGATGCTGCCTATGTGACCAGTGCAATTCATGATCAGCCAGGACATGTGACCTGGAGCTTATTAATTAATTTTCAGTAAGACCCCTCTGAAACAATTAATCGTTTTGTCCATATTGAAAGACAGAAAAGTTTATGATACAAATTTATCAGGGCTAGGGTTAATTCGTGATCACATGATATGACACAAGGTCATGTGACTAATGTGGGATATGACACAAGGTCATGTGACTCATATCAACACTTTAATTACTCAATTTACATCTGTTATCATGACAAAATAATGTGTAACATACTGCGAGTTCCAGAGCCTGTGGTCTCTCCACCTGGAGTAGAGTATGGTCTGAATCCAGTAAATCCTCCGGTATATGTACCGACAACTGGGAACACTGAGCTGCTGGTGAGTGGATTCACCACCTGGTTCTTGTTGGGATCGTAGCACATTGGTTGTGAACAACACTGACCATCTGCTTTCACCAAGTAGCACTGATTTGATGGTAAGTTGTTGTAGACAGGGCAACTGAATGATAAACATACATTTATGGTATTTGCATAGTCAGAAAAATATGTTTACATGTACATAAATGTATATACTTAAATGATTCATTTTTATTCCCAGAAAAACACTTCATGTACAAAGCCTCTGTTGATCATACTGCTTAAAGTACAATATATATTGTATATAATTTGCTGACGTTTTACTCAACATTCCAAGGTTACTGAGTTCAGGGAAAGCCACATATTTTCAAAAGCATTTTAGGTATGTTAAAATATAAATTAGCCTTGCTATGTTTCTTTCACATCGCTACTGTCTCATGTCTTCTCCACTTTTATTGTTCACAAAGGTGCTAAACAATTTACAATCGAAGCAGCGATGTGTACCTAGTATGTGCAGACTTATCATGGTCTTAAATTGTTGTAAATGTAGAAACATGTTTTGGTAAAGTTCGATATTGTCTGACTTTTTAAAGCATCACATAAAAAATCTTTGTTTCTTTTCGTAAAACTTAGCTATGCCAGTCCCATTATGGAAAACAGACTAACAGAAACTAATATTTTCTAATAAAAATGTACTGTCTATAAACTTACAGTGGATTACAGACATAATATCCAGTCCTACCATCCATACATTTGCATCTGTTGTCACATCCATCATCCCAAGTCTCTCCTTGGTTATACAGACGGTTTTTGTACACACACTTGTCTGTGGAAGAAAAACAATGGAAACCAGTCAGGTAAACAATAAATCAAGATACCAGTCTATGAATGTTTTACACTAAAAAATCTATGTGCCAGTCTATCAAAAAAAAAGATATTTCTGTAAACCAAGTAACCAGCCTACCTGTTAGTTAACTAAAGACATTGTTATTTGCACCACTTTAGTACAAAGTCTAAAGTTTGAAGGTTTCCTCAGTAACTTTTAGTTCTAATTTTTACTTTTAAATCTTTTTAGAATCTAAAAAAGTATTGCATTTATCAAACAAAGGTTGCTGAGCGGGTACCAACCTCTAATTGATCCAATGACATCTGGGCGTGTAGCATTTGGAAGATAATAGCCGCCACCTGGGTAATGTCCTCCGCCAACTGTAAAACAGCATGTCAAAATGTACATTACATGTGTGATAGGACTTGATAAAGAAAAAGCATGTTTTTCATCATCACTAGAAAAAAATCTGGTAGTTTTGACCTGAACAGGACTTTAAACCAGTAAGTCTGTTCATGGTGCTGAGTAGCCTTCACAAATATCCATGTGACTAACAATGAAAACTGTTAACTGACAGAAGAAAATCTTAAATTCTTGTTGGGGGGGGGAAACATTGAAAAGGTACAGAGAAAAGATACCTTAGTTGTACTGATCTCTGTTTCAACCTTAAACAACTGATAAAGTACATCCCTGACTCTGACCAGGTATATACCTGCTTGTGAACCTTCTAATCAAATTCCAGGAAGATGACATGGAGTAGACAATGTTATACATCAACTCCTATATCATCCACAATGAAATACTATACAAAGCTACATTTTACAGAGACAAACATAAAACAGAAGACCTGACAGCTTAGTACAGAGCAAGAATTTTGAAAAAATATTTATACTTCCAACAAAGTCAGGATAATTCTTACCTGGGTTACCAGGCATGACAATGATTTGTGGATTGGCTGTTGACCCAGTAGGGGAACCAGATGGTCTTGGAGTTGGAACCAGCTGTGGTACTGGATTGTATGTTCCATAGCCAGGTATGTCACATGTAAGTGATGGGCAGCACTGGCCGGGTACCGTCACAGCTTTACAGTAGCTAGGTAGGTCAGGATACTGTGGACACCTGAACAAATGAATACGAATAAAATTATGTATGACTGCTTATCATTGTACACATAATACTCCAGCTTTTGATGATTTCAGTCTATAGATATACCTGTGAACAAAGAAAATGTCTAGAAGAAATATAAGTAATCTTTGTTTATAGGTGTACTTTTAAATCGCAGGCGTTTAACTATAGATGAATAATGCAATGTTTTCCATGCTGGTCTTTACTTGTTGAGTGTCTTCCTTCTGAGATGGTCTTTAACACAGCTTTGACAATACCACAATATGACCTGTAACGAGTGGCCAAGTTTAAAAACCCACCACCTATAGCAGGTGGGGGCTTTATACAGGTGTATACATGTATATTACAAAGCAACTGTTCCAGATGTACATGTCTTTGTACTGTCTGTTTAAATCCATGTGAACAGATACACGGCTTTAACTGAAATAATGCTAGGTCAGAATCTTTATTCATTCTGTTCTATTCTGTGCAGATAGTTCAATCTATCAAACCAGATTATTGAAACTTTTATATTGATATTTCAGTTGACACTGACAACTCCATGAGGAATCAGTAAGTTATGTTTTTCTATTGGTGAATAAAACAAAGAGCAACTTTACTTACTTGGATGTACACCTGTACATTCCTGTCTTGCCATTCTCACATGTACATACATATTTGCAGCCATCTTCCCATGATGTACCGTCATTATGTAATGATCCCTTATACACACACTGGTCTATAAACATATGAATTTGCTTTAATTATTTAAATCAGTATTCAACACATTCAAAATAACATAGCATTATACCTAATGTATATCCTGATTAAAACTGTACTTTGAGGAAATTGATTATGGTAGCTAGATATGAAAATAACTTTCTTTTTAAATGACAAAATAAAATGAAGAAATAAAATCTGTGATGCCACAATATTCTATTCTACTGCATATCACTACTCACACAATTCAAAGAATGTGTAAGGAACAAAATTAAATATAATTTGCATTTTATATCCTATTCAAAAGGGACATCACACATTTTTATGTTGTAACTTTGTAATTCAGAAAAGAAACAGCTTGTGATAAAAGGAAACCTAAAAGCAACTGCAAACAGTTTGCACATAATAGAATGCATTGTGACAAAGAATGATGCAGTGTTGCCTACCTCTACCTCCAGAGATCAATTCTCCTGGCTGTGGCTTGTTGTATCCCGTGTATACAGTGTGGGTTCCCACAGGGAGTACCTGTAGAGAGGATGGTGGTGGTGTAGCAGTTCCGGTCAGAGGAGACAGGGTCTGCCCATTTGGTAACGTACATTGCGGTTTCATGCAGCATGTGTTGCTTGGGTCCTTTATCAGGATACAGAATGATGGCAGACCAGAATACACTGGACATCTATAAGAACAAAAATATACCACATCAAAACCTAGTACATTTGTAAATAAAGATTATATGAAGTACCTGTCTATACACAGGTTTGCCAATTATGCTGAAAATTTACTAATTAGAAGTAAATAGGTAGGAAAAAATGTCCAGTAAGTCCATCATATCAAGTAATAAATCTATAAATAGACAACGATATAAAATGACAATTTACACAGTACACCTGAAATATTGCTAAATGCATTAATGACTATGGCATTAAAGCTTCAAAACTAAAGTTACTGTGAAAATGCAAGTTAAGAAGTTATGGAATTAATGCATACAATTTCAAAATAAAACTACTGTATGCATCCATCTTGACTCCTTTAAAAAGGGCCATATTTTCCATCTCAACTACCAGAGACAAATAAACAAGTCTTACGTCTCATTACACTCGAAGATATTTCTGGCAGCATCGGTACACTGACACTCCTTGTCACATCCTTCTTTCCATGTAGCTCCTTGAGGATACTGTACACCGTTTGTGTATACACACACAGCTAAAAATAGTCACATACCGTTTGTTTACACATCTAACAATGATAACAAAATGTGGTACACCATTTTTTACTTAGATTAATTAACATATTTGAAAACATACAAAATAATAAGATTTAAATCATTGAAATGTATCAGTTCCTGTAACGAAGTCTTCCAAAGAAAAAAAGACTCTCATAGGGTCATATTTGTAATGTCACTACTGATAAAAAGCTTAGTCTGAAGTGTAATAGTGACATGAATATAAAATAAGGAAATTCAAAAAAGCATTACTTGATGGTGTAAGGGTGGGATTAGATCCAGATGGTCCGGTAACAGATCCTGGTCTCACTGTGACCACTGGTGCCGGTGTTGTAGGTTGAACGTAGGTGTAGCATTCTGGTTCCTGGCAGCAAGCATCTCTGGATGACTGCTTGTAGTGACATTGTGGGGGCAGGTATGGATACTTCGGACATCTTGAAAATACACAAATGTTGTTATGTACTATTTTCATGCCTAAAACTCAAACATCATATACTTTTTAAGCAAGTATTTACTCAAACTTGATAAAATAAATAAAACAAACATGTATTAGGATAATTATTAAAAAAATTTTGATACAAAGAATTACTATTTTTTTAATATTCCAACCAAATTTTCAATCTAGAATAAACAGTTACAAAACTGTTTAGAATGCAAGACTGAAGTTTTTTTTCTCAGAAGTATGAAAATGGCAAGACAAATTAAACAGCTGTTTAGATTGAATTAGGAGAACAATCATTTAAAAGGTATGACTGAGCAATAAGTACATGTAATCATATACGTTACCTGTCGTTACATTTGTACTGGCCTCGTGAAGAATCAACACATTCACAGACATAGCTACAGCCATCATTCCACTGTTGTCCTTGCGTGTAGATCATACCCTTATACACACAGGCAGCTGAAGATATGCATTTGTCACATATTACACTGATCATAAATGACTTGCATAATCTGGTCACTAATTACACAACTTGTCATAAACTATACTGTGACATCTTAATTTGCATAGCTAATTTGTTTGTACATTTTTCTGCACATTGGTCTTAAGATAAATTCATAACTTAAGAATTTCTATCTGCTAAAATCCTGTTTTCAGATATTTGTATGAAATTGAGACAAAGCCAAAAGGTACTGTAGAATGCAATTAAAGCCATATATTGTATGTGCAAAAGTTTTGGAGAAAAGAATTTTGTAGTGTTTTCTTTGAATGTCAAGTGGAGTTTTACATCTATATTTAATACAGTGAAACCATTACTGTTTGTGGAACACACATTTTTGTGGATGATCTGATTCTGATGACAAATAGTCAGACATTATATTTTTACATAAAAATAATTAAATCCACAAATTCAAGTAACCCATGAATACTGATTTTATTTAAGATCCACCAGATTTTATGTCAGCAAATGTTCATGCAAACACAGTAACTTACGTGTTGAACCACTGTTTCCAGTTCCTTGCTGGAAGGGAACCACTACAGGGTTTCCACCACTAGATCCAGTAAATGAACCAGAGATTGGTTTTGGTGTTATAAATGGGTTCACGGTGGACTGGCCTGGACCTGGAGTTGGCATTGGTGTTGGAATACTGCCGGTGTTACAGTCAGGGACCAAACAGCATGTGTCAGCTGGGTCAGTCTTGAGTGGACAAGATGACACAGGGTATGAGGCACACCTGTAATTCACACAAGGTCAAAAGGTCATGAAAATCAGAAACCATTACAAATTACAATTAGCATTTGTGAAAAATGCAATAAAACAAAGGTTACAAATACAAGGTTGAACACAACATTGTGGTGTTTGTGATGCATTTAAGCATCCAATTACTTTCATTTTAGAAATTTCACAGATTAATAATTCAAAGTCAAGTACAAAGGAAAGAAGGTGTACACGACCTTTGAGTGCACGTGTAATATCCCTTCAGTACATCTTCACATCTACATTTCTTGTCACAGCCATCATCCCATGTCTGTCCTTGTGAATAGTACACTCCCTTGTATACACAATATCCTGCAAATAGAATGTATATGCCACACAATTATAAAGTTGTCTTATGTACAATACAATACACAGAACACTACATATAAGATTTATGTACCAGAGTAGAACAAAGATTTCTGATAAGCTGATAGACAGACAGACATCTTATACATAACTCTTTTAATGAAGTATAATTGTTACTAGCCTAGCAACCGCTGTTCAAAAGGAACACTTCATATGTTTACATCAGAAGCACAAACCCTTTCATAAACAAACTACATCAAAAACAGAATATTCTTATTTACTATCAATTTCACAGCATGTAAAATTCTTTCCTGAAAACACAGTCAATTGCAGATAAAACATGTTCATTTCACAGTTCATCTAATTAACAAAGTACTGCTGTTACCATAAATACTGGTAAAGTATATTTTCCTGTTTAATCTATTCATAAGTGAACTGTTACATTGAACAGAATTGACACACCTTTGACTGAAGTTAGTAACAGAAGTTAACTCGATATGAAACAATTAATTACCTTGAGGTCTGGCAGTTGTAAATGAAGGTGTTGGGGTTGGGGATTGGTTCACACCGGGTCTTGGAGTATTTGTAAAACCTGGTATCTGGTATGGTGCTACAGTGATCACACCTGGTTGAGGTGATGGTGTCTGCACTGGTCCAGGTGTTGGTACACCTCCTGGGAATGGTGTTGGGTTGGTGAAGTCACAGAATGGTACCTGGCAGCATGGTTTCTTTGGATCTTGAACAAGGACACATTCACTGGGTACCGATGAATACTTCTGGCATCTGGTAAGAAAATCAGTTTTATTTAATGCAACCTCTGTCTCATAATAAACACATTTAACAGTTTTCACAAAAAATACTTGAAATTAAAACACTTAATTCTCTTTACTTAAGATGAGATCAATTTATCTGTGTGTTACAATGTACAAGCTATCTTGGCTAATAGGTAACTTTTTCAACATAAAGTTTCAAACCAGTGACTTTTTTCAGAATTTTCGCCAAATAACATTGAAAATTAGAAGGGGAGGTCAAGCAAAATTGTGTGCTAAAACATACTTTTCTATACATCTGTACTGCCCAGTGTGTTCATCCAAACATTCACATTCATAATCACAGCCATCGTCAAAGTTCTGTCCCTGGTGGAAGACCTGACCCTTGTATACACATCCTACATACAAAAGATAACTTGTTACTGATGTATCAGCATTTATTTGGAGTTTTCTTAATTGTCTATTTAAACTCTTACCATTCTGGTGGCAAGTGATTTTGCCTTTGTGACTTGTGCAGATCATGAACAGCCTGCATATTCATGTAACCTGATCATGATCTACACTACACATTACTCAGAAAAATTTCACTAAGCACCCCTTTGAACATCTAATGGTACAGTCCAAATTGAAAGATGGAAAAGTCCACTTCAGAGATTTAGCAAGGTTAGGGTTAATATGAATGCATCAAAACTGGCCTATTAATTGAACCAAAACCCACCAATGAACTTCATACAGAAATGCTGCAATAACCTTCTCCTCACACCCTGTTCATTTTCTAGGTCCAGTCAACCTGTACCTTGTTTCAAATTAAATTTACCTTAACAGTAACAGTAACCAATGTCACTAAGATTTTTAGAGTAAGAAATCAGTGTTACCCGTTCTTGTGCCTGTGCCGGAAGTTCCTGGTGCTGGTGAAGGATTGACCCCTGTAGATAGAAAATTTTTCACACACTGTACATGGTATGGGTAATTATTGCCAACAAAAAGAATTTCATGACATGTTGAATTGTAATGAAACTGATGCAGTATTTAGAATATTCTAACTCTTGATCAACTAACTGTACACACCAGGTATGTACCTATTGAGACAAATTAATTGCTGTTTATGAAAACTATGAGCTAGTTAACCATTAGTACATCTGTTTTAAATTCAAAGTTGACAAAATTCTTACAATTTACAGCAACCTTCGAAGTTTACTGAATAAGAAATACCCTTGTGCCACTCTTTATAACATAGTAATTTAATTGTGAGAGGGTGCCAGGATAGGATCATTGACTTTCACCACATGTGAAATTTAAACACATGGTGTAAAAAGCCACTATTTTGAAATCTCTTACAGATTTCCCTTACCTGTGATGACACCTGGTGGCTGTGGAGCGGCAGTGACTATACCAGGTGTTGGATTTGGACCTGTGGGTGGTAGGAGTGGGCAGCTTGGTCTCTGACAACATGTTGGGTCCTTCTGGTCTGGGACTAAAGTGCAACCTGGCTGAACAGTGGTGAACTTGGCACATCTAAAACAGATCAATGGAAACTGTAACAATGGTATACAAATCAGGTCAATCATTCTTTACTTTTTCCAGGCATAAACTTAGGATTTGAACATGTAAGACTAGAAATGCAAAACAATCCTCCAATATGTAAACTGTTAGTTTATATCACTTTGGTTGCTTTTAAAACAAACCTGAAGCTAACAGTGTACCAAAAATATTTTTCTATAAAAATAAGTTTCAGTTTTTAGTAAGGAATAATAGTTATGCATCCACAGCCTTGAGTGAAGCTTGTGACAATCTTGACATCTAAATGAGCTAACTGTTCTATGGTGATGTATTCAGCCTCTACATGGAGCCCTAAGATTTTACCTCTGTTTGCAATTGTAGAAGTTCATGCTTGCGTCTTCACATCTACATGTGTACTCACAACCATCATACCACTGCTGTCCTTGCTGGTAGGTGCTGCCCTTGTACACACACACATCTGAAATGAGAATGTAAACATGATGTATGGACAGTAAATCAGAAATGTGAAAGATAAGATCAACATGTAAGACTGGAAATATCAAATATTCATCTTTTAAAGTGATAGATTGGTTGTACAGCTGAAGACAACTTGCATCTATGAAAGAGGAGTTCTGTATGTGAAAATGTCAAACAAAATTGAAATAAGCAGAAGTAAATGCCTTGGCCTTTATAGTGTTGGTAGCAAATGATTCTGCCTTTATGACCAATGCAGATGATAAAATCTACACATCTGTGCAGTCTATTCATGATATACATGTACATTGTTTGCTATCCAGTCAGTTGACACCCCTTTGAACAACCTATGGTACAGTTCAAGCTGAAGGATGGGCAAGTCTATTGTAGAAACTGAGAGAGAGGTAAAGGGGTAATGTATCACAGATACATACTTTGTGGTGGAGCTGGTGTGGACATTGGGTTTGGTGCAGATGTTGGTCCTGTAGGTACTGTAGGTATAGTTGGTGGCTGGCAGAATGGTTTCTGACAACATTTGTTGGCTGGGTCCTGAGTTAATCTACAATATGACGGCAATGGTGGCGTTCTTGCACATCTGTAATCACAAACCAGAGCTCATTATAATCATGATATAAATCTGTAATCACAAACCAGAGCTCATTATAATCATGATATAAATCTGTAATCACAAACCAGAGCTCATTATAATCATGATATAAACCTGTAATCACAAACCAGAGCTCATTATAATCATGATATAAACCTGTAATCACAAACCAGAGCTCATTATAATCATGATATAAACCTGTAATCACAAACCACAGCTCATTATAATCATGATATAAACCTGTAATCACATACCACAGCTCATTATAATCATGATATAAATCTGTTATCATTTCATTATTTAACAAATACTGTATACAAATGTGAAACCAAACAAACAGCTCATTTGGTTTTTCATAAATTATACTACATTTGTAGTAACTTTGTTTTCACTCTACTATACAGAAAGCTTCATTGACTGACATTAATTGCTCTATAACACTGCTTATTACTGAACTAGCTTCTACAGGATGACTTCACAGTCATTTCATTACCTAAAATAACACTATGCATTGTATTAAAATGAAATTAGTTTCTCAAAATAAGTCATTCCTTGTTGGTTGGAAGATTTATCAGAACTGCAGTGAAGCCCAGGTGAGTGATACAGGCCCTCTGGTTTCCTTGTCCTAGAGATAACTGTAAGTTGTGTATTAACTTTTTAAGTGCTATTAAGTGCTTACTTCTCAGAACATAAGTATCGGCCAGTTGAGGCATCCAGGCATTCACAGTTGTATGTGCAGCCATCATCCCATGTCTGTCCCTGTGTGTATACCTTTCCACTGTACACACAGCCATCTATACATACAGAAAATAAAACTTCCATAACTGTTTTCTAAAAGATTTAAGATATCTTATTTCTGATTTTTTTTTCAATTAGCCTTTTAAATGGTACATAGTCCCCCATATGTTATATCTATTTAGTAATTAAACTATGAATCTGTAGAAGAATATCTATGCACAGTGCAACCTCTTAGGAACGAACACTCTTAGGAACACAAAAATGTGTTTGTTGTAGAGAGGTATTTTTCTGGAGAAGTTGATTCCTTTAATAATTGACGCAATGAGAAAGAAAATGTGTGTCTTTGAGGGAGGATGTTGCTCTAGGGAGGTGTTGTTAGGGGAGGTGTTGTTAGGGGAGGTTGGATTGTATACATGCCCTTGTTTTAAAGGAGCATGATAAAATATCCTGCTCTCAAAAAAGGTTCAAATGCCATACACTATTCTTTTATGACATGTACTGTACAGTGTACACAATCAAAAGACCAAAAATGTGTTTCTCAGTGAAAACTCACTTCTGTTGCCTGTGGTTCCAGGGTTGTAAGGATTGTTTGTGGGTACGTTGGATCCGGAGATGACACCTGGTACACCAACAACGCCGGTCTTGGTTGTACAAACTGGGATCTGACAGCATTGATCTTTAGGATCAGTTGTCAATGTGCAGTTAGGAGTCAAAGCTGGATATGTTGGACATCTGAAGGTAAATAAAATAGAAATTATTTTATTGTAACTTTTACATGAGAAAAATAACATCATGATGAAAATGCATTTAAAACTCATTTCTGTATATAAAACAGCATGTGCATATAATTATTTGTATATGCACTTACATTGCATATGAAATAAAGTCTATAAAATCTGTTTAATTTATTTTGTTATTTAATCTGCAAGTTGTATGCTAACTGACTATAGATCTGCAAAACACTAGAATAACTTAAGATGAGTGAATTGATCCAAATGTAGCCAATCATCATCCAGTAGTATACATAGAAATAATCTGAAAATAGACATACAGACGGACAACTTACCTATCATCACAGGTGATCTTTCCTGTCATTGCATCCTCACATTTACAGACCTTGTCACAACCCTGGTTAAATGTTTGGCCTTGTCTGAGTGGCACTCCCTGGTACACACAGAACTGTGTTGATGGTGTGGGGTTTGGACCTGGCGTGGGTGACTGACCTGGTCCAGATGATGGTGCTGGGGTCTGGCACTCTGGTTTCTGACAACATGGGTTGGTAGGATCATACACAAGACGACAGGTGGATGCTAGGTTCGGGTATCGTGGACATCTAAATGTGTTAAAAGCAAATTGTCTGATACACCGCCTACAGTTACAGACTAAAACATGAATTAAAGTAATATTACCGTTCAAAGTGACCATCAAATATTTAAATAATACATTTATCAGTGATTTATAATTTGTATTTGTCAATAACAGAAATAAACTTTGTAAAACTTATTTCTTGTATGTTTTGAAAGCATCCACTGTGTGTTGAGCATCATTCTTAACTATAAACCAATGTGACCATCTTGAAGGGTAATATAAACTGATACATAAGCACTTAATCAGAATGATATACATTTAACAATACTTTGATAATGCTTCTGCCAAAACTCTGAAAAGAGGCATTCATTTCTAATGCTAATGTATGTAACGTCTTCATTGCTTTCTCGTGGATTATCTACAGTTGCTTTGTAATAACACCTAAACACAGACAAGAAACACAAAATAAAAGAAAATGTATTAATTATTCTTGGCATTTAAACTGTATTCACATGAAGTGCATGTACCTGTCTGTGCAGTGGTAGTGACCCGTCATTGCATCATCACAGATACACTCGTACTGGCAGCCATCTTGCCATTTCTGTCCTTGTGTGTACATATTGCCTTTGTAAACACACACCTCTGTAACAATACATAACATATATGACATATTAGGTACCAGTAAGTCTTTCAGAACAATCAAGCTTGATTTAGAGGGAAAAAAACAATGTTTAAATGCAAAACAGTCTTTCTTATTTCAAAGGTGGCATGTAACTGCCATTACAAGTGGGTGTACACGCTAAAGTGAATACAAACAAAAGTTCAACTGTACAGTAAAAGTTTGTCAAACAAATGTAACAAACACTTACTTGGTGGTTGTGATGGTGCAACCATTGTTGAGCCTGAAAATTCATAATGTAAATTTGGCGATTAATTTACACAGAATCTTTCATTAAGGATAAAAAATTACTGAGTTCAGCTGTTGAGCTGGTAAAAATTATATAAAACATGGCAACTTGAACATATCTCTATTTAATGGTGACTGGTTTTAGATGTTTAATATTAAAGATATGGCAAATCTGACATTTAAGTTCACTAATTCAGAAAAATATAGTGTCTTGAAGAACCTGACATGGCAGAGTTTGATTATGTTTTGTTCATGTATTCAATACAGTAAAATCACGCATTTAATGCAAATGAATGTGCAAACCATAGCTATGTTTATGTGATGTTACAAAACCTTTGTAGAAAGCTTAACGAGGTAGAAACAAAAATTAAAGAAGGTTGCATTTTAATTATCCTTACCACTTCTCAATTAAAAATAAACACAAAGTAAATATAATTCAATCTGCATACAACTGTGAACAATGCTTGACATTTTACCTGGGCCAGGGCTTGGTATCAAAGGCGGAGCAGCTGTTCCTGAGCCGTTCACTTGTCCGTACACTCCAGCGTTACCTGGACAGCTTGGTGACTGACAGCAGACAGGGTCTCTAGAATCTGGTACCATGGTACAGCCTGGTTGCAGAGGATAGCTTGGGCATCTGTACAAATAGGAACTTGCTCAGTAAATATTTCAATTGTCTCAAAGTCACTTCCCCTCCTTAGTTTCTACAACCCACACACCCATCTTTTAATATAAACAGTGCCACTACTAGATAGGGCACTTCCTGAAAATTTACTCACTGAATAGTGATCATCCCAGATCATCATTATACCCAGCACAAATGTACAAATTTATCATAATCTGCAATGCCCACTAAAACACAGTCACTTAGTGTTTCTTACTTCAAATGCCTTATCGTTCAACCAGATTTTCAATCAACAATACCACCCCTTTTCATTTCAAAGTCTGGGATACTTGTATATATTTTATACATGTATGTACTGTATGAAAATTAAATGGAGCACATGCTACTGAAGTTAAACACACCTGTCATTACAGCTGATAGCTCCTGTCTTGCCATCATCACAGATACAGATCTTGTCACAGCCAACATACCATTTCTGGCCTGTTGTGTACTGTTTACCATCCATTACACACACTTCTGCAGGAATACAGAATAAAATGGTAAGTCGTGTAACTCTTTGTCAACATTCAGCAAGACTTGTCTTAAGCAGTCAGATGAGGGCTGCAACAGAAGTGGCCATAGAAAGCAAGCCACCCCCCCACCCCATGCACCAGTTCAAACTGGGTCATCTGTGAGCCAGCATGGCTCTACCTGGTCAATTGGAAAATATTGCCATGGTAATTTTGCATTAAATTTTCAAGAGCAATAACTCCTGTGTTTCTGAAGCAATTCAACTGAAACTCAATGGGCATTAACTCTATATACATGTAGTTCTAAATATCTTAAAAAAGTTTGATTGAAATTTTGTAACCAGTGTGGTAGATATGGACCCAGACAAATTGTTAATGGACAGACAGATGATCAGCGCCACAACATAATACACCTATTTGGATGTATAAAAATCGAAATCAAACTGAGAGAAGAAAATTGCTGAAAGACCTTTACCAGAATAAACAAAAGTAAAAATGTTACAAATTTTCTATTTTTATAATGTAGTAGTTACCTTTAGGAGCTGGTGTTGACAATGGTGCTGGACCACCTGAAAAGAGAAAAAACTTTTTCAGTTTAAACTTATTCATTTTACATAGCTTGAAGAACAAGTTCTTGCAACTTCTATAAACTTCTCTCAGTGACAGCTTCCTGAAGTTCTGACCAGTACTTGTGCCAAAAGAAGAGATTTTGAAAGCCACTGTCAAATGGCCCTGCAGGGATTTGAAACAATGACCTCTGGGATAGGACTCCTACACTCTACTGATACATCATGGCCCCTCCCTAAAGAGCTCTTTTTTCTTAGTGAAACCTTTGAAGCTACAAATCTACATTATAGGGAAGCATGATAAAATACTCAAGAGAAACTTTTTTGAACACTTCAGACAAACATTGTATGAAAATTTAAAGTTTTCAAAAAAAGCTGACAAACTTGGACATGTAGTATAAACTATATGTGAAGTTTGGCAGACTGTTGTAACCTACCAGTGGGTGGAACAGGTGTATTTGGACATACGTTGCATGCTGGTTTTGTGCAACACTTGTTGTTTGGATCTTGTGCCATCTTGCAGTAGGCTGGGATACCAACATATCGTGGGCATCTGGAAAATCATTCAAACATTTTCTTTCAGAGCAGCAGATGCAGATGTTACAGTTTCACCAATAGCTCCCGTAATATTTCAGAAACTTGTATACTTTTTCATAGTGATTAAACCTTTATGTACAATGTCTTCAAAATATAGTATTACACAGCAAGGCTTCAACCCTGAAGCACCTGATAAAACACAGTAATACAGAAGGATTAAAAACAAAGCTAGAAACAGAACACATACTTCTCAGTACACTGGTACTGTCCACTGCTAGAGTCAATACAGCTACAGATGTATGAGCAACCATCTTCCCAGCTCTGTCCTTGTTTATACTGTGTTCCCTTGTACTCGCAATAACCTGGCAATACATAACACACAAATGATCTGTCATTGTCAGTTCTGACAACATATCAATCACCACTGATCTAAGTCTGTAAACTGACACAAGTTCAAACACTGAAGCACTACTTACAAAAGTTAATGAATTGACTGACATTAGCTCAGACTATGGGCCAGCACTGACGGATGTTTTAACAACTTTTAAATTTAAACAACAAATTCTTGACAACTAATTTGTTACATTTATGCCAAAAGTAGAATAGTGTTCTACTGTTTTAACTTGATGGGCAAATTTTGTATTTAGTATAAAGTGGAATCAGAAGAGTTGAGATCATATTAATTTCCTTCACTTACCAACATTTGATGGTTGAACTCCGGTAACAGGGTTTAGTTGTGGACCTCCAGAGATCACGCCAGGTACCGCTGTTGGCATTGGGTATGGGCAAACTGTCGGTGGTGTCAGGGTGGTTCCTGGCTGTGGACCTGGAGTTGGTATGTAGGTACATTTTGGTACCTGGCAGCAGGCATCATTGGGATCAGCAAGCATCACACAGCCAGAGCCCAAATTGTTGTAAGACTTGCATCTATAATAGTACATATAACCATGGTAACTTCAGTGTAAACAATATCTCAGCCCCTCTGCATTGCAGTCTTTGAAAGTGTTTGGCTGATATCAACTTGAGTTTAAAATTTATACCCTAATCTTAAACAGAAATGACATCGTATTGGCTTAAAAGTTAATTTTTTGAAAGGCATGGCTTTTATTACAAGCATGTAACTACATGTATCATGAAAGTTTACCTCTGTCGCTACAAATATTTTAACTTCAAGACAATATTACTTGACCTTGAGATAATACAGTGAAAAACTATTCTGAAAAAAAGAGCAAAAACAGTACGTAATATACAAATTAGATACCTGTCAAAGCATGTGTATACATTCATATCAGCATCATCACATCGGCACTTCTTCTGGCATCCATCATCCCAAGTCTGACCCTGACTGTATGGTACACCCTTGTATATACAGTATGCTGTAGAACAATGTTACATATTGATAATTGTGGTATTAGGTAACACAATACTAATGATACTATTACAATTAATGAAACTTGTTACTTCCAGGTAACTTGTTTTCATTTGAAACTGAAGTTAATGTATAACAATGATGAAGATGGTTTTCTGTAGAAACTTTTTTTTTTTTTTACTATCAATGAAAAGGTTTACCCTGCTGGACGCAAGTGACTTTGTTGAAGGGATCAGTGCAGATCATGATCAGTTTGCACATCAATGCAGTCTGATCATGATCTGCACTGTTTGCTATTCAGTCAGTGAATTTTCACTGAGCACCAATAAAACAATTAATGACATTTTCCAGACTAAGTGATGAATAAGTTTACATTATAAATCTAGCAGTCAAGGATTAAAGTACTTACAAGGTGGCAGGGGAGGTAACTGTGTGGAGACACCTGGAGAGACTGGTGGTGGTAGAGTAGGTGATGTCTGGTTGTAGTCACAGACAGGTACGAAGCAGCAGATGTCATTTGGATCTCTCTGTAGCTTGCACTCTGGGGGAACCAATGGGAATGTAGCACATCTGTATGTACCAGAGATATAGACTTAGTATAACCAAGTTTCAAGAATCAGCAAATTTGAAAATACAGGCAACAGTAGGCATTACAGTATAATTCAATTAAGCAATTGTACACGTATGAATAATAGCTAATGAGACATGAATTTCATTTTCCTATAGCAATTAAAGCAATAAATTCAGCTACATTTTAAATACATGCATCCCTCCATGAATACTCAATTTATACAAATGCTGACAATGAAAAGATTTTGTATTCAATTATTGATAAGAATTACTAGGCTGTACTGCACTATATATGCATCAGGTACTGTATCTACAGACCTCTGTGTACAGCTGTATTTTCCTGTCATTCCGTCAGTACAGATACAGTCATATTCACATCCATCCTGCCATTTCTGTCCTTGTGTGTATGTTCTACCTTTGTATACACAAACATCTGCAAAACAATTGAATAAAACATGAATAATAAAGGTGTGTACTAAGGGGGTTTGTGTACACAAAGGATATGTATATACAATCTTAGATACAGAAACACTATAAATGTCATTTACAGGTACTGTAAGATAATGACTCTATTAGTAAAACCCTATATATACACAAGTTATTATCCTGAAGACAGGTATCCTTCAGTAATTAAATGACTTATTCAGACTGAATTCACTTTAAAATTGCTGTGCTTTTGCTAATATAATTTTTATACTGACATTGTTTTGGCTAGCACAGTCAAAGATACAATGTTATGATCTTGCAAATAAACAGATAATCACACCTATTGTCAGCAGATTTAGCAATGAAATGTAAAAAAATATTTCTCTTGTTCCAGTCCTGTAAATCATGTTCTTGAACATTTCACTGAACATCCCTCTGTACAATAATGTTGCTGTCCAAATATTAAAAATTTATAGGGACCAGGATAAAGGGACACGATTTCTGATTTGGCAAACTTAGTTCCTGGGTTTCTAAAGCAGTCTTACTTTTGGGAGCAGATGTGAAGCCTCCAATGCCTGGTGTGGGTGCAGGTGGAGTTCCAGATCCTGAGATAACACCTGGCACACCTGTTACAGTCTGTGGACCTCCAGTAGGCACACTCTGTCCTGGGCCTGGAATTGGTATACACTGTGGTACCTCACAACAAGTTGGATCCTTCGGGTCTGGTACTAGGGTGCAGCCAGTTGGTATTGTTGGGTACTTGGCACATCTGTAGATTTAAACACACATTATAAATACATGTCAGTTTCTTATGCTAACCGTAGGTCACTCCAGATTATTTAATTTACTGTTGGCTTTTCTTGCCCTGAAAAAGTTGGGCTGGGGACGTTTTTTTAATAGCTTGTTTCATTTAACTATCAAAATTATACATGTCTAATTATAGATGGCCTTTAAGGCATAGAGGACTTGTAACAGACAGTCCACATATGCAGTCAAAACAACTGGCTGTAGAACAAGTCAAAAACATCAATAATTGTATAGAACACAAGTTCTATGAACATTTTTTTCAAAAGAAAATAGTCAGTCACAAAATAAGCAAATTACTTTTTCCTGTAAGATAATGAACAAGTAAAATTGAAATACCAGGCTGCTGCTAATAGTAAATAATAACTTGACCATTACAATAGTGTCAACAAAGGATGCCACTGCCAAGTACAAAGAATGAGATAATACCTGTCGTAACATCTGTAGAAACCAGTTACGCCATCTTCACAGACACATTTCTGATCACAGCCCATGTACCAGGACTGTCCAGCCACATACTGTACACCATTCATTACACATCCAGCTGTAACACAATAACTTACAAAGTACAAACAAACCACATCCAGTAATAAAACACAGCATAGAGTAAGTAACAATAACACATCCAGCTTTAATTTTAAAGACAACTATGAGCCAGACAGTATGATAACTACTATTTGGGTTTGGAGACAAGTAAAGAACCCCACCTGTCAGGGTATCCTACCTGAATAAATCTAGAATACTAATATGCATGACTATGATAATCAAGAGTTATCCCAATAATGCTCCCTAAACTTGGCTCGTGGATAATTAATGATCTGAGTCACCTAAATACTGAATTGTAACTCTATAACGAGCACATCATCTTTTGATAGACGTACTTATTTGTCACTTCATTCACAGAAGTTTGTTAGACAAAGATAACTTACTTTTTGTAGATGCAGTGAAGCCTCCAGTTCCTGGTGTTAGCATGGGTGGATTTGTTCCAGAGATAACACCTGGGTTACCACTTCCTGTCTGTGTGGGTACTGGGGTCGGTCCTGGACCTGGGGTTGGTTGTGGGGTTGGCTGAGGGGCTGGTGTTGGTTTGTCACATACTGGCACCTTGCAGCATGCATCTTTAGGATCAACCACCAATCGGCAGTAAGATGGTATGTTCAAGAACAATGGACATCTGTAGTATAAAATCATATATCATTTACTTATTTTGATAATTGCAGCTATATACATTTAATAGTCACAAACAATACTTATAAACTTAAAAAAAAGTACATTATGCAATACGAAAACATAGGCTTTTACCTCTCTTTGCATTCATATCTTCCAGTATGGTCATCTAGGCATTCACAGTCGTATTTACAACCATCTTGCCATGTCTGACCAGCGTTGTATACAACACCATAATGTACACATCCAGCTACAACACAAAAAATAGTACATGTACTAACAAATGAAACACAAACATTTACACCAAATAAAGAAACCACGAGGTAAAGGGTTCAATCACCACTTCTTTGGCAACAATCGTCTGGTCTGCAAGTTGACACATCAAACTTTTGGCTACTGGCATTTTAACACAATTTTGCTATATAATTATAATCTTTAGACAAAATAAACTGGGTATAACGAAACTCCCTAGATTCCCACATTTTGTTAGGTACCAGTATACATGGGAGCCATACTGGGATCTTTGCAAGTTAACCGGAGGAGAAATCCCAGGGTCGGCCGGGACTATAAACAAAGAAACAAAGAAAAAAAACACCACAAACAGTAGTACTAGCAAATGAAACTTAAAACTCCTTTTAAAACTTGTTAACACTTTTTTTTGAAAGTGTGTATTGTGTAAATGTTATATGTTATGTATATTCTAGACAGCAAGTAAAAACAATGTATTCATTATTAAAGAACTCACATTTGTTTCCATTGACACCTGATCCCTGGAATGTACCAGGAAGTGCAGTTGGTACAAAGAAAGTTGGTGCTGGTGTTGGGAATTTGCCTGGGGCATATGTCAGTCCTGGGCCTGAAAAATAACACAACTTCGATATTGCAGAGTTGTACTTGAGATATATTATTGTATGCACCTTACAAAACATAACAGCTTTTTTAATAAAAGATTTCATCCGAAATACCCTGAACATTAAATTATATTAATCTAGGTCTTTTTTATTTGTACATAATATTTTAAATAGATGTTGTTTTCACTAATTTACTCCGTATTCTATTCTACAAAATAAATTTGCTAACATACCAGGTGTTGGTATCTTGTTTGGAGCATATGTCTGTCCTGGTGCAGGTGTAGGAACCATTCCAGGCACCCAGGTAGGGTACATGCCAGGTGCAAATGTCAAACCTGGTCCTGGAGTTGGAACCTTATCTGGGGCATAAGTATAACCAGGAGCTGGTGTTGGTACCATGCCAGGTACATATGTTGGGAATTGTCCTGGTGCATATGTGTAGCCTGGAGCTGGTGTAGGTATCTTGTTTGGAGCATATGTAAATCCTGGAGCAGGAGTTGGAACCATTCCAGGTACCCATGTTGGATAATGTCCTGGAGCATATGTATAACCTGGTGCTGGTGTTGGTATCATGTTAGGAGCATATGTCACACCTGGTGCTGGTGTTGGTACCATACCTGGGATCCAAGTTGGATAGCTATATGGAGCATATGTTCTACCTGGAGCTGGCGTAGGAATCATCCAAGGAGCAAATGTTTGTCCTGGTGCTGGTGTTGGTACCATGCCTGGTACCCATGTTGGGAACTGTCCTGGTGCATATGTTATTCCAGGTGCCGGTGTTGGTATTTTGTTTGGTGCGAAAGTTCTTCCAGGTGCTGGTGTAGGGGCCATTCCTGGAACCCATGTTGGGAATTGTCCTGGGGCATAAGTGTAGCCTGGTGCTGGAGTTGGAATCTTATTTGGTGCATATGTTACTCCTGGTGCTGGTGTTGGTACCATGCCGGGAACCCATGTTGGGTAATGCAGTGGAGCATATGTCCTTCCTGGAGCTGGTGTTGGGATCTTGCCAGGAGCATAGGTGACACCTGGAGCTGGTGTGGGAACCATCCCAGGTATCCATGTTGGGAATTGTCCTGGTGCATAGGTTCTTCCAGGGGCTGGTGTTGGCACCTTATCTGGAGCATATGTTCTTCCTGGCATTGGAGTTGGAACCATTCCTGGTACATATGTTGGGAACATACCTGGTGGGTATGTGCTGCCTGGTGCTGGTGTTGGTATCTTGCCTGGAGCATAGGTGACACCTGGAGCTGGAGTTGGCACCATACCTGGTACCCATGTTGGGTATTTAAATGGAGCGTATGTAGATCCTACAGCTGGTGTGATTCCTGGGATCAACCATGGAGCAAAGGTTTTACCTGGTGCTGGGGTTGGAACCATACCTGGAACCCAGGTTGGGAACATTCCTGGTGCATAGGTCACTCCTGGTGCTGGTGTTGGGATAAGGTTTGGTGCATATGTCTGTCCTGGTCTTGGTGTTGGAACCATTCCTGGTTGCAATGTTGGGAAAGTATGGCCTGGTGCTGGTGTTGGGTAAAAGCTTGGAATTGTCACTGGGAATTTTCCTGGTGCATATGTTTGTCCTGGAGCAGGTGTTGGTACCAAATATGGTGGATATGTATATCCTGGAGCTGGAGTTGGAACCATGCCAGGTACCCATGTGGGGAATTTTCCTGGTGCATATGTGTATCCTGGAGCTGGTGTAGGTATCTTGTTTGGAGCATATGTTACCCCTGGTGCTGGTGTTGGTACCATACCAGGTACCCATGTTGGGTATTGTCCTGGTCTGTAAGTTCTTCCTGGTGCTGGAGTAGGTATCATATTAGGAGCATAGGTCATACCTGGAGCTGGTGTTGGTACCATTCCTGGTACATATGTTGGGAATTTTCCTGGAGCATATGTGCTGCCTGGAGCTGGAGTCGGAATCTTCCATGGAGCATAAGTGACACCAGGAGCTGGTGTTGGAACCATTCCTGGTACATATGTGGGGAACTTCCCTGGTGCATATGTGTAGCCTGGTGCTGGTGTTGGTATCAAATTTGGAGCATATGTTACTCCTGGAGCTGGAGTTGGCACCATACCTGGTACCCATGTTGGGAACTGTCCTGGTGCATAGGTATAGCCTGGTGCTGGTGTTGGTATCATGTTAGGAGCATATGTCATACCTGGAGCTGGAGTTGGTACCATTCCTGGTACATAGGTAGGGAACTTACCAGGAGCATATGTATAACCAGGTGCTGGTGTTGGAATCTTATTTGGTGCATATGTAGCACCTGGTGCTGGTGTTGGTACCATGCCTGGAACATATGTTGGGAAATGCAGTGGAGCATATGTACTACCTGGAGCTGGTGTTGGGATCTTGCCAGGAGCATAGGTGACACCTGGAGCTGGTGTGGGAACCATCCCAGGTATCCATGTTGGGAATTGTCCTGGTGCATAGGTTCTTCCAGGGGCTGGTGTTGGCACCTTATCTGGAGCATATGTTCTTCCTGGCATTGGAGTTGGAACCATTCCTGGTACATATGTTGGGAACATACCTGGTGGGTATGTGCTGCCTGGTGCTGGTGTTGGTATCTTGCCTGGAGCATAGGTGACACCTGGAGCTGGAGTTGGCACCATACCTGGTACCCATGTTGGGTATTTAAATGGAGCATATGTAGATCCTACAGCTGGTGTGATTCCTGGGATCAACCATGGAGCAAAGGTTTTACCTGGTGCTGGGGTTGGAACCATACCTGGAACCCAGGTTGGGAACATTCCTGGTGCATAGGTCACTCCTGGTGCTGGTGTTGGGATAAGGTTTGGTGCATATGTCTGTCCTGGTCTTGGTGTTGGAACCATTCCTGGTTGCAATGTTGGGAAAGTATGGCCTGGTGCTGGTGTTGGGTAAAAGCTTGGAATTGTCACTGGGAATTTTCCTGGTGCATATGTTTGTCCTGGAGCTGGTGTTGGTACCAAATATGGTGGATATGTATATCCTGGAGCTGGAGTTGGAACCATGCCAGGTACCCATGTGGGGAATTTTCCTGGTGCATATGTGTATCCTGGAGCTGGTGTAGGTATCTTGTTTGGAGCATATGTTACCCCTGGTGCTGGTGTTGGTACCATACCAGGTACCCATGTTGGGTATTGTCCTGGTCTGTAAGTTCTTCCTGGTGCTGGAGTAGGTATCATATTAGGAGCATAGGTCATACCTGGAGCTGGTGTTGGTACCATACCTGGTACCCATGTTGGGAATTTTCCTGGGGCATATGTGCTACCTGGGGCTGGAGTTGGAATCTTCCATGGAGCATAAGTAACACCTGGAGCTGGTGTTGGAACCATTCCTGGTACATATGTTGGGAACATTCCTGGTTTGTAAGTACTTCCTGGTGCTGGTGTAGGTACCTTACCCGGTGCATATGTTAATCCTGGGGCTGGAGTGGGTACCATGCCTGGAACCCATGTTGGGAACTGTCCTGGTGCATATGTGTAGCCTGGTCTTGGTGTTGGTAATTTGTTTGGTGCAAAAGTGCTTCCAGGTGCTGGTGTTGGGACCATGCCTGGTACATATGTGGGGAACTGTCCTGGGGCATATGTGTAGCCAGGTGCTGGTGTTGGGATCTTATTTGGTGCATATGTTACTCCTGGAGCTGGAGTTGGCACCATACCTGGTACCCATGTTGGGAACTGTCCTGGGGCATATGTGTAGCCGGGGGCTGGTGTTGGTATCATGTTAGGAGCATATGTCATACCTGGAGCTGGAGTTGGTACCATTCCTGGTATGTAAGTTGGGAACTGTCCTGGGGCATATGTATAACCAGGTGCTGGAGTTGGAATCTTATTTGGTGCATATGTTGCACCTGGTGCTGGTGTTGGTACCATGCCTGGAACATATGTTGGGAAATGCAGTGGAGCATATGTACTACCTGGAGCTGGTGTTGGAATTTTCCATGGTGCATAGGTGACACCTGGAGCAGGTGTTGGAACCATCCCAGGTATCCATGTTGGGAATTGTCCTGGTGCATAGGTTCTTCCAGGGGCTGGTGTTGGCACCTTATCTGGAGCATATGTTCTTCCTGGCATTGGAGTTGGAACCATTCCTGGTACATATGTTGGGAACATACCTGGTGGGTATGTGCTGCCTGGTGCTGGTGTTGGTATCTTGCCTGGAGCATAGGTGACACCTGGAGCTGGAGTTGGCACCATACCTGGTACCCATGTTGGGTATTTAAATGGAGCATATGTAGATCCTACAGCTGGTGTGATTCCTGGGATCAACCATGGAGCAAAGGTCTTACCTGGTGCTGGGGTTGGAACCATACCTGGAACCCAGGTTGGGAACATTCCTGGTGCATAGGTCACTCCTGGTGCTGGTGTTGGGATAAGGTTTGGTGCATATGTCTGTCCTGGTCTTGGTGTTGGAACCATTCCTGGTTGCAATGTTGGGAAAGTATGGCCTGGTGCTGGTGTTGGGTAAAAGCTTGGAATTGTCACTGGGAATTTTCCTGGTGCATATGTTTGTCCTGGAGCAGGTGTTGGTACCAAATATGGTGGATATGTATATCCTGGAGCTGGAGTTGGAACCATGCCAGGTACCCATGTGGGGAATTTTCCTGGTGCATATGTGTATCCTGGAGCTGGTGTAGGTATCTTGTTTGGAGCATAGGTAAAGCCTGGTGCTGGTGTTGGTACCATACCAGGTACCCATGTTGGGTACTGTCCTGGTTTGTAAGTACTTCCTGGTGCTGGAGTAGGTATCATATTAGGAGCATAGGTCATACCTGGAGCTGGTGTTGGTACCATTCCTGGTACATATGTTGGGAATTTTCCTGGGGCATATGTGCTACCTGGAGCTGGAGTTGGTATCTTCCATGGAGCATAGGTCATACCTGGTGCTGGTGTTGGAACCATTCCTGGTACATATGTGGGGAACTTCCCTGGTGCATATGTGTAGCCTGGTGCTGGTGTTGGTATCCTATTAGGAGCATATGTAATTCCTGGAGCTGGAGTGGGTACCATTCCTGGAACCCATGTGGGGAACTTTCCTGGTGCATAGGTATAGCCTGGTGCTGGAGTTGGTATCATGTTAGGAGCATATGTCATACCTGGAGCTGGAGTTGGTACCATTCCTGGTACATAGGTAGGGAACTTACCAGGAGCATAAGTATAACCAGGTGCTGGAGTTGGAATCTTATTTGGTGCATATGTAGCACCTGGTGCTGGTGTTGGTACCATGCCTGGAACATATGTTGGATAAAGTCCAGGTGCATATGTTTGGCCTGGTGCTGGTGTTGGCAGCTTGTTTGGAGCATAGGTGTAACCAGGTGCTGGTGTTGGAACCATTCCAGGTACCCATGTTGGGAACTTTCCTGGTGCATATGTGAATCCGGGAGCTGGAGTAGGTACCTTATCTGGAGCATATGTGAAACCAGGTGCTGGAGTTGGAACCATGCCTGGGAACCAGGGTTTGGGTGTTGTTGGTGTAGGGCAATAAGGAACTTTACAACATGCATCTCTTGGGTCTGTCACCAGTGTACATTCCTCGGGTACATCGTAATTCCTGCATCTGTAAAAGTCATGATAAAGCACTATTAGTCTATTTATTTAATCCTACTAAATACCCAGACTGATATTTAGACAGCTCTGTATTAACTATAATATGTGCATGGTATACATCCAGTTTCTATGCTTTAAAACTGAACCACTGTAGCTATGAAAGTAACAATCAAGTTTTGGAGATGTACTTATAAATTTCTTTATTTAAAGAATCAAATCATTATACTGTTGAAGCTTAACATGCAGGCATCTGGTAAACAACCATCAGCGTTTTAGGGCAAATATTTTTGTTTCCTTAAAACAAGTTCAACAATTACATCTGTATTCAACAACCAGTTCTACAACAATTACACCTGTATTCAACAACCAGTTCTACAACAATTACACCTGTATTCAACAACCAGTTCTACAACAATTACACCTGTATTCAACAACTACGTGTTGTAAGAAATGTTTTTTCACTGGCTGCTAAACACAGATGGAACAGTACTAACTTCTATTAATATCACCGGTGACATGGGGTCTTTAGACAATAGACTTGGGCATATGCTTTTTGCAATATTTTGAATAAAAAGTAGTTTAATATGCAACAAGAGGCAGTCAAAGATGACCATTACCCCCACCAGAAACATTATTAATGGTAAAAGGTAAAGTAATGTAGTAAGATACTAATGATAATGGATGTATGAAGTACCTATATGACTGAATTATCCATGTCAAATAATGATCAGTGTATGGTTATGTCAGAACCACAGTAACGTTTTTGTAAATCATCAAGGTCTAAATTGGCATGTGACATGTGCATCACCTCTAGATAGTAAGGCTTCGTTCAAGTTTTGTTGAATTCAAGCCAGCAGTGGCTGAGAAATAGCTTGGACAAGAAAAGGGGACGGATACACTGATGGAATGATAGGGGC
The DNA here is from genome assembly GCA_022818135.1 of Saxidomus purpurata. Lineage (NCBI taxonomy): Eukaryota > Metazoa > Mollusca > Bivalvia > Venerida > Veneridae > Saxidomus > Saxidomus purpurata. The sequence goes on from JAFMSR010000012.1 coordinate 33,214,817, forward strand.
TATTATTTTATCCCCTTGCTTTTTGGAGATAATGTCGTTACTAACTCTTTAAATGACATCTCTTACCTTAATTTGATGTCAAAACTCACTTCAATTTATATCTGCAGCATTATATTATGGTAAACATGATAGTGCTATAGCACTAGTATCCTAGAATTATGTAACTAAACTGATGTTTTTGCACAGGAAAATATAATGGCTATCAGTTTTTAACATACAGTAGATTTAACATTTAAAGAGGGTGACAAAAATGCCAATTTTAAGATTTTTTCCATCAGTAACCATCGAATAGTATCACAAATGATGAAAGGCCCATTTCCCATGAAGCTGTTCATATAAACACTTTACCTGTCATTACATCTATAGAATCCAGTCATTTCATCCTCACAGACACACTGTAAGTCACAGCCATCATTCCAGCTCTCTCCCATGGCAAATCTTACACCGTTGTACATACATCCAGCTAAAATAGATAGTTTTTGAAGACACATTATCCTCACAAGTAAGTAATCATTCTTGAAGCCAAAGGTTTAAGACTGGCGGGGCAAGTCGTATGGCTTTATGCACTTAAAAACATTATGTTTGTCCATATTACTTAAAAACACTACACATATAGAGATAAACTCTTCCTTTTGCTAGACTTCCATTTACTAGCTTACATGTATTTGTCAAACTACTTCTCTTAAGGTATTTACCATGCTTTGTTCTTCTAAAGTTCAACTTCAAAACTACTGCTAAAGTAATAGAAACCAAGTATTATCCTCATATGTAGGCATGTTTTTTGATCATCCATGAGATTCACAATAGTTTACTGGTTTATTGCTTACAAGTGGAGCAGGTCCAATTTTGACCATGGGCACAATTTAAACTCTTGGTAGCACATCATTAGATGATGCCACATACCAAATATCTAAGCTCTAGGCCTTATGGTATCATTCAAGATTTTTTTAAGTATTTCCTTGTGCATGTCCGTATAGTGACACCTGAGGCAGAGCCAGTTAGGACAACAGAGTTAAGCTTTGAACTAACGTAAGATGCTACATATCAAATATCTAAGTTCTATGCCTTACAGTTTCTGTCAAGAAGATTTTTAAAGTTTTACAATATATTTCTATGTAAAACATAGGACATCCTGGGTGAGGCCAATTTTTACCCAAGGGGTATAATTTGGTCTACTAGACAGTGCCAGACACCAAATATTCAAGCTCTGGACCATGCAGTTTTAGAGAAGAAGAATATTTTTTGAAGTTTTTCCTATTTGTTGCCAAAGCAACTAGAGTTCAGCATGGGATGGAATTTTTTGAACACCTTTGATAGAGCTTCATACATGGAACATCACTGCCAAGTTTGGCTGACATTGGCCTTGTGGTTTCAGAGGAGATGCTAATACATTTTGCCAAAGTTGAACACAAAAACCAAAACTGTTAAATCATGTGAGTACATGTATTAATAATTCAAAGATATTTTACTTACTTTTTGGTTGGGGTGTTGGTGCTAGTGTTGAGACACCTGGAGGTGCTGGTGTTGGTACATTGATGGCAGGACAGTATGGTTTCTTACAGCATGGGTTATAAGGATCTGTAACCATCCTGCATCCGGCTGGCAAATCATCATATTTAGCACAGCTGTAAAATTTATCAAAAGTTCACAGTAAGTATTAAACAGTACTGACCTTTCATGAAGAAGAGAACACAAAATCAGAAAACATAAAACAATCACTAACAGGCTGTTTATTGAGTTTAAATTCAGGATTTTTTATGGGAGTTCTTGAAACTGAAATGCTTGCACACTGAAACATTGCCTTAAGGCTTACGTAACATCTGTTAATCACAAATATTGCACCAAAATAAAAATTTATAGTTTTTGCAAACATATTTAAATCAACAGTATTAGACTTTGACTGTCTAATCATGAACTTGTATTGTATCAACTTACATTTCAGTACACTTGTACTGTCCGGACATGGCATCAAGACATTCACATTTATAGTTGCAGCCATCTTGCCACTTCTGCCCTTGCTGGTACATGTTGCCTTTGTAGATACACACCTTTGCTATTAAAAGATAAGTTTATATGTTAACTTATTAAAATAAGAAGATATAATCAGCATTGAACAAGTTTAAGAATTTCTCATTTTTAATGGCTGGAAGTCACCACCAAGCAAATGATTCACTTATGCCTCAACTTTCCACAAGAAAATATTACTCAAATAGACTGAAACTGCTAAGTAACATCACCATATCATACGGTTTCGAATTCGGACTCAAAAATGTATTCTGTATTACCTACTAATTTCAATTAAAGGCTTCAACGAGGTGAGTGTAACTAATCTCAACACCAAAATAAATACAGCTTCACGTTTAAAATGGAACCATGATGACTGAAGTATTAATTCAACATACGTGCTGGCGTTGTAGAGGGTCCTGGTGTCGGCGAGTATCCTGGAGATGGGGCCATTGTTGGCAATGGGGTAGGTGTGGCGGCACCACCGTAAATAACACCTGGTGGTGGAGTGGGTGGGGTGAGGTAGCCTGATGTCTGATTCTTTGTATTCTGGAACAGACACTTTGGTTCCTTGCAGCAAAGTGGATCAGAGGAGCTCTGTACAAGTGTACACTGTGCAGGCAGGGCACCATAAGCTGGACATCTACAAGAACAAGAAGGAAATATGAAAAACATAAAGCTTACAAGCTTGTAACAATTACTGAGCAGTAATCTACAGAAATCTTTTTTGCATTCATGAAGAATATAGAACTTAAAGAAAGGCTTGCATTTTAAACTAAAACTAAAATACATTTGTACTGGTAATATATGGGAACAAAAAAAAATAAAATCAACCTTTCATTGCAAGTGTAAAGTCCTTTCATGGAATCCTCACAATTACACACATAGTCACATCCATCATACCACTGCTGGCCCTGTGTGTAGTAGTTGCCCTTGTAGACACACACATCTGTAATAATACATATATTTTCATATATGTCACCATTTGATATAAAGTCATCAGAAGGTACAGTACTGTACAGCATTAAACCTCTAACCAGGTGGTAATGGGCCTGAGTACTGTCAATGGCAGGCCTAGGTTTTAAGCACAATCTCTTAAATACTTATCTAACACGGTGAACCCAGTAGCAATCAGTAAGCAAAACCTACAGTGGCTGATGGATCTTAAATTTTTGCACAACTACTTTTGGAGTTGTTGTTGTGGTCAAATGGTCTCATGCAGACTGTACATTGCTGGGTGATGTCACCACGCAGAACCAGTTAAAACCCTGGTTGCTGTTGTCATTTTGTATTTATACATATTAGATTAGAAGTTATGATGAATTAATGCCAACTGTGTTTTCAAACTCGATATACTACTGTACAAAGTATCAAATTCTGACATGCAGTTTCAAAAGAGCTCCTGGATGTCTGACAAATCCACTATAACAGCTCACTGTGTACTTACTCTCTGGAGCTGGTGTTGGAGTTCGGTTTGGTCCTGGGGTTGTTTGTGGAGCAGGGGTAGGTTCTCCAGTACATTCTGTCACCTGGCAACATGGGTTTGCTGGATCCTTTGCTAGACGGCAGTTTGAAGGTATTTCTGCATACTTGGCACATCTGCAAAAGAAATTTATGCCAGCTTGCAATAAATGGCACTATTCATTCAAGTATGTTCCAGGAAATCTGATGCTAATATTTCATTTAAAGAACATTTAAACACACTGTAGGGTGTTTATAAAGCAGCTGAGTGATTGATGTTTTAACACATTCTTTAGATACTATAATATAAATATTAAACATCCTATCAAGATACCTATCCTAGTAAAATGAAAGACTGCTTTGTCAAACATCTAATAGACACATACTTTTCAATACATTTGTATTGTCCAATTTTGGCATCAAGACATTCGCAAGTGTAGTCACACCCATCATCCCATTTCTGACCCTGGCTGTATTGAACACCCTTATATTCACAATAGTCTGAAAAACAGAAAGTACATTTACAGTCAAATGTGTATTATAGACCACTGTCCAATAAAAGACTACCTTTAGAACAAAGATATCAGGGTGAAACATTCCTCATTTGAAGTATAAACACTGGCAAATAAAAATCACCTGACAGTGTTAACTTCTTTAGCATCTTTCATATTAAACTCTGCTTATTTATCATTTTGATATTGAATTTTCAATTAAGATGTATGGATTTCTTAAAATATCAACATGAATTGTTAATATTGTAACAGTTTATCTAACAGTCGTGCTTTCAATGCTTGCACATCCATATTTAACTAATAAAGGTTTTTCAAACACTGTACAGACACTATTAGGAATTATGGTAACATAAGGTGCTAGACTGGGTAGAAACTATGGTAACACATACTCAGTGGGGGTGGAGTCATGCCTGGTTTTGGTGTTGGTATATTGGCTGAGCCAGTCACTGACCCGGGCTTTACTGTTGGTACTACATAAGGTGTTGGTGCTGGTGTAGAGACACCAGGTACGGGGACAGGAGTCGATTTCTGCTCCGGGATACACGATGGTACCAAACAACAAGAGTCTGCTGGATCCGTGACCATTTTACAAGTTTTTGGTACGCTGTCGTAGGTAGCACATCTGAAAAGAGAATATAAACTACATTGTACAAGTGTTGTCAGGTTAACTCTTTCACAAAAGTCGCAAATTTTGCAATTTTGGTCCAAGATCAAATTATGCCTTTTGACTAAAATGATAGTAATATGCATTAGGTTTGCACTTATCATACCGTATCCTGTGTTATTTAAAAGACTATTTTGGTCATGTGATTGGTCATGTGATTACCTCTCGCTACAGACATACAGTCCCTTGTCCGCATTGTCACAGCGACACTTATACTGGCAGCCATCTTCCCAAGTCTCTCCCTGGGTATACTGTGTACCCTTGTATATACAATATTCTGGATAGAAAAGAAAAGATCTCGAATAATACATGCACCTTTTAGTACTTAAAGCCTGTTGTAAAGATAGAAATTCTGTGATAGTTCATTAAAAATTATTTCTCATTTCAATGGTATGTAATACCAGAGAGTATTTAGGAAAATTTGGATCCCAAAGCCATGTCATCTCATTATTCCTAAAATTGTAAACTATTCTTAAATTAGAGAAATTCAAAAAAAAAAAAGAACTTCAAATGTTTGACATATTGACGTCAATTTATGTTAATAAATATATATATGTTAATTAATATTTAGTTTAATCCAGAGATGAAATAAATGTACAAAAGAACCTTCAGCTTACTGTAGTTGGGGGCAAGTGTTGTTCCTGTCTGGGGTACTGGACTCTGTCCTGGGGGTGGTGGTGTGGGTGCAAGTGTTGTTGGGGTGTTTGCTCCAGTGACAGCGTTAGTTACAGCTGGGAAAACACATCGTGGCTTCTTGCAGCATGGGTTGGTGAAGTCAGTAATGAGGGTACAGTATTCTGGCAAGTTGTTGTATCTCTGACAACTGTATAAAGACATCAAAATCATTTCCTGCATCACTACTAACTCTTTTTCAACAACATTTCTAAAATGTACTCTTGTAACTTTAAAAGATATGGTCAATATCATTTACTTTTAACAGGGTGCTCAGTTACTTTGACAGAGTGAATAACAAACAGTGAATAGCAACCACTAAGACTAAACAGACAATGTCACAAAGGCATTTAAATGTTAATTAAGTAGAATATGTGCACAATGATCATGATCTGCACTTGTTGAAAAGGCAGAGCCATTTGTCACAAACAGGGGAACATGTTTATATCCCATTATTTTCCACTTTGCAACATTTTCAAATAACATAGGCTGAAATTTTTAAAAATTTTTACTGATAAGTAATAAACCATTCTTTAGAAATCAGGAGAGTGGCATTATAAGAACAGCACTATGGTTTGTTGTTAAGTATGGTACAGAATTTAAACTCACACTTCGGTACATCTGTACAGACCAGACTCGGCATCAGTACATACACAATTCAAGTCACAGCCATCCTGCCAAGATTGTCCTTGAGTGTAATGTACACCCTTGTACTCACAATAACCTGAAAGTCATATTGATTCAAAATCTATTTCAGGACAGTAAGATTCATCTCATTGACAAGTTTCCTATTTCAGGCCCAACAATTGCTGGTGTAAAAGGATATCAAGTCCACATGTAGTGTAAAGGTATACACAACACTCTTGTTTAAATACAGGTTTACATTTACTGACACAATCTGTCCCTTGTTTCTCTAAAACAAATGGCAGTTAAAAACGTATTTCAGACTTTTCAATACAGTCTTTAATACTTCTGTTATGTTGCAACATCTTCTTGTAGATTTGTATAAGACCTATGTAAATTTCAAAAATATTTGAATACCTTATGATGTAAGTGTCTGCAATAACTCTAACTGCAATATTTACCTGTTCCGGTACCCTGTCCAATGAAGGAACCAGTTGAAGCTGGTGGGGGTAGTTCAGTTGGACCAGGTGTTGACACTGTTGGACATTTTGGCATCACACAGCAGCTCGGGTCCTTGGGGTCAGGGAGGAAGTCACATGTCTCATCAACATCCTCGTATTCTGGACATCTACATTACAGACAAGAGAACACCAACTGTACCAACACTTTCATGTTATCATTACGACATTCCATATCTCATTTTTTCTTTGGATATTAAAAGAAGAACAGCATTTCAGACTAATTTTAAAGCATTAACTACTATTTACATTACAATTTTGTATATTTTATCATTGAAAATATCCTTTTAAAAATAATTTGTGCACAGTAAAGCTCCTATCTGCCTTTCTTCTCTATCATCATGTATATATTTATGTCACACTGCAAACCTCGTAATGCAGGTCAACTCAGCTTCAACTTCAAAAGTGTGCTCACTGAAACTGAACAGACAAAACAGGAAACAGCGCAGATCATGATCAGACTACACAGAACAATGAGGTAGAGGTAGATCATGATCTACACTGGCAGAATAACCAGTCACCTGTAGAGTACAACTTAAATCAATTTAAAATGATTATAACAAACAAGTACATTACCTAGTCAGACATCTGTACTGGTTTTCTGAAGCATCTTCACATGTACATTTGAAGCTGCAACCATCGTACCAGGTCTGTCCCTGCTGGTATTGCTGGCCCTCGTATATACAATATTCTATATGAATAAGATAAAGATAATTCTATAAAACCATATAAAAACATGTCTGATTACAACCATACAAAGTGTCCATTTCGAAAACTGATTTTTACAATACAACACACTGATATTAAAAAAAGATGTGATACTTTCTTTTTCAGGTACATGTATTCTGTTACAACAGTTGACACTACAAAATCAGTGGCTTACAATGCCTTTTAGATGCCTTCTTGCGCGATACCTTCATTTGGTTAAAATTGCACACCTCAAAGACATTATTGCAAACTTTTGCAAACACTGTATGGTGGAAGGACTCTGTGACAAAAAAGAGGACATATATTAGCAAGAATCACTGGCATCCTTTGTTTTGCAATGTTGATGTTTTACTGAATAGTGATGTTTTACTGAATAGTGATGTTATGAATTTACCTCCCATAGGTCTTGCTGTTGTATATTTGATTTCTCCAACATGGGTCACGTAGTTGACTTGGAAGTTACATTTAGGGATATCACAGCATGGATTGACTGGATCCTTGATTAGGTAACACTGTTTTGGCAAAACTCCGTAATGTACACATCTAGAAAAGAAAAACATAATGTATATAAATGTGAAGCATATATAAATGTGAAGCATTGTTACATATTCGGGCTTTGCAAAGGGTATACTGACAATGTAATGTGTTGTATGTAGCAACTCTTGTGTAGAAAGCTTTGGCCACTCACAGAGAATAACATGAATTATAAACGATACCCATATAACATCAGAACAAACTATTATTTGTTCTAGAGGGACACAAACATGAAACAAATTAAAACTACTGTATCCATTCAGTTTAAAGAAAGACAACTCTGACTGAGCCTTACTTCTCAGTACACTGGTAATGTCCCTTGCTAGCATCTTCACAAACACAGTTGAAGTCACATCCATCTTCCCAAACCTGGTCCTGCTTGTATTGCTGTCCTCTGTATACACAGTAACCTGCAAAATCAATCAAAATTCCATGATTCAAAATGTATACTATGCCTTTATATACAGCAGCACATACTGCAGTCAGCACATATTTACTGGACAATTACACTGCAGGTAACACTGAAAGTTTCCTCATACTTGTAACACAGAGATATAGATTTAAACAGCTGGAATGTAAACAGTTGTATACAAGGCTAATACATCATGTAGAAACATTTGAGGACAAATGCTATAAATTGTTTGTCAAAAAACCCCAAACAAAATATTGACTGGCCTTAAATAGTTAACTGAAAACAAGACACCATCTGGCATTATCTCATAAATATATATCCCTTATCATACAGCCTGTTTGGATTGTGACTTCCCAGATCTAAATTAAACTCACTAAGGGAAGGCCATGCACTGTGGAATCAACATTATGTTAACATCCATACATTAAATTACTCTCAAACAAGTACACAATCGGCAAGCTGTACTTGATATATATTTCAAAATGATCTAAATCTAAAGTTGGAAACAAATTATCTGCACACATAAAGCAGTATACATACCCCTTCATCAGACAATATTTTTACTTGTAGAAGAACGAAGTTATATACAGTGACAACTGGTGGTTTTTTTTTTTCTCCAAATGAACAATCATGTCACAGTTGATACACTTAGTTAATGAGAAGAAACAAATGGCCTTAAAACTAAAGATGCAAAATGTAGAGTTTCAAATCTATGCTTGCCAGCTGTGCTTTATTTGCAGTTATTGAAGACACTAACCTGTCTTTGTTCTTACACTTAGGGTAAACTGGTCAGATCCTATAATTCTACAAAAAAAATGGCATCTCTCATTCCTCAGTTACGTAATCATTCTTGCACAACTTTTTACTGGCACCATCCAGTTGTTAAGCTACTTCTGAAAACAGAACTCACCAATGCCTCCGCTTCCAATGCCCGATGTAGGCGCTGTTGGAGGTGCAGGTGTGAATCCTGTCGGGAACAGTGTCACTGACATAGTGTATGGATGGAAGTTGTCGGTTGATGGAGGCATTACAAGGTTGTGTGTCTGGGTTGCTGGTAAGAATACAGGAAGTGGGATCGGAACTTTGTGGGTGACCGGATCTGGACCACATTTTGGTGCCTTGCAGCATTCATCATTGGGGTCAGTCTCCAAGTGACAAGACGGAGCAAGTGCTGGGTACCTTGGACATCTGTAGGTGATAAATTTTAGCATAAGAATAATAAGTTCTATTAATGACAACAGGACATTTATAGTCCCGGGGACATTATCAAGTTAGAATGTTATCAGCCTTCACATTTTCCAAAATGTTTCTCCTATGAAACCATCTTCATTCTCCTTGTCAATTCTGTGTCTGGTTCTTTTCTTTATAAAATGCTAAAGAGTTAGTTCTACGTAACTATTTTACAATATCTCTGGGCTTGAGTAAGTGATCAGTGCTGACTTTAACTCAAAAGTTGATGAGATCATTGCTTATATACTAAATATTCAAATAAAACTGCAGTAAAATTCACCTTGTGCTTAAATGGAAAACTACTTTATCCAGCAGTCCCTTTGTCCCAGTCACATGATATGTATAATCAAAAGCCTGTTTTATCAGCAACCTGCTTTAGCTGGCATTATCAAGTGGTTCCAAAAAGGCACCAGATAACACAGGTTTCACTGTTATTCATAATTTGGACAAAAGGTACATAAATGTTATACAGATGTACTCCCACTTACTTCTGTTGACAAGAGTACAGACCAGTGCCTGCCTCCTTACATATGCAAGAGTACTGGCAGCCGTCCTCCCAGGCTTGATCCTGTACGTAGATCTGACCCTTGTACAGGCAGCCACCTACAAACAGACAACATCAACATGTGTCACACAAACCAATTTACAACATATACCACATTAACTGTGTCCTTTAGTGCTTGATTCTATTCTCAGTAAAGATCACATATATTTAAAAAAAAACAAAGAGCAACTCTCATTGTGAGTACAGAGGAGCTTGCCATAATTTTCTTATCTGTCAGCTTTAGCTTATACCTTTTTAATTTAGCCCACTTGCAAAAGAAGCTATATCTCTTTTTCATTATCATAACTTCTGGTTGAGCTTACAGATACTTTACAGTCTATACTCCCATAAACTGTGAGTTTTGACCATCTTAAGAGCGTACAATTTTGCTGATCTCTTTAGTATAAACATTGGGGACTAATATGTAGAAATGAACTGTAACAGGACATTCACTTACTGATTGAAGGAGCAATATATCCTGTGCCTCCAGTACCTGGTCTCACTGCTCCTCCGGTTGAAGTAGTTGGTGCAACATATGTTATACCTGAATAAAAAGCGACATAATGTGTTTTTCTCATAGGTTTATAGATATTTGTCAAAATTCACATCTAGCAAATGAAGTTGAAACTTTCATTAAACACAGACATACCGTACTGTGTGAAACAAGTAATTTGCAGTCATGATCTACACTGCTGACAAAGGCAGTACTGTCAATATTGAGCATTTGAGATTGTCTTGTCAATGCTCGTGGCCATTGATTTTCAACTATGCCACAAGTTACTCGTTAAACTTGTTATTTCAAAGTGATTTAGTGTAAGCAAACAGACTAACAATCTGACCACACTTGGACACTCTGTATTGTATATACCTGGTTGTGGGTTTGTGACATTAATGGCTCCACCATTACCAATACTGCCTGGTGAAAGAGATGTGGACAGGAAGTAGCCGTTCACACACTGCATGACTGGACAGCACTCCCCAGCTTTCTTTATTACCTGGCAACCACTTGGTACGTTATTGTATGTTGGACATCTGCAAATATATGCACATATAATCAAGAGCCTGCTTAAGACCATATCATTTAATTTGGCCTCCTTTTATTTCTAAAATACAGTATAAGGGTATTAAATACATATATTGAACAAATACGTGTATTAACTAACATACTGGATCTGGATTTCTGCATCAGTGATACACCACCCTACTTTGTAACATAGGTCTTTACCTTGGACACAAGCTGACTAGATTTTGAGGGTTTGAAGTAACTGTGAAAAAAATGTCACGTACGTGTTGACGCATCTGTAGTATCCATAAATAGAATTCTCGCAGGTGCATTCCGTATCACAAGTTGTGTTCCAGGAATCTCCCTGTTTGTATACCTTGCCACCATAGACACAACGATCTGAAATTTAACATTTCATTGATTTAATACTTCTGAATTATATCTGACTCAAAGCTACTGCTGAAGTGTTCTAAGCCAAAATTTACAGAAGTAAAATAAACCTGTTTTGAATGATATTACTCTAACATGTAAGAACTAAAAGAAAAAGACTTCAACACTCACCATTGGGTCCTGGCTGGGGCAGCCCATCAGCTGTAAATACAGATTAAAATACAGTGAGTAAGCATTTATTAAATAGGTCGATATGTATCTTATACTGACAAAGTGTACCAATATCTTATACTGACAAAGTATACCAATATCTTATACTGACAAGTGTACCAATATCTTATACTGACAAGTGTACCAGTATCTTATACTGGCATATACGACAAAAATTCATATTGATGCTACTTCTAGTCAGTGCTCACAATCTGTCTTGTAAGTCTACTGTCTTCAAATAAAACAATGTAGTTAGCCATTTAAGATGGCCACTTAATGAACACTCTTCCAACTGTTCAATGGGTTCATGGTGGGGATAATCGATAACCTCAAATAATCGGTGAACCAAAAGAACATTCAGCAAGGCGCTACAATCACACCGACTGAAGTAGTTCGCCACAGTATGGGAGGTAACCCTTTAAATGGAACAGTAAATAGGTTGCACAGTCACCTCAAAACATTGGGCCAATAAGAGATAAAGGGAATATTCAAAGGTTTCTTATAGAAACCGTGAAAACAAGAGACCCCTGACCTGAGGTCTGTTTTCAACAATGTTGGCCTTCTGGTAAGGGCCAGAAACTGTAGAAACTAAAGATGTTTTGAAAAAATGTTAACACAGAACGTGGCAGTTCTTTTGTGCTGACAGACAACACGAATGAACAGAAAGTGTACTGGCAAAGAAATCAGAGAGTGTCAATGTCAAGAAATAATCCAAGTAGACTTTGTTTTCTCCCCAGATGGGAGAATACCAAGCTTTCTTCAGACTCAGTTGTTGGAACTTGTTTCTTCCATAACGTGAGTCTAATATCCCCTGGGATGGTACAAAACTTTTACCGCGACGTCGCCGATCCGGATATGTTAATCGATTATTATCGCCCTTCATTTTACTAACCGATCGTCGGCAACTAGCGACAATCGGAACATCACTACTTCCAACCTACTGTGCCAATATACAAATATCCCTTTTTAATTTATGTCTAAAGAGTGAAGATGTACTTACGGCACATATTACAGAATTTTCTACAGTTGACTGAGGCCCAACCTCTGTAACTGACACATACACCCTTTCCATACATGTTACACGTTGAGATAGCATCCAGACATGGTGGGTGTTCTGTTGGTTTGGCTCCTTTAAACAAAATAAACTTCTGTAATTTCACATAACCAGCTAAAGATTTCAGGTTAAAACTAAAGACTGATAATGAAAACCCAAGAAAATAGTTGGCTAACAAAGATGTCTTTAACAACTTCTTATGCCAAGAACATTAAAAGAACAATTTGAAGCTTTCAAAATTAAAAATATTTGCGGACAATTAATTAAACACTGCACATAGTTGCAAATTACAAAACTGTAACACACAAAATACTAAAATATGATAATCAAAATTGTTCTATTTTCAGATGGTATATACCTCATATGACTGTCACAAATTTAAATCAGGTTACCAATCAAAATTGATATTATAATGGAATTATGTTAGAATTAACTATCTATGTTGTACAGTATCTCAGCATCAAAGCTTATATCTTGTGGGTTAGACTATAATGCATACAAATCCTATACTGATACAGTCAACTTACCCACTCCATAACCACTGATGGATCCAGTGCCCTGGAAGCTACCTGTCTGGGAATCAAACTCACATACTGGTTTCTTACAACATTCTCCAGCTGGCTGTTCTAGATGGCAATATGGTGGGATACTGCTATATGTTGGGCATCTGAAATGAGGAAACCAAAGATATAATCCAACTGCTTCTCTGTTAAAAGCTTCTCAAGTACTTTATTAATCACTTATTTTTATAGCATTTCCTTTAAAAATAGGGAACTGAAAAGGCATATGCTTACCATTAAATAAAGGAGTAGAATAAATTGTTGACATGTTTCTTATCTTGAAAATCTTTGAAAAAAAACAATGTGTTACATTTTATAAATGTTCTTTAGATTAAAAAAATAAACACTGACCCAGTCAATTTAAATGGTAAGACATCTTTCTGACTACTAGTACATGCATCCGAAGATGTGATCATTGGCCCTTAATAATGCCTCTAATATGTTTATGACAAAGCTGCTTTCAGTAATAAAGGGCACTTACAGGTCCTCACACTGGTATAATCCATTTTTGGCATCAGTACATGTGCACTGGTAGTCACAACCATCTCTCCAGCTCTGTCTCTGGTAATACTGCTTACCCTTGTATACACATACATCTGTAACAAACACCATTATGGGTTGATGCTTCCAAACATAAGCTTAATAAAAGTCTTTTAATAAAACCTCAGTTTCAATTTCAAGAGTTTTCCATAGTCCATTGAGTGTTTCTTTCAGATTTTCAGCTTAATAAATCTTTAAGTTTTTTTCTCAACTGACAAGATGACGTAAGACATGTTCACTTATTTTTTTATAAAATAACAAACTGGCCGTAAAACTTACCAATTCCATCAGGTGTAACACCATGACCACTAGATTGCTGTACATTGACTTTAGGGTTAAAGTTACAGACTGGTTGTAGGCAGCAGTCACCAGACTGAGCAACAAGTGTACAGTCAGAGGGCAAGTTGCGGTACACAGGACACCTAAAAAATGACAAAAAAACAAAATAAACCACTGTGTTATATCTTTGTAAAACCTGGATTAGGCATGGAAAACAGTAAGGAGCAAATGCATTAATTTAAATAGATTTCAATACAAAAGATAGTGTATAGATATACCGTATATAAATTATACACCTATGAAATGATTGCCAACATACTGCAAGACCTATAAATTTATATTTTATTAAAATTGCATACTTCTGTAATACAATGTAATTGCCATTGCTATGAAATAATCACCATGTTTACCTGTTATTACACTTGTATTTTCCTGTATCGCCATCTTCACACATGCATTCATATTCACACCCATCATACCATTTCTCGCCAGTTTTGTAAGTCTTGCCTTTGTAACTGCATTTTCCATAATATCCAACAGTACTTGTATTGGCTCCACATAATCCGCAGAAAAGCTGGCAGTTCTGGGCAACATAGGATCCTGGCTGGGCACAGTAATCTCTTCCATAGTTAGAGCAATCCGGTAAGGTATCTTCACATTTTGGTGGGGCATTTGTAAACAATGCTGCAAAATAACATGATATTTCCATTTGTGCAATACGTATGCCCGCGAAACCGTCTGAAAGGCAGGTGATCTCTTTTGACACAGTACCTATGAAACAGCAGTTGGCTATAGGTTGCTAAGTATTGTGCTTGATCTGTAACTAAACCGATACCTAGAAATACAGATTGCTAACAAACCAGACTGTTTTCTACAAATGGGGAAAATAAGCTAAGGGAGCTAACTTCGCAAATGCCTGGTATTAAATTCCGTCACGTACCGCAAAGCAGCGTGTCTAATAATCTTAAATTTTGACAGTAGAATGTTTTACACCAATGAGTTATGTTTTTTTTATCATCTATCGACATGAGTTTTTGTACCACAAAATAACCTTGTATTTGATACGTTTCCATGTGCGGCCCTACTTCACGAGGCCCGCAGTCGAATATGCGACAAATTACCTAGATCTATTACTTTTAAGAATCAACATAAACATTTCACCGCAAAGTGTACGCACCGGTTCAGTCGCGTAGATAAATACTTACATGTACAGAATCCACAAAATTTAGCACAGTTCTGCTGAGCCCATTGACCGTAGTTAGTACAAACATCACTTCCGTATTGACCACAGTTAGCTAAAGCATCTTTACATGGGTCAGGTGGTAATGTAGCACCAGTTATGGACGGCTGGGTGGATTTAACTAAAACAGCAAAATATTACAAATGATATACATGTACATGTACATTAAAGCAAATATTCATGATTTTTAACGTGTGAGTAAAATTTTTAAAAAGTACTAAAAGACGTTACTTTTAGCATTTAGGCACTTATTCATTAACATCGATAGACCTAAACTGTTATTATTTTAGTCGCGTCTTCGTCTCTTTAGTGTGATGAATATTATTATTATTCTATTTATCATCATGAAACAATAATTTCATCATTTTTCATTTTAAGTACCTTCCTTTTTGTGAAACGCTGTTAGCGACGAAATTTCTTTTTTCTATTGTATTTTTTTTTCACAGAACATTACATAATGATTAAAATTAAAATAGCCCCAATATGTATACCTTTGCACATTTGAGCAATAAGTTTGTCCGAGATACTGTCCAGGTCGCTGTAACTGTTGACTTGGAAAGTGTTATCTGAAGAAGGACTGTCAGATATTTTGTTCAGTTCAGCACCATTGACTCTATTTCCAACACCAATTGCAATCATTCCAATATTTTCTTGTCTTGCTTTATCAGCGGCGGCAGCGGCTGCAGCAGAGTTGGCTGATCCCCCATCGGTAATAAGAACCGCGATTCTTGGGACGTTACCGCGAGCTCCGCTGTATTGACTAAATACCTGCTGGCCTGTATATCGGATGGCGTCGGCATCGTTGGTTCCGCCGCCAATGTAAGTCATTCCTTCTATAGCTTTCATTGCCTAAATGAATTGTGACCGAAGATGAATAATTAGTTTATACTCTGAACTATTTTTGTGGTATAAATCCAGAACGAAACTTATAAATGCTTTACAACTTTTCAATTACGACGAATGTCAGAAAAATTCGGCACGAACACAAAATGCAATGGGTTTTTGTGCATGTCATTGAACAGTTGATGCGTCCATTATTTCATTAAATCTTCAATGACTAGCGCAAAAAACTTTTAAAATTCATTTATATACATGTACATGTATGTATATATTATCGAATTAGCGTACCTCTGGTCTTGTCTTGTATTGTCCAAGAGGAAACTCGACTGATGGATAGCTGCCGTACTTGACAACGCCAACTTGTACTTTGTTTGGGGCAACATCAACTTTTGAAACGACGTCCTGAAAACGAATTTTCATATATTGGTGTCCATAAGGAATCCCAGTTTCATCTACATCACATTTTTTATATCAATAGGTTGAGCTGAACGAGCACGAAACACATATGTTTTAATTCTATTTTTAGTTATACTACTCTATTTATTCTCGATTGCGAAACAAGTTCTTACAAGTTAAATTAAATGCTCTCGATATCTACTCCAGTTGGAATCAACCTTGAAATGAGAGAGAGAGAGAGAGGAGCGACAATATAGAATTAATAACGGTCTTGATTGGAGACTACTATGGTGACTGGTACGTCATCCAATTCCGAGGCGAACGTGCTATTACCACGTTACGGCGACTCAGCAAATGTAATCAAGCAATCGTTTCTCCCACACAACAGCATTGCTTGAGGATTTATACCAAATTTCTAGACAACCGAAAATAATTAAACAGTAAGGAAAACACTTTCAAATTTCGACTAAAACTTGCAAATACTTATTTATTTATAAACAGTGAGAACACACATTACACTACTTTCGATTCATTGACTGTGACAACGTATTGTCAACGGAGATATTGTATAGTCCTTCATGGTATTATCATTGTTTTAGGTTTGCTGACCACATAGAGAAATTCGACTACACAACACCAAGTCTTCCTCTCTGAATTTCTGATAAAAATAGTTCACACATCTTCTGATCTGAATACTGACGAAAGTCTTATAGATCAACAAGAAAAATGTTTTATTTAAGACAGAATTATTAATGAAGTCAGTGTACCTTCAAGAAGTGTTCTAATTTTTGGAAATTTGTAGTGCCGACGCTGCTCGAAGAATCTACCATAAATACAAGATCTGCTTTCTGCAAACAGCCTGTATAAAAACATAAGAGTGGTGATTGTCAAGATATATAGATCATATTGTCAATTTTTGTCATTCCAAAAAGAAGTATAGTAATACAAAACTATGTTTTAAAATATTAATACTATGATTAAACTATAACCAATCATAGACCTACCTGTTGGTGTTGGCAACATTGACGGATCAGGAGGTAATTCTGAAAAAGCAAACACTAATAATGTACACACTGCTTAAAGTTATTCAGAAATTGCATACGAAATATATCAGAATGCTTTATATAAATGTATGTCTGATTAAGTTAAAATGTATTAAATATTCTTTTTCGAAATAGTTTTCAACGTCTGGTGAGAATTTTATATTCAAGTTTTGCGCAGATGACCGAGCGGACTTAACAATAAGTTTCTCTGAAGAATGTTGAACTTACTGATTATTTATTTCTTCGTTATCTACTTTTTTGTGATTAAAGGTAGCGATTCCTCTTTAGTTACTAAAGGTTATGAGTAAAAGCATACCGTTGCAAATTTTTGTGGCCAATAGGTCGGACAAGCTTCCTAGAGCATCGAAGTTTTGCGCTGAAAACATGTGTCTGACGTCTGGGTCGGAGGCGATGTTTTGCAGTTCGCCCTGGTCAACTCCGTTTCCAACACCAACGGTATAAAGTATCAGACCATTGTCACGTGCTGTTTGTGACTCGAGTTTGACCTGATCAATTGTCCCTGATGGTTGGTTGGTTAAGAGCACTGCCACGTGGGGAGCATCACCGCGCCCACCATGAATTGGGCTAAATGACGTACCCGTTGCAAACCGGATAGCACTTGCCATTTTGGGAGCTCCACCTTTGTACGGAATGTTCATGATAGCTTGCTGCAGCTTCATGTTATCCGTATATTGATTCAGGTCGAACTGATTGGTAGCACCAGTTCCGAATGTCATAGCGCTTACCTGAACTTTGTCAGGCGCCACTTGCATGTTGTTCGATACATCTTTTATAAAGTTCAATTGTTTTTGGAAATTGTTTTGGCCTACATTACTAGAAGAGTCTATCAAAAACGTAACATCCGCCTTGGTGTCACATCCTATAAAAAAGATTACATACATACAGTTGCAGTTTTCTAAAAATGTATCTAACGAAGGCATTAAAATGAAAACTAAAGCTTGTTTATATATTCAGTCAATATAAATGTATGTAGGGAATCATTTCCCAGTGTAAGGAGGAAGCATGTCTTTGGCTTATCTACTTGAATAAAAACTCTGAGATTTAACATACCAGTTTATGTGTTTTAATGTGTCTGTAAGTATAGAAGACCTGCTATAGTAATTCTGGTTGAATTTAAACCTACACTAGTAAGCAAGAATAGGAAGAGCAATAAACCATATTGAAACCACCAGTTAGCAATAAATTCTCTATATTGGATATGGGTAAAATGGACATGCTTATACAACATAAGGTTTGTGCTCAAAGATATTTGAATTCTAGCACCGTTCATTATAAGGGACACAAAAGCTTAAGTCAAAAGCTATCTATTCTATTTGTACAAAGTGTGAATGTCCCTTGAGCACGAAAGATGTTTTACCAGCCCAAGCCTAGGGTACGACTTGAGAGAAAACATACCTTTGTTTTTGTCTGTGTACACTGTTCATTGATTTGCCATATTTTTGTCTGTGTACACTGTACATTGATTTGCCATATTTTAGTCTGTGTACACTGTTCATTGATTTGCCATATTTTTGTCTGTGTACACTGTACATTGATTTGCCATATTTTTGTCTGTGTACACTGTACATTGATTTGCCATATTTTTGTCTGTGTACACTGTACATTGATTTGCCATATTTTTGTCTGTGTACACTGTACATTGATTTGCCATATTTTAGTCTGTGTACACTGTTCATTGATTTGCCATATTTTTGTCTGTGTACACTGTACATTGATTTGCCATATTTTTTTCGTTGTACACTGTACATTGATTTGCCATATTTTTTTATCTTTGTACACTGTACATTGATTTGCCATATTTTTTGTCTGTATACACTGTACATTGATTTGCCATATATTTTGTGATAGACTAGGAACAGAATAGGGGCATTTTGGGCATTTAGAGTTTTTTTTCTAAATACATTGTATACTAGATTCTTCTAGTGTGGTAGATACAAATAGGTTTGACAAAATGTACTTGAGTTTGAGATATGAACATAAATAGCAGAGCATGTACATGTATAATGCAATACAAAATGAAATAATCTGATGAGCGTTCATAAAAATATAAACACATGTAAATGTTTGTCTTATGTTCGAATTCTCAAAAAATTGCATTAGGTTGACCTTTCTTATGAAGAGGACAAGAGATAAGGCCACTCCTGTGTTTTGACAAAAGGAAACAGTGATCAGTGAAGAACCTACGCCTTATCTTTGGATACATATATACAAGTGGATATGTGTCGACTTTGTACATATGCTTTAGGTTTTCTTATCTCTGTGCCCTAGTTGACAGGAGAGGTCGTAGTTGAAGGTTTACTAATGTTATATACAAACAAGTTGCCAACTTTGTTAAAGTTTCATTCTAAGATTCATTAAATGACCAAATTGGAAAGATCAATGTCTTTAATTTGCATTAGTCCATTAGGACCTTTTACAAAATTTATTCAATATAGTAATGTAAAGGATCAAATGTTTAACAGCTGTCGGCAATATCGTATATACCCTTATTACCGGTGCAATTTAGTTTCTGTAAAATCGGTTACATAGGTGGACAAAGACTAGTTTCAAAACAGGGCTGAGTCCTAGTATCTTCCATTTGTTTTTTCAGGTTTTGCATAATCTCGTAAACTCATACCCAAACTCCTAGTTCAGTTTTAAGATGAACGTTTTACTCGATCGTAAGAGATGATAAAACAGATGAAGCCAAGTATATCATTTTATTACGATCGTTTTTGTTAAGATAAGAAATGACGATCAAAACGTACTGTATTACACTTATTTTCGTGATTTCATTTCAAATATGACTTTATACATGTATATATGTATGCATGGTCCTTACATTTTCACTAATTATTTATTCCGAATAGATTGCGAGAGTATCGCTCTGCAAGAACCAAGTACTTCCCGCGGAAGTTGTAAACTAAAAGTCAGTCACTATTTATTTCTATTAATAATAATCAAAGAAGTAGAAATTACTCAGATTTCTTGATACTGAAAAGCGAAAATCACGGAACCAGATCAGAATGTGCAGACCTGGATACAAGTGGCTGTTTTTGCATAATGATCACATAACATTAGTTATAAAATGAAAACAGATTGAAAATATTTTGCTAACTTTGAATAACAATCAAACGTTTCCACAGATGAACATTTTTTTAATTATTCATAAAATATCCGCCATTTTGATACGTCACAAATTCTCTCTCTGGTAGCGTAGTATACTGTCCAGTTGTATAAAATTAAATCAACTTTTCCGAAAAATCAAGAATTACCTATTTAATATTCCAGTTTTATTGTTATTAAACAAGTTTAAGTAACACATAGGGAATATTCCAGAATGTGAGGAGAGGCTAATACTTCTACCGACCCATAGCACTGATTTGTACCTACATTTTCTAGAAATGGATACAATGAATATTGCTTACTGACTAAATCCTTAACAATTGAAATGAGGTTAATTTAATCTGCAAACTCAGTACCTGTTTATCATATGCTAACACATTATAGTTTTGCTTTTTAAAAGGAGAAAACGCTTTCAAAACTCACCCATCTGGGCCCTTACCGCCCCGAAGGTAACGGTAAGAGCAAGAATGATAGACCCTATCATTCTGCCGAAAGTCGAAATGTGTCGTTCAGGGTTAGCAGTCTCTTTTATAGAAGGGGCACACCAGTAGGTCACATGGTTGAACCTTAAGCACCATATTTTTATCAATGAGAAGTAAGGATTGGCAAAAACTCGGGAGGCCTTCCACGGGAGATTATTTTTGGCACGATTGTGGATTATATACGTTTATTCCACTTCCGCATGTTTAGCTGGAAAATTATATAAATATTATTACTGCAGAATAGCCTATACTGAAAACAGTCATGGCATAGCCTCGATTTAGCGAGGCCTCTTAACCTATCATTTATGTAAAAATAGTAAAGCTTATATAAAATAACTGATGCCCTTAACCAACCCTTCTAATTTTCTGCAAAGATAAGGTATTAGGTAATGTCGCAGTGAATAGAACACTGACATAAAGGATTTACTGTGTTCATACATTTTCTCCAGTACCTTCCCACTCGGAGAGATAGAAAAAAATCCAGAATCAGCGCGTTCCGCCGGAACCCATCCCTAAACATTTGTAAGGCTGTTAAAGGTCAGCTTTTTCGCATGCGATTCTGTCACATAATCATATCTATACCAACTGGTCCTGTACTCACAGAGTGACAGTGTGCCATATTTGACCTTCTAAGATCTTGTGTAACCTTTCCGTAATGCCGTGTTTGTAACCTCGGTATTTCCTAAAAACAGTAGATCTTCCAGTGCTTGACACAATATGAACGGACTAGATCGGGTAATAATCTGTATTTGTGGTTAACATAACAAACATTTTTGTGAAAAAGACCAGCTTCATTTAATTCCAATGGGTTTTTACTATATTCACAGTAACATTTATGTGCTTGAGGTGCAGATGCAAGGTGAAACCCCTGCCAATCATCGGAATTAAGTATATAGCCCTTTCTGGACCTTAAAAATGCACAATATGTTTTTGTGAACATGATCATTATTACAAGGCGGCAGCAGGCTGACTAGATAAAGTTTTCCCTTGATAAAAAGCAACACTATTGCTTTCCTTTGTAGACTTACGGACAGCCAAGTGATAAATATATTTCTGAGTTTGTGCTAATTTTATGAATGAAACATAATTTGCAAGACATGTCAGTGCCATTTATCACTACTTCATATATATGGCTTTAGACAGAAGATATTTCCATGTTGCTTTTATAAATGAATCAAAGCACTGAGGGTGCTGAAGCATATATATACATGCCGCATTTCGAAGTTGTCGTACCACTTCCGGGGATAACTAGAAATACCCAGAACCCCACCTTATGAAATGCGTTTTGTAACGTTAATGTAATTATGCAGTGATCCAAGTCATTGAGTGTCTTACTTTGCTTCGTTTTCAAGAGAGTTCTTAAACGACGGTACGTATTATGAAATTACTTTTGGCGGGCGAAATTACAAACTGTGCGCTTTCTTTTAGTGGTTCAATACCCAAACTTGTAAAAATGTTTTTTGGGCATCATGGTATTTTGAAAAGTTTTGAAATCAGTCAGATTGATTAAGGCATTTAAGACTTATTTCCATTACATGACGAAATTTCGTCAAAACCCCTATTTGAATAATTTTTATTGGATCAATAGTAAAACTGGCCACACTGCTTGTTGTAATAATACCTGATTCAATAACGACTGTTAGGTAGGGAAACTGCCCGCTTGTTAAAATGACAAAAAATACGGTGAACCCATACGACAGCAAATAATCTGTACATTTGATTGTCGAAATTTCACAACATGTACTGTCTTATGTCAAACGATCAGCAAATCTGGTCAGCATGTTCATTTGCAATCCTGGCTAACTTTTATAACAGTCAACGCATTTAAGCCATGGTCCGCGCGTCAGTTACTCTTGATTTTACCAATTCGTCGAAATCATTGAAACCATGAAACGACAGGCGACACGGGAATACGGGCACCGTACAAAATACTTGGAAAGAGCATATCTTTATGTCGCCCTTTCGTAGAAAAGGCGATACATAAGGATCGCTCTGTCCGTCCGTCGGTTCGTCCGTCCGTCCGTCACACTTACTTTACGTTCGCTATAACTTTGCCATTCTTAAGACTTCTTCATCAAACTTTACAATTGTATTGCTTATGACAAAAGGGTCCTGATGTCGCCAAGTTTTGTAGTTCAAGGTCATATTTGACAGAGTTAGAACTTACATTTTGTCACGAAAACTAAACGTTGACTATAACTTTACCATTTCTTAAGATTTCTCCAACTAACTTTCAATTTGCATTGCTTATAACATAAGTGTCGTGATGCCGCCAAATTGTGTAGGTCAAGGTTTAATTTGACAGAATTATGCCCCTTTTAAAACTTCGATTTTTCCCATAACTTTGCCATTTCTTAAGATTTCTTTACCAAACTTTCAAATTGTATTGCTTATGTCAAAAGGCTTGTGATGCCTTCAGATTTTGTAGACCAAGGTCATATTTGACAGAGTTATGCCCCTTTTTGTGTCGCCCTTTCGGAGAAAAGGCGATACATAGGGATCGCTTTGTCCGTCCGTCCGTCCCTCCGTCACACTAACTAAACGTTGGCTATAACTTTACCATTCTTAAGACTTCTTCACCAAACTTTACAATTGTATCGTTTATGACAAAAGGGTCATGATGTCGCCAACTTCTGTAGGTCAAGTTATGCCCCTTTTAAAACTTCGATTTTTGCTATGACTTTGCCATTTCTTAAGATTTCTTCATAAAACTTTCAAATTGTATTGCTTATGACATAAGGGTTATGATGCTGCCAAATTTTGTTGGTCAATGTCATTTTTGACACAGTTATGCCCCTTTTTGTACTTGTATTTTGTCACAAAAGTATTGGTTATTCTGACAAAGCGTAAGAGGGCGACACAAGTGTGCTACTGAACACCCATCTAGTTATAAACATTATTTCAATATTAAGATGCGAACATCTTATTTTCCTATTTGCAGTAGAGCTCTACAAATTTATACCATCCTGAATGCTTACCGCGTCACTGCGTACTTTCAAAAGGACGTCATATACCATAATTTGACGTCCACTGTCACTTCAATTTACATTGGCAGTACACATTTTATGGCAAATTTATATATTCTTGCGATGTACATGTATACCATGTTAGATGTAAAAGTTAGGCCAAAACTGTTGTCATGGCTGTAGTATTCCATAAAGATGTTTTCTGCATGAATATACACTGACTACCAGTTTTCAATCTTGATACATTTTGTATTACATTTAAATAGCGTAACAAAAATGCCATTTTTATTTTTCAAATCAATCCGTAGTAACCAAATGGTATAGCAAATGCCCGAAAGCCCCCTTTCCCGTGACGCCGGTCTTAATTTTATGTTCATAGAGAGCAAGGGTTTAATAAATCCTGCAGGGAGATACTGGAAGTTTATTTTGTACTACAGCCACCATTATGATCGCTTGACATTGTTCTATGTTTGGGTCACATCATGCCAAAATGTAATACTATATACTTGCAATCATGGCTACATGTTTTATTGCTCATAAGTCATTTTCGAGCAACAATTGTTGAGAACTTTTTTCTGTTCAAGAAATTTATACTGTAAAGCCGTTACTAATTAAGTAATTTGAAATGAGCTTCTTCACGAATGCCAGAGCTTATGTAACAACCTGATATAATACAAGAAAGAGTGAATGTTGAGCCTTTCACAAATATTAATACTAGTAGTTAAAACTTATACTTCGACGAGATCAGCAATATTTCAGAATTGTTTTAGCATCATTAGATGGTGTTTCCTGCTATTGATTCGTGACCTAATTTTGGAAATACAGTTTTGCAGCACCCATGTTGAATATATTTTCGACGTACATTTTTACAAGAGTGCTTTGACGCTTATGGACAGTTGAGAAGAGTGGATATATTTAGCTTTTCACTGATCATCATCAGCAGCAGCGACATCAACAACATCATCATCATCATCATCATCATCACCACCACCACCACCATCATTATCATTACTATAATAATGTTTTATGAAGGTCTCATGATCTACCATTCAATAACGAACGTCCATGAGATGAAATAGCAAAGGAACACTGTTTAACTCATTTCAGATAATGTTTTATGAAGGTCTATCTACCGTTCAATAACGAACGTCCATGAGATGAAATAGCAAAGGAACACTGTTTAACTCATTTCAGATTGTAAAGGCTGTTTTGTTGGTACCTGTACACTTATCCAAAGACAACAAATCATATTGAACAATGTATGCAAATTTTAATTCAAACAGTTGTAAGAGATATTATTTTAACAAAATAGTATAGCACTTGATTATCTATATACATTACGACAAAATGATGTATACAATATTATATATGTAAATATTACGTATACCGGTATGAACAAATATGTCAATGATAAGATATCAAGAACAACATTTAATCAACGGAAGTTTGCAGGATTGTCAGAGAACCGACATGTCTGATTGAAACACTGCCACTATATATAAAGCTGATAAGGTCATGATACTTAAATTAGCTACTTTCCAATTTTAATGAACTGTCACAGATCACAATTAATTTCTAATGGTCACTTAAATAACTCACTGCACGTAAACAAATGCATGCTAACAATGAAGTCAATAAAACTCCTGAAAATACTGACCTTTGGAATTTTGTTCAAACATTTTTTCCTTGTAAATTGTTAATTCTTAGATACATGTATTAATACGACGGCCAAGATGTCCTATATCGCTCACCTAGTATAACAATTGGCCATAGTACAAGGTCAACAATTGCATTACAGGAACAGTCAATTTTGACCTTTGGGTTCATGATTGAAATAACATTCGTAGAGGTTCACTATACAATCCTACATAACAAATATCTTAAGCTTTTGGCCTTGTGGTTTTAGACAAGTAGAGCTCTATATTTTTAAAAGTTTTCCCTATATAAGCGTATGCGAAATCCAGTGACCCCCTATTTTAAAAGTTTTTCCTTTATAAGTGTTTGTACAATCAAGGGACCATACCGGGCGGGGACAATTTTGACCCGATTTAAACAATCTTGGTATAACTCCACCAGGAAATGCTACGTGCTAAATATCTAAGTTGTAGGGCTTGTTGTTTTAGAGAAGAATATCTTTTAAAAAATTTCTTATTTGTTGCAAGAGCAATTAGAGTTCTGAATGGAATGGAAAATTTTAAATATCTTTGATAGAGTTTAATACAAGTAACATCCCTGCAAAGTTTTATAAATCAACATAGTCATTGGCATAGTTGTTTCAGAGATGACGTTTTGAGGATGGACGGGCAACGTACGATAGACGGTGAGTGGTCCTAATAAAACACATTCGTACAACGGGAATAGTAACTATGTTCTGTTGCGAATTCAATAATATAGACAACCCTATTATACTAAACATTTCTATCTACTTATCATACGACATTATTCTTTCCCCTGTCCCATAAACAGTGACTGGCGAAGTTAATTATCTCTTTAACGAAACAAAAAAAAATTATGCCAGTTTATTACCCTTCCATGAAATTTGATCAACGATCCGCCAGTAGTAAATAGATACTGATATTTACCGGCAAGCCGGGTAATAGCCCCGTTACTGCACCCAATGCTAAACGTGAGCTTGTTTGACGCGTACTGTACGTCAATGTTTAAGTCCGTGCTGATTTGTGACGCCACGCAGTGACATTGAGGTATGATAAGGGGATTTGAAGGTCTGCGTACGCATAAACGGAATCTTTCAATATTTAAGAAAGGGAGGGGTAATAAAATTATTGTTTGTTTATAACACATAATATTACATGCACAGTCTTTTTACTGTCGCTCATTCCTCGTACATTGTATATGTAGATATTAAATCATTTAAAACAACCTTCAAAATTTTGTCATGATTTATCCGACTTAAGCTTTGCCTGCCCCGTTGTCCCGCTATCACGAAAACACATATTGTTTCAGTGAAAAGTAACTACGGAAATATAACTTTTCTAAAGTCACCCGCAGTTACTCCTACAACCTGAGTCCTAAAATATTAGGACCCAGCTACAACACGTATGTGAATATTCAGTCGGGTGATTTCACAGAACTACACCAACGAAATACAACAGGAATCATAATTATGGCACCACATTTAGCACGTGTTAATCACAATTTCATGTCATCATTACGATTTCCTGTACTATCACTATCACCGGAAGTTTCCTTATAAGCAGGCGGCGGTTCATTGGGAATGACACTCGGTTGTAAATCTGAATATTTAGGCGGATTTACAGAAAGGAGAAAGGAAGTGGTTGCTACTGTCTGCCCATTTTGACTTTGCTGAACTGCCCCACCAGTAACACTCACTTCTACAGCTGTTGGACTGTAGGCTGGAGGAGTCGGAGGCTCAAACCCGTAGTTCGTAAATCCTTGGCAACCTGGTGGCATCTGGGGATAATTATTTTGATTGCATAGCTGACGTTGCATTTCTGCGTTCTGTCTACGCAGCTCAGTTATGACGTCATTAGAATACCCTACATATCGGAGGCCACCGCGTTGTCCAGACACAACTTGCAAACCGAATGCTTTTCCGAATTTGCGGATAAGAGCCACACCGACAGCAGATGTCACGAGGCCAACACATCCTAAGACAAACACTATAATGGAAAGCACCTTGTTCGTATTGATAAACTCATCATAAGAACATTCGTTTTCATCCGTGACACACAATCCATACATCCAGACGATGGCTAGACCAATTACACAGACAAAAAACATGAAGAATGAAATCCCACGGTGCCAGTTGAGCTGAAAGACAATGACAGTTTATTAACCATACGTAAGTCTTTTGTTAAATAAGAAACGAATAAAGGGTTATGTACGTGTAGGAGAACAGTGTACGAACGTAAGAGCATTGGTAAGTGCATTGTCAGATCGCCTGATATAATATGCGCAATCTTAAAGGCCATTTAAGCTGTGTAAAAACGCTCTTAAATCATTTTGCACGGATTTTGGTTATGAACTAGCATGTTGTCAGCTGTTCATAGACTTAAAGATATAGACTGTACAAGCAATACAAATTTTCGCTGTATTGATAACCAAGTTATGCGAAATGTAAATTGAGGTATATACATTTTATACTATAACCTTGTCTAACACTTACGTTTCGTTTCTGCTATACCTTTTCGGTCTTTGTATGAAATTGTGTGTATCATATCCTATAAATATTGTATCACAGTGTATAATACTGTTATTTTCTAATGGTTATTTCTATGACATGTAAATATGTTTTTGATTTTGTATTTTCATAATATCATTGTTAAATCCACGTAAAATGGAAAAAAAATTGTAATAATATATAAACATTTTTAACGAAGTCCAGGATTCTAAAGCTTGACGAGAGGATGTTGGATGAAATGCGAGATGCGTAAACAAACTTGAACAAGAAAAATTAACACTACCGGTCTACGGATAAGTTACTAGCTTAATGCATAAATAATTAAGGAAACGGAAGTACCAGTGACCTATAATGTCATAGGTATTAGATTTTTTTGCGTATTAAAAGTTCAGTGGACAATCATATTATCAATTTATGGAAATTTACATATACAGATGAGTCCATAGGTCGTAAGATGTATTCTAAATGATGAATGTATGTATAGTTAAATACATCCACGCGGCAAATTATGTACGTACATTAAATGATTCGAAACCATTACATGTATTTGAATTCCTGTAGTCTGCCAAAATAGATGTCCACAGTAAATACAAAGTATCATAAGAAAATAAATAAAATGTATTTTTCTTGTAGAAAGGGAATGGTATATAAATGATATCAAAGTAAATGTCATCTAATGATATCAAAGTAAATGTCATCTAATGATATCAAAGTAAATGTCATCTAATTCTCTAGACTGGATAAGTGAATTGTATGGATCTTGATCCTGTAAAAAATAACAATGAAAACCTTAGAGATAAGGATGAGATCTATAATCTATACCTCTGCTTTAATTAAACATACGACGCCGCAAGTTAATCTTGTAGAGTGTTCTAACAAGGAAGTATTGACGGTAATATTTAAATGTCTGAAGAGGATCTTAATCAAGTAAAAACTTTAGATCTTGGTACTTACCGCACAAAGAACCTCCTTTCGAGCAACTTCGCACGTCGTAAAAAGCGGCCCCTTATTGTACACCCGGAAAGCAATCATGCTAGACACAAGTAACTGAAAGCATACAAAATAATATTGAATCTGGACTAGGCATTTAACGATACCACAATGTAAGTCATGACCTAAATTATCTTTTATGTCACTTTCATGGGAAGATGGTAGAGATCTAGTCAGATTTTTAAATTGACATTTATTTCATGACGACTATCCGGAACAGTATCTGTATGATTTCCTAACAGTATGTATACTATAGTATATAGAACGCATAGTATAGGAATCTAAGGAGGAGTTGATTTTATACACAAATGAATTAAAAATATATTCTCATGTCAACTTTCGGTAAACACATCACTGGCAGCTTCATGCAGTGGGACAGCGACTTTTTTGACAGTCCGATAAGCGTACACCTACCATCCCACCGATGACAAAACTCCCGGCAAAGTATGGAACCCCTCCACCACCGCTGTGGAAATGTACGGCGAACGACGAACATGCGAAAGCTGCCAGACCGCTTACTACCTGGATGATGGATATAGCCAAGTATATCCGAATGGCCTTGCATCGGGATGACTCGGCTCTGTCCGAGTCTGTCTGTCCTTCGCTGCCCCTGTCTGTAACAGAGGAAAGAAATAATCACTTTACTTACTGATGATTAAAGAGAACAACGATTTCAAATCATCATGGTGAAATTACTATGAGGCGATGTGTCGCTGTTGCTATTACAAGATTACGGAATAATCGTCACAAAACTTATGTTACGACATACAGATCCGCATGAACCCGACAAAATGCTCGAGGCGTCTAGGTGCGTAGGCACACGTTCTGATTAACGGAGAATCAGAATTCATTTACCTTATCAAGATGAACCGTTTAATTTCCTTTATGGTATAGAATAAAATCATCTTTGGAATTTCCAGAGACAATAATCTGTATTCAGGCAAACTTTGATAAATAAGATCGCCAGCCTTCTGCTGAACTTCTTCAGGTACGTTGAATAAATTTTCGTCTGGAAATACTATGCTTGACATGTATTTTCGTCAGTCTACACATAGCTAGCTATATACGAAGCCGAAATTGAACACCCGAGTTCTAGACACCATTAAAAAAACTTGAATGCCATCTAGCAATCCTTACTGAGCCGCTATAGAAGTTTTCTTAAGAAACTTAGTAAATCTTATTTTTCTCTTTGTTCCCGGTGACCAAGGTCTTTCAAATAGTACTACATGTATTTGAAAGACCTTGCGGCGACGTTCATAGAACAGTACGAATGCGTGAACAGGAATACCTATACATGCGTGCACGTCTTTTAAAGAATATGCATTGGGACAAGTCAAGAGACACGTCCTGACTGGTTTCGTCTTATTTGAACACACCTAAAATGTGTATATATATGCAAGAAACATGCCTAACTCCATCCCCGATAAAAGTATCCTACATGTACATACATAACATACGTTATGATTGAAACTGCACACCCAAAAGCTTCTACAGATTGCTTTAAAGAAGGAAGGTTGCTAAAACTAGTAATGGAACCATGGCGCTCCTCACATCGCCTCAGAGCAGAGAACTTGAATAACACCTTGTTTCTTCAAAACATAGGACGCAATCCTCTGTGTTACAAAAACACATCACAAAGTAAAAGTAAATGGGATAAATGGCATTTTTGTTAAGCTCTATTTTGGTTGTTAATTACAAAAGTTGAATACTATAGAAAATTCAAATTGGACTATAGTTATGAAAAATTTTCTTGACGTGATAACAAATAATGTACTATATACTTAGAAAACAATTAATCTCGATTTAGATTATGTTCACGTGATTTAGAAGTAGAAACTGGAAGATTTTCTGGTATTGCTAGAGAAGAACAGATTTGTAAAGTTTGTACATTATATAACTAGGATAGAATTAGAATATCACTTTCTTTATTGTGCTGTCCATTTACTCAAATGCTAGAAACTAATTTTTGGAAACAGGGACACGTGGCCTAATAGCACATCTTTGCATCATTGTTGAGAAAAAATCGGTAGGACACGAGACTTGTAATCTCGGGGTAGCGGGTTCGATTCCCGGGGCTGACCAACTAAAATTACTAACAGTCTTTCGGATAAGACTAAAACCAAGGTCCCATGTATGGGTGCTATACACCCGACATGAATAAGAACCATGGGCGTCTCTGGAATTGGGACGCTTTCTGTATCTTGCACCATCCTCCGAAACCTAAAATAACTAACCTCTTCTGGGGGCGTTGGCGGTACCAATGATAAAGCCCTAATATACGATACGATACGATTGTTGAGATCAAGAAAGAAGAAAACAATTCCGATTGTAGCAAAATACATAAATGCAGCCCTGGAAACAAGGACGGAAACCCTTGTAAATTTAACTGCTTCTTAAAACAAATAGTTTTTGTTAATGTTTATATATTTATGTATATTTGAAATTGTACTGGTTTGTGTTTTTGGCCATATTCATCTCACATTCATATGAAATGGCTACAGGCTAAAAATAATTGCCGATTTTCTGAATAAAAACCGTTCAATTGGCGCTCATAAAAAATGGTGACGATGGTCACGTGAAATCATTATATAAAATATATTAGTTTTATTTATTTTCTAAAAATATTGCGAAAACATTTTTTGATATAACAATCAATTAAAGGTCATCCATGATGACTGCGTTCTTCTACCCAGTACAGACTGCAATTAACAGACTTAACCATACACAAAAATTGAATCTGGATCGCCCGGTCTTTGCTACACAAAATAGTTTGGTAGTCCCGTTTTGCTCTTACTATATAAAATCAGATGAGTTTGACCTCAGGGCCAATACCTTATCTACTTAATTATGTTAGAATATACTAACCTATCTAGATTACTTGCACCTGAACATTATAATCAGCTGGCAATATTCTTTCATTCTCAATTTACATGTGAATTTAAAAATCCAACAATGAAAAATAGAATTAATTATGAAATAACGCTTTGTTTTGAAAACCCATTCACTACCGACGAAACGGTATTGTAACGTAACAAAACAACCGTAAATCATTTAAAAATTAGATAATAAATACCTGGAGCGGGCACAGTCCCTGGTATCATACACAGCATGAAGAACGTTAGCCGTCTGGCATACCATCTAATTATCTTCTGTCGAAAATCGAACGTCCGTCGGATTCACATTACATTGAAATGTGACAGTTTTCTTTCTAATGTTTACAAGATAACAGGTGTTCCGTGTCATTGGTACCCCGCCTTTTCATTGTAACTTATTCAAACGTCTAATGCTGGGTACATGACAGGTTTTGAATGTCACAGTGTAAAATGCGCTACTCGGAATGGAGATATAAACGAGTAATGTTTTAGAAGGTTGTAATAGTGACATTGTCAAACAGCGTTCGTAATACGATTTCAGTTTCAGTTTTATTAGGAGCCCAAGGATTACCGAGTACACATTTATTTTTATAGCAGAGTGTATTTACCTCATTCAAGAGCATTGTACATCATATATACCATATGATTTCGTATTCGAGGCAAACCTTCATAACTTTCGAGTCTGGTGAGTCCCCTGAAATCTTAAAGTCCGATATCGTAGTATAAAAAAGCTCCAAACAGCTGGCAGAACGCATAGATGAATAAGACAGCAAAGACTAGACTCTCTTTTCAGACCTTTTTGCCCGCGCCATACAAAAACATCATACAGGTAGATTCGGTAATATTGTTTTTCATTTTTGGTGACAAATGAGCTTAAGATCTATAATATGATGATTAGACTGAAATAATTTCAGCTGCACAGCAGTAATGTATAATATCTACATGTATATGCGAAAGATACATGAAGCAAACAGCAGCAGTAACAACAAAAGTCATCGATTGAATTCTACTGATTTTCTATCATTGGGTTTAATTTCATTATTTGGAGTACAAAATCGCATTATCGGGAGTTATGTATCCTCTTTTTATAGTTTCTTTTATTTACCTTATTGTTCTGATCAGTGCGCTTTGGACCAGCAGCAAGACTTACAGAAGGGTTTTCGGTTTATTTGTGTTGCTAACTTGCTAGCGGTCATTTCTTGAAGTCTTGACGAAATTCCTTCTGTCTGTACAAGTGTAAACATTTGATTAAAACAGTCATAATTACAAAAAAAATTTGATGGAGGCACGTTTAAAGTTAAAGGATAAATCTTTCATTTAATACAAACTTATTTTGGTTGTAGATAAACTCGAAAGTTGGAGAGTTGGCGGGAGACAACTTTTAAGTGAGTGTGGCGTTAAAACAACAGTTACTTTCCGTGACTATCAAATCAGGAATTTCACAATATTGCATCTGATTTAAGGTAAGCACGTGCTTGGAATGTTTCAATAATTCATAAAGAGATAGCGGCGATCCACGGGCATGAATTTATAGTCCGGTAGTGATGAAAACATTACCTCGATCTTTTGATTGGCAAAGTATGGTTAGGACCAAGGTAAACTGTAAAAATAAATTAATCTGTTGATTTTAAATATTTTATTAAATGCAAAAATAACATCCATTATAAAGCATGGCGTGCCTTTATAACATAATAAAATTGCTAAAGATATGTTTGTTTCTTTTTCATCTATCGTTTACAACATGCAACTCATTGTGCAGCACTCAGATGTTTTATTCATTACCTTATGCACGGCTTATGCAAAGATGTAGCCAATGAATGGCGCTAGACTCAGGATAGAGTTAAATCTAAATTATATTACCCTTTCAACTATGTTTCAATTTCATTTTAGCCATTTACTGCCTTTTCAAGAAATCATATACTGGTGGCCATAACACTAATAGAAACGGAACACACTTGTAAAACATACTGGCAGCAAACGAGTCGAAATAAAAACTAGTTTCGGACAAAAATAAAACAAAAACAAACAAAATACACATTTTATCAAAGCTTATGTATAAAAAAGGTATTACTATTCCCACACGGACTTTACTTATTTTATGACATCTTCCATTACCCTGCTCTTTCCGGGTTATAAAATTATATGTACGCATAAAGAGTAAGTCCATGGCTATCATTTAGGTCTACACAGAGATATGTCCATGGCATTGTAGATTAATAGGTAATCAGTTTATTTTGAATATTCACATATATATGTATATATATATACAACTACAGCATTTACTGCCCAACTTTACTTTTAATTAACAAGAAACAACCATGTCTTTGGGCAAAAGAAACAAAATACAACAATAACAACAAATATCTGGAATAAGCATATAAAAGAAAACAAAAAATGATAATAAATACATGTAAACGTCTTTGAATTGGTATATTTCAGGTTAAAATGACTAAAATAATTGAGCTGATGAAATAAACAACGGTTCTCCAAGCTATATCAAGCAGGAATTGATATTCAAATACAAGGACATGACATTAAACATTAAATTCAACACAATAAAGGCAATATAAATTTCAATTGCGACTGATAGATGTTGCAACATAGCTACTGAAAGAACGGATTAACCATGATACGGTTTCTCAATGTGCAGCAGACGAAACTGGTGATAAATGAAATATTAGTTTGTCTTGACAGGGTGCTTCAAACGTGAAGTATAGGCACTATTTTAATTTTAGAACATCTACATGTAAAAGTCTGTAAACGAAATGTACATTTTGCAGTATGTTCTATACATATGCACGCCTAAGCCAGTTTTTATCTTACACTTTCAACATATTCCTCCAGTCAATATAATTGGAAAGAAGAAAATGTACTTTGTACTATTTATTTAGATTTAGCTAGTAAATTTCTGATGCACAATTCAATGAATTCTCGTTCAGATTCGATGCCGAAAGGTACATTGTGTACGTCTTCGTCTTGATATTGAGTATTTAGATTTTAGTTGACAGCAAAAAATATCTACACATTAATACAGACAATTTAAAAGGGTCTGTTAACTTTAAATCTTCTGCTAACTGCGTAAATACGTTGCTACACATCACACAAATATTGTCCATTGTCAAAAAATCCGAGGAGACCCCATTCTGTACGACGAAGTAAATTTCGTTCCTTTCTTTCTGAGATGTGGACATTATGCAGAAACAATATCATTCTTTCAGTTAATTTTGTACAATTGTATTTGTTTACTAGCTCGCATGGTTCATTTCGGTAATTCCAGACAATATTTCAATCCTGATAAAATTAGTAATTTGTCGCTTGAATTAGTCTACTATACTGAAGAGACAAGATCTAGCTCAATGTAGTGTCTTTATTCAGTAATAGTCAGTAAACGAATGTCTGCTTAATAAATTAAGCACTGGTTTTGCATGAACAAATGAACCTCTAGGGTTTGCAGTGATATATTAAATATTTAAAAGTGTTCGTGCTTAATTTGTTTATAATTAACATTTACCATTAGAAAGTCTAAACTGTCACCATTTTCATAATACATTGTAATATGTTATGGTATAATGTTGTATACTTGAAGTTTTGATCACTGACTTGATACCTGACCAATCCAAATATTTACCCGAGCTAAGATTAGAGTCCATAATTTACGAATATTGCTCAAAATCAACTGAATAGATATGTCTATGTTAACATGTGAACCTCGTCTTACAGCGAAAGTTAAGTACCTAAAATTTGATTCATAGGATTTGAGAATCAAGATTACATTGTTCTGCAGGTATTCGTGTACATGCTTGAAGTTCATTATAATGTTGATGTAATGTTTAGACCATACCACCATATGAAAAAAATTTCATATAATGAGTGTGCCACGGAAGAGTTGCGAATAATTGACCAATAGCCCCAAGTGTATAAAACTAACCGGCTTTCTTTCAGAAATGATTAATTAAATATGGACATGTTTCTTAAAATCTGTACAGTTTTAACAAATACAATCGGAAATTCATGTCCAAAAGGTAGTCAAAATTCCTAAATATACATGACATAATAAGATAAAAGAGAAGTAATTTGACCTACATGAATTTCAATTTACATTCATAATTTATGTGATAACGAATTATGTCGTTTGGAAGACCAATGAAGAAAGACAGACAGGAGAAAACTGAATTCATCGCTCACCGATGTAAAATACATTTTTTCCCATTCACACGTACTTGATACAAAGTGTTCTATTTCAGACACCGGTTTATAATTTCGTCTAAAAAGATTTAGAGAAAAGTTTCCCATGAACTTCACAAAATTATAAGTCACCATTTTAGCAACTGATCACAATGCATTAATTTTAATAAATTTATATGGAGGAACGTGACGAAAGATATGAAAATATAAATATATGTACTATGATAATAATTATCGTTTTCACTGATCTTGTAATCGGATATTTCGTTCTTTGAGTTTCTTTTTCATGGCTGGATCATTGAGGACAGCGACATAAGATGGCTGCTGTTGACCAGTCACGTGTTTTCTCGCATGTCCAGGATAATTATCTTCGTTGCTACTACTAGACAGAGGTCGTCCATCGTTCACTTGCTTAAATGACGATGTTTTATTGTAACTAGAAATTTGCCCATCGTCTGGAGTTTGTAAATTCTCTTCAATATCAAACATTGGTAATGGTTGAAAAGTAGAATTTGGTCGACTTCCTGTACGTTCCTCGCCATTTTGTTTCCGGCTGTGTGTCTGCACTGCGCATGCCTCAAAGTCAAATACCCATCCGTGAATACAGGACATTAATGAAGCATACATCGACAGTATCGTACAGGAACACAAAAATATAGTTATAAACACAGCCAGTGCTCGATGTTCGGTTTTGTTTACTTTGAAACTGCACTTTGAAAACCACATATCGGTGTCACATGGTCCAACGGCGAATACAACACACACAAATAATCCAAGAACACAACCGATTACTGAAATAATTGATGATACGGTATTTCCGGTGACCTGCAAGAAAGAAAGAAACGTATCTAGCCTTTCCTCGTTTAATCCGGTAATGTGATCATCGTAATTCAAGATAAGACATTAAGCACTATTTTTTTTATATCCCAGAACAGTAAATAATTTTGAAGTTGTAACTACATACGTGACCCTCTATAACAGTTTTATTTCTGCTGAAATCATTTCTGTCTATTCTTAGCAAAAATGCATGGTCCACATATTTTTTGAGGCATCTTTTAATCTATGTCTGCTAATAAGAAAGGTTATCCAATCTTGCCTGATTTCAAAGCACTCCTGTTACCGGACCATGATGCAGTGTGATGGGTAACACGTGCATAGTTTGAAAGAAAAGTATATTTGTGTAATAGAAAATGGCCACTAGGGTTTAGAAACTGTACAGCATGTATTGTACTGTGTTCATATTTCCACGCCATACGATAGGGGCACATTCACATTAAGGGAACATGAGCGTACATTAACATGATATTATATGTATCATTCTACCGATCTATTACTGCATACATGCATTTATCACTTTCATCTAATTACTCGTGAATATAAATTGCATGTTTTGAAAGAATCAATTGAAAGTTGATCCACAAGGATACGGCAAGTATATTAAGAATAGATAATCACCAATCTAGTCTATTCTATAAATAAATTCTATAAATAATTGAATTCGAGGCAAGTAAAGGGATTTATACAGGAAATTCAGCTCTTTTGAAGGTACTTACGGCTCTCTGGATCCGCTTTGCAGCCGACAGTTCTAGGAAATAGTAGTCGATGAGAGGAGCTTCGGTAATATATACATACAATGAGCAGA
Source organism: Saxidomus purpurata (assembly GCA_022818135.1). NCBI lineage: Eukaryota > Metazoa > Mollusca > Bivalvia > Venerida > Veneridae > Saxidomus > Saxidomus purpurata. The sequence goes on from JAFMSR010000012.1 coordinate 33,252,681, forward strand.
CACCCGCACAAATAACCTGAATAAAAGCAAACAATAAAGTGGAAACAAAAACGATAAGCAGTAGTGATAAATACATCGATGATGATAATGATGATGATGTCGTTGATGATGTCGATGAGTGATGATGATGTGGAAAATGGTTTGCAAACGCTGATCAGTATTTCAACACAAATATTTCGGGTCAGTAGTGTATATGAAAAGGTGTTAGCCACCAAACCTGTTTGCTGCTTGTTGGAATCTTGCAGGCTTCATGCACGACCGCACTTCCAAAAAGGCACCAACTATTGTTTCCTGGCAAGAGGACCCGACAGAAAAATAAGAAGCCTTAAAACTACTGTTGTAATTTAGGCAATAAATTAGTATAAATAAAAGTAAAGCATCCAAACCTCGGAGCCAGTGAAGAGACGAATTTATCGGAAAAGCACCATTAGCACTGCTAATGAGCTTTACATTACGAAAAATTATCTGCACTTTCTATACCCCAACAATTAATGTGAGATATATTAAAGTCCCAGGAGCACATTGGATAAAATTACATTTAACTCTCACATTACTGAGAACGATGTCTTACTGGCGAAAACAGCCTTAATGTTGATTTTTAAACCCAATGTTCATACTATATAATATTGCAATATTTGTTTTCAATGATATTGCAAATAAAGCCTTGAAACGCTCTATGGCAAAGCTTTCCAGTGATGAAGCGACAAAGTCATGAAATAAACAAATACGTCAACACTGTTTTAGATTAAATAGAACACAGTTGTGTCATTAATCTATACCTACATACATGTACATTGTTCTATATATTAGTATTTAAAGTGCTCCTGTGACTTTAATGTGCACGGATGCGAAGTGCATTTATTATACAACGTATTGCCACATCTGCAGATGGGTTATGCGTTACCAATGCGCGGTGAAGTCAGTTTATTGCTTAAATGTGAGCAGAAATATTAGATATAATGAAAAGCAAACATCTTCAGCAATTTATCCTTCAATGATTAGAAGCGATACTAAAACACAGTGGAATCAGATCAGGTAATAGCTTTACTACACCATTTTCTTACACCCAGGCGTTATCAGCTGGCTAAAATTGAGTTTAGGCGCGAGACCAACCCCTTTCTCTATTCAATATCTCAGCCATGTCGCCAGAATTAGGGAGGACACAACATACGTACCAGTACACCGACCAGAAAAGCACCTGTAAAATATGGCGGTCTTGATATGTGGAATTCATCTTCTGTGTACCGCAGAGCTAACAAACCGGAAATGATGAGCAGAAGACCCAGACACATCTGCAACAATGACACAATGCCATATGCCTGCCTCACCATCTTTCTTGAGGATACTGCAAAAATAAACACAGAGTGTGTACTACAATGTAGTTAAAACGATTTAAAACGTTTCACACCGGTCTCGATTATCGTGTGTGATATATTCGACCGTAAATATAACAGTCACGTGTTTAATGTGACATATTCGTTTGGTCATTTTTGACAGTTTACACCGAAACGTATATGTATTTTCACACGCGTGATATATTCGGTCGAATTTTTCACACGCGTGATATATTCGGTCGAATTTTTCACACGTGTAATATATTTGTTACAGGGAGGTGCCCTCCTGTTTCTGTGCTACAGTACCTTGCCGAGTATCTGCGCTTTACAGTACCTTACACTGAACCGCAAAAGCGGCAGCTATGTTGACCCATGGGCAGTGGGCTGGCAAAAGCGTTTGTGCTGAAAAAAACTTCAGGAATTGTTTTCTTTCATTATTAAATAAAGTACATTCAAAAATAAAATGGTATTCGTCTCCTAATTTTCCACAATAAGTAGGAAGTGGGTGGCAACCCACCCGTCCCTGGGCCGTTTGCCGGAGCCGTTGTAACAATGTTTAGGAACCCCATAGAATAATAACCCCGGTCATTATTTTTTTGAAGAATAGTGACCCCCCAGGAACTATGACTCATTTTAGGTGGATTTGAATCGAAGAAACTAAATGTTACACAAAGGATATTGTAGCTGCAGGGAAATAAAAAGAGATACGATTGTTTCATTCACAATTTTCAATCCTGTGTTTGACCTTTAACCTCTGAGTGTGACCTTGACCTTAGACCTAGGGACCTGGTTCTTGTACAATACACCCTGTCTTAAAATGGTATGAAAATCCTTCAGTACATCCTTCAGTACAAAAACTGATTCTTCAATTTGACCTTTAACCTCAAACTGTGACCTTGACCGTAGACATAGGGATTTGTTCATCTGTATGACTCTTCGTCTCATTAAGGTAAACATTTATGCATTGTTACATCAATATCCCTTCAAGTATATAGAAGAAATGCTCTGGAAAAAGTCATCCTTAATTCGACAAATGACACTCCTTCTCATTGAGGTTAACATTTATGCCAAATATAATATAAACACGATTGCTCCTTGCATGTCAAAGTTATGGTCCGGACAAAATCAGTCTGGACGGACGCACGGGCTCACAGACGCACGGATGCACATACACCGACTGCCAAAAGCAGCGACTATGTCGGGCTCACCGCAAGTGGGCTCGACAAAAATATCGAGGGTCATTACCATTAGCCACCGGCTATCAAATATATCAAGTTTGATCTGTGTTTAATCTGTGATAAATGTATTGTGTTATACAGAAAAAAATGTATAGTGATGTTTTATAATCAATGCTGTTCTGAGATAATTTCCTGTTAATAATGGGCCACACGAACGCAGTCGATAAGTATAGGAAATCTGACCGAGACGGTCTTCTGTGGGAAGACCTGTCCACGGGCTGCATGAACAACGAGGCGCGTAGCGCTCGGGTGTTTCTGAAGCCCGTGGACAGTCTTTCTACAAAGAAAGACCGTACGAGGTTGATATCCGGCTACACACCGTCAACAAGCCTTGCTAGTTATACGGTTAAAATGTCTAATTTAATTAGATTAGCGAACGGGGTATGATTCCATGAAATTTTACCCCATCATCCTTGATGTTTTTGAGGAGCAGGAGGCAAAGACATCTTTATAACACATAATACGTACAGGTAATATTATTATGTTTTCTTCATTTATTCGTAACAACATGTAATATACTAATCTTCGAAAAATAGCACGTGTCGTTAGATTTTTTATGTAAGTTGTAGTTTTACTTTTTAAACACCCGTACCGAAGTTTTGTGGGTGTTATTTGGAGTTGCGTTGTCCGTCCGTCCGTCTCTCTATCCGTGCAAATTTTGTCTTCGAAATTAATAAGCAACGGCTGGCCAATTATCATTATAACCTCAAGGATTCATCGGTACAAAGCCTCAGTCCGCCCTTCTCAGGAATAAATAAAAACTTCTCTGTAGTATTAAGTACATTTGTACCAAACATTTTGCATATCGTCAACGTGTTGTGCTCGGTCATTAATTAATTCATTATTTAATTAATTAATTAATTAATTAATTAATTAATTAATTAATTCATTCATTCATTCATTCATTCATTCATTCATTCATTGACGGCCCTTTGCTTTTTAAGACGTTCTAAAAGCAGTCTCGTGTACATAGAGGTTTTTGTTGATAAGATAAGCGGCCGGCTACTTTCGACTGGAGAACACGGACGAAATAATCAAACTTAAATATATTAAAAACGTACTGGGTCTATTGTGGGTTTGTTTCTTTTTTCTGTGATTTATTTTCAGACCTACGATTTTGCTGTAAAAAACCCTTTTATTTCAGAATTATTTCTTTATGCACAAGTAGGTGTTTATGTGGGTCAATATCTTTTGAAAGATCTGCATTAAAAATGAAAAGCTCGTGCACAGGTCTATCTTTGCCCGTTGACAGGTCTGGCTAGGGAAATTTCAGACCTGCCCACGTGCAAACATAGACCTGCGCACGAGCTTTTCATTGTTATGCAGGTCTTTCAAATATATATGGACCTATAACAAACAAAGGAGTAGGTGTGTAACTATCGAAATTTGACCAAACATTATTTATACAAATGAAAGACATAATACAGACCACACCTTCGAGTGGGAATGTCTAGTTCCCATACAATGTGTTGGGACCGATCGGATCGACTTGGTTGTGTTAAGCAGAATCTATGCGGCATAACTTAATCAACCATATTTGATTGTTTTAAATATGTTTTTTTTTCAAATTGATAAAAATGTGACGTATTCGTTGAAAATTTCGTTTTTATTTGCCTTTTTCTGCATGTGAGATATTCGTTTTCTTGTTCCTATAAAATTCGAAGTCAAACGTATACATCACATATTATGTGCCATATACGTTTCACGCGAAGACTATTTTCGACCGAATATATCACACGTGTGACATATGCGGTCGAATTTTTCTCTCATGTGATATATACGTTCCGGGACATATACGGTTCAACAAAGCTTTCTTGAGGATACTACAAATATTATCATAACGCGTATAGTTTCACCGGCGCACACCCCTTTCGCTAACTTTCTTAAAGATACTGCAGACATTATAAACATGCGGTATGGATTTTCAACGTTACTTATTTGTCTTACCAGACTTCTTGGGGATACTGCAAGTATAATAATAGAGTGGGATGTTACTCATCTGCCTCAGAGGTGTGTTGAGAACACTGGAAACATAATAATGAACTATCTCGTAACACGCCTTTCTAACCTACGAAAGCCCATTAGGACCATTTGAAAGAAACAAAAATATTGTGAAGTCGTAATAACGCGAAAAAAAGGCGTAATAAAGCGAAACAAGGCGTAATAACGCAAAGAAAAGGCGTCGCAACGCCAAACAAAGGCGTTTTAATGCCTTTACTTTTGCGTTTTTACGCCTTTTTTGCGTAATAACGCCTTTCTTTCGCGTAATAACTCCTTTATTAGCGATAAAACTCCTTTATTAGCGTTAAAACGCATATGTTTAGCGTTATTACGCCTTTTTTTGCGTTACTACGCCTTGTTTCGCGCTACTACGCCTTTTTCGCATTATTACACCTTTTTCGCATTATTACGGATTTTTTTCGCGTTGTTACGACTTTACAATATTTTTTCTCTTTCATATGGTCATAATAAGCTTTCGTACTAACCAAATGCAAACATAAATATGGAGAATTTAATGTCTGCTTCACCAGCTTTTTGAGGATGCTGTAAGACATAATAATGGAACATGGATATACATGTAAAACTTTACACAAGAGCTTCACCAACCGGAAACTTCCAATATCAAATTGCAAACGTATACTCGTTCGTTTAGCATGCTCGTTTTGAAAATTCCGCATACGTGCTGAAAATTTACATTAACCAAAATATTTGAAGGTCTGTAACACGCATTGAGTAGTTATTGCATATGCAGACCATTATGCTACATTACTATGGCGCTGTTTTATTATCATTCCTCAGAAAATGGAATATATAGTGGAGACATAGAGATGCCATGGTAAGCCTTTTCTATCGCACATACTTTAATTCCAGCTGAATATAGTACATGTATACATGAAATGTATATGTAGGTATGATTGGGTGGAATGTATGCGTTGTAAAGTCAAAGCCAAATTTATAAGCCCCCCCCCTGCCCCCCCCACCCCCGCCCCCCTCAACCAAATGTCCGGAGCACACATTTCAGTAGTTGAACAACAGCCAGAAAGGCGTGTTTTATACGTTTTCCTTGCCATAAACCGTTGTAAAGAGCAGACAGTTGCCGATGAACGTCGTTGATCTATTTACAATGAAACCTGTGAACACTGATCTGCCTAATTTTTATCAAACAATCAAATTTTATGCACTATCACCTTTACCAAGTAATCACCTGCCTCAAAACACCATTTTGCTTGCATCTTTTGATAAGATGTTTAACAAAGGCCCGTCTGTATGCAGAAAATTACAACCAGAAAATAACAACAGCAAACTTTTCATGAACAGGTATATAAACTACACATTTTCCAAACATTGATATCATGCCATGAACGTGAGTTTTTCCCGACTGTGAGGATAATCCATGTGTTATAGAACTTGTACAAACTGTTCCAAGAAAACACCATTACTACATCGAGGTTCATTTCTTTTATCCCTACTCTTACTTGATTATCTGTAATTTTAGTCCGAGATTACATTCCATAAACAAGTTGGGGGTAAAATCAGACAATAATGGGCGAGGTGATCAAAGCTGTTTTTACCTAGTCATCACATTAGTAGTTTATCAACACTGTACATAACAAGGAATCAATCCGAAGTATTGACAGAACCAATACATGGAATGTTTTATAATTTCTACATTATGCAGACGAAACATTCAGTTCACAGTAAAACAAATATTCAAGAATTAAATACAATGAAAAATATACATGGTTGTTGCTATTGCAGAAATAAGTGAGTAGATATAAAAAGCATTAACAGAAACAAGATGGCCATGATGGACCTACATCGCTCAGTTGAGTACTAGTGTACTTACCTAAGGAAGTAATTTTTTTTATGCTATATGGAGTCATTAGTTTCGAAGGAAGTCACTTATTGCTTATAAAGTTCACCAGCTGCACGGGACAGTCAGTGATTGCTAAGGAAGTCGCTGGTAGCAAAAGGGTGCTAAAAGTGGCTAGGGGAACTCATTGATTGCTAGGGGACTAAGTTGTTGCTAAGTAAGTCAATGGTTGCTAAGGAAGTTACTTCTTCCTATGGAAAGTCACCGATTGTTATACGGAAGCCACTGGCTGCTAGGGAAGCTCACTAGTTGCTAGGGGACAAAGTTGTTGGTAAGGAAGTCACTGGTTGCTAGGGGAAGCCACTGGCTGCTAAAGAAGTATAGATACAAGTGATTGCTAGGTAAGTCGCTTGTTGCTATAGGAACGCATTAGAAAGTTTTTCCAATGACTCTAGATAAAGACAGGGAACCCCCAGAGCGTGATCAATTTTGACCAAAGGGCATGATTTGAACAAACTAGAGATCCACTAGACAATGCTACATACATTACAAATATTCAAGCTTTAGGTCTTGTGATTTTAAATACTAATCTATGTAATCACCAGGGTTTGGTCAATTTTGACCCAGGGACATGATATGAACAATCCTGGTAGAAGTCCATTGGATAGTGCTACATACCGAATAGCCTAGCTCTAGGTCTTGTGGCTTTGGAGAAGATTTGCTATATTTATTATACACGTATAAGTCTGTGTAAAATTAAATAACCCCAGGGCGGTTTACCAATTTTGATGGACGTCAACTAGGCAATGCTACAAGCTTCATATCTACATTATGAGCCTTTGGGTTTTTAGAAGTCTTTCCTATTGAAACCCATGTAAATTCTAGTGATCCCAGGACGGAGTCAGTTTTGCGCACATGACATTTGAACAAACTTGGTTGTGGTCCACTAGACAATGCTTCATGCCAAATACCAAAACTCTTGGCCTTCCAATTTTGACAAGAAGATTTTTCATTTTTTTTCTATTTGTTGCTAGCAGGCAGTGTTCTTGTTGGAACTATATACTTCATCTGAACAAAACTTGAGGAACATTCATGTAAAGTGTGGTTAAATGTGGTCCAGCATTATTTCACAAGAAGATTTGTACGGACTCCGGAATAATAGCTCATCCTGAGCACAAGTTCTCAGGTGAGCTAAAAAGAAAACAAAAGCAGTTAGGGAAAGGAAGTTAATTTCCGAGCAAACAGACCCCCCGGTTTTTGTCTCCATATTCGATAGAAACTAATCGACAGATACGTGTGTATGTTTTATGGTCATTTTCCTGCGATTACATAAATGTCACTTGTGCATTTATTTTGTTATTTATATGTTTTCAGTTGTTTTATGGGCCTTGATATATCAATAAACCTTGAAACCTTGAATGTGCATGCAAGCAAGTAATAAAAGGTTTATAATAAGGATGTAATCAAAACAAACATTGAACTTTCTATATTCGTTGTAGACAAAATGCTTCGAGGGAATAATCACCTCACATCTGTTACTTGTTTTCCTGCTGGTCTGGGAGTAACTTGTGTTTTTTATTGATTGAACCACTTAATAAAGCAGCCGACTATGAAAGGCTTTAAAGCGTTGCTGTTAATGACATTTTCCTGTGTTTTGGCAGAAACAGAAAGGAAGGATTCGAACGGAATATCATCAGACATGGCTCAGTTTTATTATTCACATAAATGTTGAGACAGTTCATTGTGTCATATTCTCACAGATGCTGAAACATTATCCTTCCCCTTTTGAACTACGGGTACAAAATGCAGGAAGAGTTTTATTACTGTTGTGTCCCTTTAACAGACTGAAATAAATCTCTTGAGAAAATAACTTGTAAGTGTATAGATCAAAAATATAAATGAGCCATGATTAACATGTTTTCATCGGCATTTACCGTGCAGACACGGTTTACTGAACTTTATTAACCTATAAATCTGCTTTAAGAGATCGCAAACTTTATCCTATGAAAAAGTAACGTTAGATAAAATATATTGAAGCTGAAAGTCTTATATACAATATCACCAAACGTCAAGCTGAGAAAATGGTAAATTTCTCTGAGGAAAGTGTATTTGCTTATTTCTTTGGTGCTGAATGGGAGTATGTACAAAACAATAAAAGACAAAGGTTCTTTTCTTGCTGAAACATGACCAACGTGTTCTGCCAGAAATAAATAAATAAACGTTGAAAACTGCTACATGTATATACTAAGGATTGCACTTTTGAATTTGTTGTAGACGAAATACAGCGAGGTAATAATCACCTAACATCTGTTACATGTTTTCTTGCTGCAGTGGGAGTAACTTGTGTTTTTATTGATTGAATCACTTAACAGAGCATCCGTCCGTGAAATTATTTACTCCTCTATTAAAGCTGCTATTAATGACATTCTCTGTTTGAACAGAATCTTCAAGCTAAGGTTTTTCAGTCCATGCTAACCCACCGCAGTGGCCTTGTAATAAAAGGGAGACAATGCGTATGGGACTACATCACCAACATACTACAAGTATAGGAAACCCGCGCCTTCTATTTTAATTGCCATCTTGCATCTACAACGAAGGACGAAAATTTTAAAACTGTTTAAGATTAGAACGAAACTTTTTCATTAAGCAGTAAAATTTAGCAGCGATAAAAGTCATATGCTGAAAGCACTATTCCAAAGAGTCAAACTAAAATGTCATTGAGAAAATGGTTAATTTATCAACAGTAATTTCGTTCGATTCTTTCTATGGTTACAAAGAACAACAAAAGAAAATATTGTTTTTTCGCTGTAACGAACTTAATAAGTAAGTGGTAACTACTAATATCTATATAAGGTTAACTCTCATGTTATGAAGCAACACATCGGTGCGAATAAATCAGACAGAAAATGCAACCAAAGCAAACGCTATATTGGTAAGTGTCGGGTTAATTTATTGCGACAGTGGAAACGTTCAGACAAGCATGGATCAATACTACAGATAATCTCAGACAAAGTACGAGAATCAGGGAAATTCGCTCATTCCTTCAACCGATGTCTCTCCAGGATAGTGCTAGCTTCTTGTCACGAGAAGTTGTTACGTTTGCATGCAATATACACACTACATAGTTGTCTGAAGTTTGCATTGTTATACTGATTGACAATACGGAAGTAGAGAAGACAATTTATGGAATATCACACTACGAGCAGTAATTGCAATCAATTCAGTGTTAAATAGACCTCAACGAACCGTCGACCGTACCTATCAGATGGGGATACTGGGAGAAAGGTTCCCTGGATTTAATATCATTGACTTATCGATTTGCTGAGTGATTAATTGAATAGATGCCAACTGGCAGTTAGTTAGGTTTCTCGCTGTTGTGTAAGGATTTAATACAAGTTTATCAATGAAGAGATATGTCCGTCAAACTCAAACTCAGACTCAAACCTTTCAAAGCCCAGAAGAGTTAGCAGCCTTGCTGCAAACCGACATCAAGAAAATAGAATAAATAACACAGTATCAATAAGCACATCAACTGTAAAGGAATAAAATCACTCTTCTGTAAAAATCGGTCGAAGTTAGCCTTAAACTGCCCAACCCCATTCCTCATTTTGCGAACCACAAGTGAACCGAATCCTTTTCCAGGGCTAGAACGTTAAGCGGAGGCTGAATTACTTTAAGTGGGGCTTTGGTGTCTGATCTTAAAAATGGCAGACTGAACGGTGCATTTTGTTCCCCAGGTCTGCCTGTTCACCCGATAAGTAGTAACACTTGAATATTTCTGGCAAGTGATTACGCCGTTTCGGCTCTACTGTTTCTAATGTCTCAATCGGTTTTAAATCCAAGTTCGTACGTATAGGAAAAAATGTTTTTGAAACAAAACCTTTGACAAATCGTTTAAATCCCACAGTATGTGGTATTTGAAGACGCGTGGAATGAAATGTTAGCGAAATACGAGTCCACCATTTAGGACGCTAAATCCCTTCCGTGATAGATACTTTATGACAGAAGAGTTATGTGTGATCCCCATATTTAGTGTCTGACTTTAGTTCATTTTTTTTTTACTTCGGATAATCACATCATTTTCGCGTAAATTGTCCTAAAATATCTAAAATACTCCTTTTTCAGCCTTAAACTGTACGACACTTAATGTTTTGACTATCTGAATCAGTTTTAATAATGCGCATTTCTAAAAGATGCACAATACCAGTGAAAGCCAGGAAACATACTATATCCCGGGACCAATGGCCACACTTGCTTTAAACATGGCTGTTTATGAGAAATGCGCATTATGGTAAAAATACTCCGATCGACTAATAACTAAGAGTCTTGTACTGTTTACGACTGCAAGAAGGAGTATTTTGGGTATTTTAGGACAACATACGAGAACATGATGTGAATATCAGGACTCCAAAAATATATTAAAAAGTCAGGCACCAGAATTAAAGTACCTATAATTGGAAAATGAAGTTATCATTTGCCAGAAATATTCATATAATACTACTTACCAGGGAGAAAATGCAGGTACCTAGATCAAAATGCTTGTTCAGTTCACCGTTTTTACTACCAGACTGCAAAACGTCACTTAAAGTGTATCAGATTCCACTTCACGTCCCGCCCCTTGTTTTCGAAGACAAAGAACATACATGCCTTGCTCTAGCGATGTCAGTATAACAACGAGAAACGAACTGATGTGCGATAGAGGTGGGTGTGTCGTATAAATCATTAGTCAAGAAAGCTAATATAAAAGAACGTCATTATTTCTAAACTAAGCCAGTTGGTCCATATCACAAATCCAACTTGGAAAATTAGTTATACTAATTTATTTTAGCTCAATTGTGAGATAAGCTTTCAGCGTATCGAGTCACTCTCGAGTCCGCTTCCTGGAAAAACCAGTACTGGTGTCATATGAGGAGGTACGGTCGTGACCTTGGTGGGGCTCGAACCCACAACTTCCGGAGTGAGCGGCAGACACCTATACCTCTACACCACCGCTCCCCTTGGCAAATTAGTTTTCAAGTAGAGGTAGTAGGTACATTTCTTTAGCATTTTGCAACAGTAGCTATTAATGTTAATGTTTGATCAGAGAGGGTGTAGTGTGTCTGTTGCTTTTTTTTTATCATGTTTTAATTCATTTTGTTAGCTACACAAGTCCTTAACCAAACGACTTGAAACACGCTTACATTTAGTTTTAAAATCGTCAAATAGACTAGTTTGACGACTATATTTCACTATATTCGTCAACCGTGGTCCATAAATTTAGTGTTACGGAATAGATCGGTCGTAGGTTTCCGACAATGGCATTTCTTTGAAGATCCTTGATCTATTTTACCACGCAAATACGTTCCAAACTGCAGAGGACGAAAGTTTTGCAGGAACAGACATTCTTAATATAGGAGAGAAAGAGAGACCGACTGGTTTCGCTACTCGTTTTGCAATCGTACGATAGGCCTTTAAACCTGTCTGTGATCTGTGGCCAGGGTATGTGAGATATCATAATCTCATGTATATGATAATGCTGCAAATATATACTTAAGTTGCAATAACTTGCGCAATTCTATTGTAAGAATAGCTCAGATTAGTCACCAATGTACATTTATCGGGAGCTTTGTCTTGAGTTAAATGGTAGATTAATGACTTAGTTTATAACAATTTTTGTTCGATTGTGAAGAAAGCTTGAAGCTTATCGAGTCACCCTCACGTCCGCTACCTGGAAAAACCAGTATTGGTGTCATATACGGAGGAACGGTCGTGACCCCAGTGGGGCTCGAACCCGGGATGTGCGGCCTTAATATCTACACCACCGCTCCCCTTAATGATGTGTTATGTGTATTTTAAAAAGGCTAAGACACACTAGTTATACAAGTTCAAGCGTCCTCCGCAGTAGACCTTTACTTGTCACTTACATAATCGAGTCAGTCAGTTTCTAGCACACACACACATAGCATACAAACCGCCCGCCATATGTAGGAAATTCATGTCTTGCTAAAGATATTATTATTGACCAAGATTTTATTGGTCAATGACGAAAATCGTCCAGACAGTTGTTTATTTAATGTAGCAAAGTTATGACCGATCTAAAGCCCGGATTCATGTCCTTGGAATCGTAGTGCGACGTATCAAATGTAGATATGCACGTGACCACGTGCAATTTAAACACTAGTAACATGACCTTTTAGTCCAGAGATGACTTGGTCTGATAAATCGGCTAAGACATTTATATACGTGCACAGTCGTCCTTAACCCTGTGGTAACGAATATTTCCAGTAACTGACCGTAGCAGTGCGATAAGCGGGATTCAAACCTATGACTGTACCATACGCTTGATCTTTGCACATCGGTTTTGATTTTGCACCTGCCGAACACACTGTCTTATAAAATGCAGTATATACATTGTCACACAGTTAAATGATACATGCTTGTGTTATTTTCTGTGGGTCTGGTTACTGGTGTGTGTTGTTTTGTGTTGGATGATGATCGTTATAATATTTAGGAACCAAGACATATGCCGCCCACTTTTCTCACCTCTAGTCCAGACAGATTACCATAATTATTATGAAATTCATGTCTTCTCTCCCAGGGAATTGATTGTGACTGTTTAAAAGTGCTTGTATTTCTGTGTTTGACATATCTTATAGCCTCTTAATAGAACGGAATGCGAGGCCTAGTAAATTGTATGATCTATAAATGTATATCAACGTATAACCTAGCATCGATTTTTGTTACTTCTTATAGCTGATGGCGCATTCAACGCTGTTTAACAGCTGTTCGTTAATTCACAGGCGCTTGTGTTTCATAGTTATATCTCGTTATCCCCATGAACACGAGTGTGCCTGCGTGCGTGCACGTGCATTCTCCAGTTTTAGATGCATCTTTTTATTTTCATACCAACCTTTCATTATTTCGCTGCTCTTTGATTCAAGTTAATATATGATGCACAGAAATAAAAGGTCGATAGTGCTAGAGTACGCAATTGTAACTATAACACTCAGCAGTAATCTATTTAGTGAGAAAAGAAAAATCTCTACCGGAAATACTAGTAACTGGAATACTTTATTGGAGGAGTTCGTGTAACATTATTTAATTGACACGGAGAAAGAAACGTGGGTTCGATCCCCCCTACCATAGCCATGTCGATAGTGTCCTTAGACAAGACACATATAATCCCACATTGTCATAATATGCTAATAAACGTAATGCGAGTCCACTTTTCAGTGACACATTTAGCGATAAAATATTAAAGTAAGCATATTTGAAGCAATAAATAATGATAGCTTTGTACAACCCAAATTGGTTATATTCACAGATCTGACAACTGAATGGTCTATCCGTGTCTATGTCCACCAACAATACTTTTTTGTGCTCTAGCTAACATGAGAAAATAATTTTCATTTCATACTCCTATGGGAACATTCATTTGGTACATTTAATTAATACGATATGTGGAATTTATTGAGTATACATTCTAGAATCAAATATGAAAATCAAGTTTGTTTTTCAAGCATGAGTAATACATTATGGAATGTTAATACGGAGATTTTTCTCTAGGTGTGTAAGAGTAATTAACCGTTTTGAGATATTACGGAGTCAAAACGAAAAATTAACAAATACATGTATATTATACGGATTCTTATAGTTACACCTGCTACATGAAGCAAGTTTCAGCAATAAAACGTAATGATTCATTTACAATTCAGACGTCTGGTACAAAACTGCAATGCACTTTCTTTCAAGTTTAAATCAATCAAATAATGTTCTCTTAATATCTGGCGAAATTTCAGAATTCCAATCCATGAAATCGAATTTGAACAGAGTATTTGAAAGAGTACCACAGGGATGAATAACAGATTAATTTCTCTTTAAAACACAGGGTTTTGTAAGTGCGTTAGACGTCGGGAATGTGTTATTATATCAGTTTATGATATTGCCTTGTAGTGTAGTTTTAACCATTAACCATCAGTCTATACCATGAAAAACACATCAACAATTACAATAGAATAGCAACGAAATTCCTTATGCCTGGAAACCTAGAGACATGCGTGTGCGAACCTTCGGCCATCGAAAAGTCGTTGCCATTTTGTCATGTAGTAAATTTAATAGTTTATGTGCTTAAATATAAACTTTTCTTTAGTAGGAAAGCGTATCTAACCAATAAGAAACAGATTTCTGATAACATGTTTCAAATTATGCGACGACGTTTTCAAAAAAGGCAAATAAAACAAGATGTATTTGAAAATTGATATTTGTGAGGGAAGTACAGCATTGCTAGAGCCATTTCATATCCCACATCTTCCGAAAAAAAAACAATAACTCCGTAAAATACCAACACATCAGATGCGAATATCTTAACTCAGAAATAACAGTAACATTGATTTTCTCGGAAGCTCGGAAGATTCTCTCCACATTACGTCTGATAATTAAAGCTGCTTGCGAAGTGCCTCTAAGACAAAAACTGCCAAGTGCAATAAAAAAGAAATATTCGTTACCTTCCCGTGTTTCCATTTTGGACATTTGTGTATCCAGTAGCGACTGCAAGCTGTTGAAATAATACCATTAAGTCACCATTTTAATACTCCGTATTATTCTGTTCAAGAATCAACCGATGTCACAGAGAATATTGCATAACATGCATTTCCGTTATATTTTCCTCAGGTATATCACAATGGATCTGGTTGCCATAACAACCAAATCATGAGATGCCTCATAACGTTGGAAACTTATATTTTGCGTAATAATGATCTTGAAACATTATAAAATACGTGTTTCCACTTACACACATACACTATTATGAATTGATTTCAAGCGGGAGCCACGGAAGACTAGCAGATATCGGGAACGCAAGATGCCGTGATATCAGCGGGCTGCTTTGTTTTAAATTATGTAAAATAGTTTCCTTAGAGAATGATCGAGGGAAATTGTTTTTTCCCTGATCTCACATTTTAGTATGTATCATAGTTTGATTTAAGTGTCGTTATCCATTTAGTTCTTATACTGTATAGAATACTCGTATTAAAAGTTGTATTGCATCACAAATAATAAATTGAAATGTTCAAGTTTCTCCAAATTATTTTATTTCAGATTAGTTAAAAAAATTCAGAGGAAAATAGAAAATATATTTCAGAATGCCTGAATATCATGTCAACAAAGTTGGCGCCAACCTATAACTTGTGCTGAACCTTCTTTCTGTCATTGGAGAAGAAAAAACATCCTCTACATTTGAAAGCTCATGGAGCTTATGTTAAAAATTTCTGCCCAATACCTTATATCTTGAGAATACCGGCAACGTTATTTTTAACTAGAATTATCATTAAACACGATTCCAATACCCCTACTAACGCACCTTTTCACAAGAAATGTCTTTTCCTATTTTGGCCAACCTCAATAACTAAATGATAAGCATTTATGAAATGCTCTTTTGAAATCAAGTATGTGGTTCTGGATTTACAGAGTGGACACATAAATAATCCACGTAAGCTTTGATCCCTAAATATGACCTTGAAATTGAACCATGAGATTCGAAACACGCACTATGCACATCATCTCGATATGGTGAACAATTAAGCCAAGTTTCATGAAAATCCTTCATTGGGCTTAGGAGAGACATTCTCATGACCTTTGATCATTACTTTTACCTTGACCTTGACCTTTAGTTGGAACATATGTTCTGTTTGTCCTATTTATAATCTGAACATTGATCTAAGGTGCAAACTGTTCAAGGGGCCAAGGAGATATAGTCTCATGACCGTCGATCCCTAAATGTGACCTTGCCCTTGAAAGTGCCAATGAGATTACATCTTGACACAAATTTCAGAAAATCTTTCAAGGAGTGTATGGAATATAGTCCAATGACCTTTGACCTGATGAGATAAATATTTGACCAAAGTTTCATAAAAAATCCTTCGCTGTGTTTATGAGATATGTAGCGGACATGAAAACCCACAGACCGATTGGCCAACCATCGACCGACATGCTAACTCCTATATGTGTATAGGGTGTCTGCGCCCCAAAGTTTGTTTTAACCTTAAATGATGTCTGGCCATACCTTTTAAACAAAGTAAAGCGAATTTGAAAAATAAGCATTAAATAATCCAATGAATGTAAATTTGCCAATCGCCGATCGATGAACAACCAAAAATTAAAACATCCAACCGATGTCTTACGAATAGCACTGCTCCACAATAAGTGAGAATGAAATCTGTAAGATTCTTTTCTCTGGTACTAAATGTGGTTGCACTCAAGTGCACGAAAATGATATGCATTACTTTTGAAGAAAATACAACTGATACAGCATCATTTACTCAAGATGTGCGTACAGTAGAGACAGCATGAAATCCTGAGTTTTACAAGTTTGAAGGGTTATTTTAGCTAATAAAAATCCCACAAACATCTCAACATAAAATGATGTATAACCGATGTTTCAGTTTGAAACTATCACAAAAGTAGGTATTAAATAAATGATGAAGCTCGTAAAACATGAAGTACACGTATCTCCATAGCATATATCCCAGATGCTGCATAATAGTTCACATTCTCGTTGTTTATTTTAGTTTCTAGTCTAGTTATGTTCGCTTACCAGCAACATTAATATGAGTGTAACACGGCTACCCGAGTATTTTATTGCATTCATTCATAATGCACTTGACACAACCAGGAAATGTTTTCTATGACATTTAGCGTTGCATGACCACTTTGAGTATCTTCTTTGCATATGTAACAAGGTACATAAAACCGAGCAATAAACAGATGGTTTACAATGTTTAAAAGTATGACTGATGTGTCATCAACGAAATGTTTTATATTTACCCGACTGCATGTTTTATGGTGGCTACGGAAACGTATATACGCCACCATTTGCTAATTATTCTGTAATTGCGCCATATCATTTTGTCATGAAGTGATGGCTCAACGTTTCAAGACTTTTGACAATAATTTCTGGCGTAAACGCTTTATTATCATTACATAGGGCGATATTATTCAATCATAAGGCGTTAATGTTGTGCCTATTCAGTAGTTTGACTGACATGTACGGAAACACATATACGCCACCATTTGCCACTTGCTTATTATTCTGTCATTATGTTGTTATACGTTTTACCTGTAAACTCTATGAGTAAACAAGTCGTCTCATTCTTGTGAACAATTGTCCCAATTCAATTAAAAATAGTTCGATGTATGACGAAATTACAGCACAGACAACCTCTAAGTGTGACCTTGACCTTAGAGCTACATACATAGGACTTGTTCGCGATACGTCGTTCCATTTTGGTCAACTGTGCCCAGTCAATTCAAAATCCGTGGGTGTGTAACCCTGAAAAGTCCTTCGCCCCGAGCTGGATTCGAAGTTGGGACCTCCTGTACGTTAAGCGGACACTCTATAACACGTCGCCATAAAAGCTTGCTCAATGGCAAAGATGTACAGGTGCCGTTTAACATATCTATTACATACACCCCTTTCTTACTAGAATTCTTGGAGTATGAATGTATATCGAGACCGTCAACTGCTATGGTTTGAAGAAAATAGCGTAAGCAAGTGACACGTCGTCTCATTGTGGTGAACAATGATCCAAATTCAATTCAAAATACTTTGACGCATGAGGAAGTTGCCCGGGCAAAGTGGCATTTCCAATGTTTTACATGTAATCTCTAAAGGCCGGTTTCTCAACATTGCTTTATGGGGTTAGGTATGTGGCTAAAACAATTTTGGATTTCTGTATCGGGTTTTCACCAAATTTAACCTGCACGGAGAAAGTGGGACGCGTCTTGGTGTTAGGTTCACTGTTGGATTTCTCATATCAAAACCGATAGAGCGCGATGTTAAATTTCCTTTGTATTCGTAACCCATGACATTCGGTGGGTTACGGCGAAATGGCGGCGGGATTTTGAAATGAAAACTTATGACAAGGGATGCTACGAAGAGAAAGAGTCGTCAGGAATTAAGAGACAAAATCCATTCTTGATTTGTGATGACACAGAATCCTAGGCAAGTGTTGGTCTCAGATAAGAAAGTGTGACGTATTAGCTATCATGTGTACTTTTATGGTTTTTGCGTTTTAACAAAATGCTGAAAAAACCGGTGCACCAAAGATTAAATAAATTCTTTAGACAGTAATAATCATTCCTCGTTCCATTGAACTCTAGTCGACAAGAACTCTAGTGATGTGATATTTGGATTGAAATTACATCATGGTTTCCAGATTAAAACTTTTTCCGTTTACGGCTGAATTTTTATCTTTATTTTGCGACGCACAGTTCAAGATTGTAACGACACTTGTCTTTCTTAAATTTTAACGCTGCATTTTTAAAATTTGTAAACTGTCGAGGCATATCACCTCCTACATATTTAAAAAGTAAGAAATGCTCTAGAACGAAGCTTTAATGACGCGGTATCGGTACATGTAATAGTTTTGGTTCAATTATTATCTTCTTGCTTAGATATTAGTATCAATTATATCAACATCTCTTACTTTAGAAATTAATATTGTCTCAAGCGAGATATTAATTCTATTTTGATCTTAATGATAGTTAATCGGACATTTTGGCTCACCAGCTGTTAAACTCAGCTGGGATTAGCAGTCAGTCCTTATATTTACATTTATTTTTATTTGATTATATGGCGACCCTTTTGTTGCAAAATGCCCTCCCATTGCCGTCAAAAAGGAAAGGACTAAAGTCTGTCCCACTCAATCGGTAGACTTCGATTAAATATCGAATAATTTTTATTATGCACATGACATAAATGTTAAATACACCAGCATCACTGGAACATTAATACATTAATATCTCCAGGCCACTTTTTCATTTTTTTTATTAACTTGATATTTTAGTCAAAATTTGAATTTTTGTGATTTTTCCCATAGGCCGTAATGTTAATGACGCGACGTCGCTGAATCCAATATGGCGGCGCCCGTAACGTCGCTATCGGGGATAAACTCAAAGTTACCGGCGTCAGTTTTTATATGACGCTAACGCATTCTACAAAACATTTGCAACGTCTTTTTTCCTGGTTGCTAAAGCCGTCGTGTTGATTACTGAGGAAGAGTAAGGGCTTACATTGCAGTATTTAACAATTTTATATTACGACAATAAGAATAAAATTATAATAACCATTTCCAGAGTGCTTACTTGCCATGGTCACTCAACATGTAAATGCATATGCTTGCACGAGAAAATCACAATATGTAATATACCTGTTCTGTTATGGCCGAGTTACGTAAACCCGATGCAAAGAAATCCAATGTTGTTACAAATCAAACTACTGACCTGGGTATTGTGCATTGAATGATGTTAAATTTACTTGGCACAGGTGTTCACCGTAATGGGACGACGTGGCGGGCTAAAGAGTGTCCGTAGCTCAAAGATGTAGGTCACACTTAAGGCCGGTTTCTCAACTTTAGCGAGTTAAATTTTTAACACCGGTGTTAGGTAACCAAGCAAGTAACCCTGCAGTTGTAACGGTTTGATTTGGAAGTTATAGCCCGGACAAGGTCTAATGCATGAAGCAGATAGTATACAGCCCGGATAACGTTTTGATCGTTGATCTCTAAGTGTGACCATGACCATCTTAGCTACGGACCTGGGTATTGCGCGTGACACACCTTTCCATTGTGGTGAACAAACTTGCAAAGTCAATTCAAATCCTGATTTAAAGTGCACTGGAACTTTTGCGCCATGTCGATTTAAAGAAACTTCTTCAATCTGCTGGAGTGTATAATAAGACAAAGGGAAAGAAAACGTTGAAAAGAACACTTTATTTAATAAAAGAGTTAGCTCCCTTAAAAGCTGTTGAGCAAATTATACCCATTTTTCATGATATTCAAGTTCGACCAATTAAAAAACTGTTAATGCAAGTTATAGCGTCACATATCTACGGAATTCCGTTAGGGCCATCTGCATATTCGCCTTTGAATAAAATAATCTGAAACGCGAAAACACGAAAACGCGAAAGTACGATGAAAACGCGAAGCTACGATGGCGAAATTGCGAAAGTACGACGACGAAAACGCGAAAACACGATGATGAAAATGCGATACAATTTCGCGTTTTCATCATCGTACCTTAATTCGCGTTTTCGTCATCGTACTTTCGCGGTCTCGTGTTTTCGTCATCGTACTTTCGCGTTTTCGTCATCGTACTTTCGCCTTCCGGTACGCATGCGCAAAACAATATTAACAAAACAAAACAAGTGAATCCTTGCAGTAGTCTTAAAGATATGACTTGAACATATTTTTATAATATAAACTAAGGGGGATAATACAAGAGTTATATGAGCTGGAGTTATGGTTTATAAACACTGCGCTAATGTACACCTAATAATATATCCATGCTCCATGTTTGGAGTTAATCTGTGCAATAGTGCTTAAGTATGCTGCAAGCATTTATTTTACAAAATCAATTAAGTGATATAATTTAAGAACTATACAAGCTATAGTTATTGTTCCTGTGCACTGCTTTATACACTTCATAAAGTATACATGGTCCAAATTTGGAGTGAACCCCTGCCAAAGTGTTGAAGTTCAGTTTATAACTAAATTGTGCGAAATTGTTAAGAATAAGCTACACACGTCCCGCCACATGTCCGCGCTTCCTGGAAAAACCAGTACTGGTGTCATATGAGGAGGAAAAAAAAGTGCCGCTTCTGGGTTTCGAATCCGCGACCCAAACTACCGTACATAAGTTGTATATACCTGTATAGAGTAAATAACGTGACATGTTCAAACAGCCACTGCTCCTGTAAAATGCACCGAATCTGGTCATGTTTGGTACCTAACTGAAGCTGGTCCAAGCCGCTACACGTTGGTGTGTGAATCTTTCCTTCAAACACTACCGTTCGCATGTGAACCGCGAAAGGGCAGCACGTGCAACAACCAACTGAATTTCAGTTTATAACTAACTTGTGCGAAATTGTTAAGAATAAGCTACACACGTTCAGCCACATGTCCGCACTTCCTGGAATAACCAGTACTGGTGTCATATGAGGAGGAAAAAAAAGTGCCGCTTCTGGGTTTCGAACCCGCGACCCAAACTACCGTACATAAGTTGTATATACCTGTATAGAGTAAATAACGTCACATGTTCAAACAGCCACTGCTCCTGTTAAAATGCACCGAATCTGGTCATGTTTGGTACCTAACTGAAGCTGGTCCAAGCCGCTACACGTTGGTGTGTGAATCTTTCCTTCAAACACTACCGTTCGCATGTGAACCGCGAAAGGGCAGTACGTGTAACAACCAACTGAATTTCAGTTTATAACTAAATTGTGCGAAATTGTTAAGAATAAGCTACACACGTCGCGCCACATGTCCGCACTTCCTGGAATAACCAGTACTGGTGTCATATGAGGAGGAAAAAAAAGTGCCGCTTCTGGGTTTCGAACCCGCGACCCAAACTACCGTACATAAGTTGTATATACCTGTATAGAGTAAATAACGTCACATGTTCAAACAGCCACTGCTCCTGTTAAAATGCACCGAATCTGGTCATGTTTGGTACCTAACTGAAGCTGGTCCAAGCCGCTACACGTTGGTGTGTGAATCTTTCCTTCAAACACTACCGTTCGCATGTGAACCGCGAAAGGGCAGCACGTGCAACAACCAACTGAATTTCAGTTTATAACTAAATTGTGCGAAATTGTAAAGAATAAGCTACACACGTCGCGCCACATGTCCGCGCTTCCTGGAAAAGCCAGTACTGGTGTCATATGAGGAGGAAACAAAAGTGCCGCTTCTGGGTTTCGAACCCGCGACCCAAACTACCGTACATAGATTGTATATATCTATATAGAGTAAATAACGTCACATGTTCAAACAGCCACTGCTCCTGTAAAAATGCACCGAATCTGGTCATGTTTGGTACCTAACTGAAGCTGGTCCAAGCCGCTACACGTTGGTGTGTGAATCTTTCCTTAAAACACTACCGTTCGCATGTGAACCGCGAAAGAGCAACCATGCGCGACAAGCGTGCGCCCAACTGAATTTCAGTTTATAACTAAATTGTGCGAAATTGTTAAGAATTAGCTACACACGTCCTGTCTCATGTCCGCTTCCTGGAAAAACCAGTACTAGTGTCATATGAGGAGGAGAAAAAAAGTGCCAGTGCTGGGTTTCGAACCCGCGACCCAAACTACCGTACATTACGGTCTCCGACAAAGTCTGCGACATTGCAGCGAGATGGCTACTGCGACACCGTTCATAAAACGGTCGTACGACAATGTCGTTGAACAAGTGCTGCGACAAAGATCTGCCTTTGACTGCGACATGTTGATAAAACGCTGACCTGGATGTATGGTTGAAACAAACGGCTGTATGGTTGAAACAAGCGACCGTACGGTTGAAACAAGCAGTGGTGTGGTTGAAACAAACGGTTGTATGGTTGAAACAAGCGGCTGTATGGTTGAAACAAACGGCTGTATGATTGAAACAAACGGCTGTATGATTGAAACAAGCGGCTGTATGGTTGAAACAATCGGCTATATGATTGAAACAAACGGCCGTATGAGTGAAACGTACCTGTATGATTGAAACAAACGGCTGTATGATTGACGCAAACCGCTGTATAATTGAAACAAACAGCTACAAAAATGTATATGATTGAAACAAGCGCCTGTATGGTTGTAACAAACGGCTGTTTGGTTGTAACAAGCGGATGTATGGTTGAAACAAGCGGCTGTTTGATTGAAACAAACGGCTATATGGTATGATTGAAACAAACGGCTGTATGGTTGAAACAAGCGGCTGTATGATTAAAACAAACGGCTGTGAGGTTGAAACAAGTGGTTGTATGGCTGAAACAAGCAACTATATGGTTGAAACAAACGGCTATATGATTGAAACAGACGGTTGTGTGGTTGAAACAAGTGGTTGTATGGTTGAAACAAGCGGCTGTATGATTGAAACAAGCGGCTGTATGATTTAAACAAGCGGCTGTATGATTGAAACAAACGGCTGTATGATTGGGTGGCACTCCACACTTTTTAGCCACAAATTCGAATTGGTCAGGGTAATTTTATAAAGTTTAGAGATATAAGGAAATTAAACAGCCCTGTGAACTTTAAATCAATTTTAAGTGCCAGATTTTGTTGTTTGAGTTTTATTTTGCATGTTTGCAAATGCGAAAACATGGGTCTGGAAAGCCAGTGCAGAGATGACATGCGCAGATGGTGACATTTTGTAAACAAGTGAAAATCAGCTCTACAGCTTAGAAAATCAAGCTTTTTACAGGGGGGTACATACTTTTACTGCTTGCAAAATATTTTCGTGCTTAAGCACCATGTTCAATGTGTTTGTTTACTTATCTAGATAGTCTGCAAGCCAGAAACAGTGTCACCTAGTGTGAAATATTTGCAGGTAATTTTGTACAGGTTCGGAAAATAGGGCTAGAATGGTCTCAGACTGCAGTGAATTCTGGCCTCCGACGGTATAAATAGGAACTAAAATTTTCAGGAAAGAAAGGCAGTTCAGACTACCGAATTGTATTAATACGTTCACACTGGCAATGTGTTCACAGTGAAACACTTATTCTATTTTCAGGTTCACAGGTTGTTCATATGTGATAGGCCTACTTTGTTGGTGCCGAGGGCTGAAATAAGTGTGGAGTGCTACCTTTTGAAACAGACGGCTGTGTGGCTAAAACAAGCGACTGTATGATTGAAACAAGCGGCTGTATGACTGAAACAAACGGCTATATGATTGAAACAGACGGCTGTGTGGCTGAAACAAGCGGCTGTATGATTGAAACAAGCGGCTGTATGATTGAAACAAACGGCGGTATGGTTGAAGCAAGCGGCTGTGTGGCTGAAACAAGCGGCTGTATGATTGAAACAAGCGGCTGTATGATTGAAACAAGCGGCTGTATGATTGAAACAGACGGCTGTGTGGCTGAAACAAGCGGCTGTATGATTGAAACAAGCGGCTGTATGATTGAAACAAGCGGCTGTATGATTGAAACAAGCGGCTGTATGTTTGAAACAGACGGCTGTATGATTGAAACAAGCGGCTGTATGGTTGAAACAAACGGCTGTATGATTGAAACAAGCGGCTGTATGATTTAAACAAGCGGCAGTATGATTGAAACAAGCGACTGTATGATTGAAACAAACGGCAGTATGGTTGAAACAAACGTAAAGTAATGTTCAACCCCAAGGGTTATACGAAAATAATAACTCCAAAATGTGAAAATGTTCACTCCAAAACATGAAAAGGTTAGCTCATTTATTTAGAGAAATTCTAAGTGAGATTTGAATGCTTTCAATTAGAATAATGTTCTCCCCCCCCTCTCTGTCTCTCTCTGTCTCTCTCTGTCTCTGTCTCTCTCTCTCTGTCTGTCTGTCTCTCTCTCTCTCTCTCTCTCTCTCTCTCTCTCTCTCTCTCTCTCCCACCCTCCTCTCTCTCTCTGACAGTAATGAAAGAAACTGTCTTTTTGAGCGCCTCCTACCTGCTATACAACCTCTTTTCTCGAACGGTACAGCCTGGCCTCACATTTCTTATTGTACATGAGACATAAATGCTGTGTTGTTTGGTCTGAAAAACCACTTGAGCATTTAGGTGATGTGAAAAGTTTCATTATTTTCTTTTCATATATATGATCATATAGCCTTTTGTGTCATGTGCGAACCCTAGACATAATGACATGGTAGAAAACTTTCTGCGTCTTCGCTCATTTTGGAATGTATAAACAATCATTTTGAGCACACCAATATTTTGCGCTGGTTTCAGTCAGTGATTCAAGAGGTAAAAAAACAGCTCCTGATTTAGTTTCTTTGTTAACACTCACCATGCTTTTAGTAAGATAGCAGAGTTAGTTTTGCGCATGAAATGAAAACATGATCTCTCAGTGTCTTGTTTTTTTGAAGCATGAATGATATATGCGAATTTTTTTCTAGAAAAACGAAACAATTGCCATAACTTATTCTGACATGACTCACGATTTTGTCTCTATATACAAAGAGTAAAAAAATTATGTCATATTAAACCATAAAATATTCGGGAACCGATATGCTTTAAACATGACGTCATATTGCGCCGCACGACGTTAAATAAGCGTTCGCATAGAAAATAACGCTTTGCATTTATTCACCTTTTGTAATATATGGTCATGTTAGAATCAAAATAACATCCTTTTCAGCGTTGTTATCGTCTAATAAACAATTATTTGTCGTACTGATGCGCAGTTATTAACCACTCAGGCCTCCGGCCTTCGTGGCTAATTACTGCGTATCAGTACTCCAAATCATAGTTTATTAAGGTAGTGGATGTGTAATGAGTACTTCCTGTTTAACGATCATTTGGAATACTTTGGATTTTATAGCTGTACCTATTTTGTACTGTGGTGCAGTGGTTAGAGCGTCTGTTATTTCATAAGTAACTGGCCTTTAGCCATGGACCTTTTTACAAAATAATGCAGGTCAGTGTATTAACAAAGTAATAAAAGTTGTTTTACTGACAATTTTGTATATAATTCATATTTTCACATAATGTTTGACAACTCTGTCGGGCTTAGCCTAACTGTTTACATCTTTATACCCCCCGAACACAAAGTGTTAGGGGGGGTATACTGGATTCAGCTTGTCTGTCCGTCTGTCCGTCTATAGACACAATCTTGTGGACACTAGATCTCCAATACCCCTGGTCAGAATTTCATGATACTTCACACAAGTGATAAGTACAATGTCTAGTTGTGCAACGTCCATGTTTCGGGTCTCTAGGTCAAAGGTCAAGGTCACAGGGGCTCGGGATAGTAAAATCTTGTGGACGCTAAATCTCCAAAACCCCTGGTCAGAATTTGATGATACTTCACACAAGTGATAAGTACAATGTTTAGTTGTGCATGGTCCAGGTTTCGGGTCTCCAGATCAAAGGTCAAGGTCACAGGGGCTCGAGATGGTAAAATCTTGTGGACACTAAATCTCCAAAACCCCTCGTCAGAATTTGATGATACTTCACACAAGTGATAAGTACAATGCCTAGCTGTGCATGGTTCAGGTTTCGGGTCTCTAGGTCAAAGGTCAAGGTCACAGGGATTCGAGATGGTAAAATCTTGTGGATGCTAAATCTCCAAAACCACTGGTCAGAATTTAATGATACTTCATACAAGTGATAAGCACCATGCTTAGTTGTGCATGGTCCATGTTTCGGGTCACTAGATCAAAGGTCACAGGGGCTCATGATAGTAAAATGTTGTGTGCTTTTAATCTCCAAACCCGCTGGTCAAAATTTGATTATACTTCACAGAAGCCAATAATCAAAGCATCAAATATTACATAAATTTTGAATACTGTGTCAGTGGGGTGTTCGGGGGGGTATTCATCACCTTCAGTGATAGTTCTAGTTACATTTTATTTCAAGTACGTTTTTCTCTCCCTTGTCGCATAAAATTTCATTTCATGATATTCTAGGTGACAAAGCACGTATAAAATACGTTCGTGCTTTTACTCATGTGTATGAAATACTGTCGTAAAATTCAGGACTTCACGACTGAAATAAATAGAAGAGAAACTGAATTACTAAAACTGTAAAGAAAGACAAATTCACATTAATAATATAAATATATACAAGGACAAAAGAAGATATTATAAACAAACGTGTATTCTGAAACAATAAAAAAAACCAACAAAACATTAACAAAACAAAGCATGAACAAGAGTGAGGTGGATGCTTAAAAATGGTTTTTGTGCATATTATGTACTGCTATTCATTGCCAAAACGACCCATATTCAAAGTCTGGTATAAACTAATTACATACTGAAGCAAGGTGATCAGACAGGAAATTTAATAGGAGATAATTCACAAATAAGGCAATATAGGGTTATGGATCTTGGGCACTGTCTTTCCCTTCAATGTCTTGTCTCACTGCATGTGATTTGAACGAATTTCCTTCAGCACCGTCAAAAGACACTCCCTAAAACTTTTGTGAATTAAAAATTAAGGCAATAATAATAGTATATAATTAAAGTGGTTCTTGAGCACTGCACTTTATCTCTCGTTATATAAGGGTGATACTCAAAAAATTAGGGAAGGTAAGGTATGGTTCTGCATTTTTCCCGATTGTGCTAGTTTCAAGTAATTCTCTTTTATACTTTTGTAGTTATGCTCCGGACAAGAAAATTCAATAAAGGGAGATGCACGGTAAAGTTAGGCAATATAAGAAATTCGGTAACAACTAAATAAAAAACTGGACAAGGTAGAGTTATTGGTTTAGGCAATGCACTTCCCTTTTATGTTCTTTGTCACTGTCTGCAAATTTAACAACTTTCCTTCAGTACTTAAAGAATTATGCTCCGCATAATAAAATGAAACAAAGGGGGGTAATTAGAAAATAGGCAAGGTCGAGTTATGGTTATTGTATACAGCACTTCCTCTTATTATGCTATATCACTGTATGGAGTTTCAAGTGATTCCCTCTAATACGCATGAACTTATGCTCCGGCCCATGTGGAGACGGACGGGCGGACGGTGGGACTAGTCGATTTCTATATGCCACCCGAAGTTCCTTCAGGGCATAAAGAAAGATATGTGGCCTTTGGGACAAGATATAAGAGGGTCTTGGCCAGTGATAGATCAGCTACACAAGTAGATGAACGACGGAGAAGTGATCCCTATTATAGCATATATCGCCTGCCGGGGTTAAAGAGGCATATTAAAAAAACTAAAGAATTATTAATGTAGAACTAAGATTGATATTTCAACTTCTGCTTTTTGACACAGTTTAGTCAGTAGTTTTAACCTCCATGGTCAGGACCATGTAAAAGTTGAAATGAAAATTTTGAAGATGGTGATTAAATTGTATATGGTGAAACATTGAACGTTTGCAATTTCTCTTCCAAGCTGAGTAAAGTAATCAAATACATTAGATCTACTGTTAATACATTACTATACAGACTGATCTTATAACTACACAAAGCTGGTGTAAGAAAAACAATATGGCACTAAACCCTGTCAAAACTACATGTATGACTATAGGTTCTTACGGAAGCGTATAATGGTCGACAGTTACTGTTTATATCAACTAGACATGTGTGTGGTACATGTAATATGTCGACTTTGCTTGATAATATTTTGCAATTGTGCGTTATGTCATGATAAAATAAAACAATTGATTAAAAACAGAGCTGTTTTTTTTTCGTAACACGTTAGACGTCAAAAAGCAATCACAATATAATATCTTGCTAAAACTATTACTAAACAAACTTTTTCCCGAATACGACACATATTATTTGGCAAATCAAGTTCTTATCTGACGTATTTTTCTCGCGCAAAGCTGAAACCGAAAACAATCATTTACTCTACAGCCCTCAGTTATAATGAATTACAAGAGGGCCAAGATGGTCCTATATCGCTATCCTGTCCCAAAGACAAAAAGTAAGTCTAAAGTCATGATCAATGCCAACCGCTGACAATTTTTAAAATCTCTTTGCGAAACGGTAAACACATTCCAAACGTAGGTTTAAAATCAATGTACAAAGTGACCTAACTTTTGACCAGATGTTACACAGTTTCGGTGATCAAAGTTCACCAAGACAAACTTTCTTTCAATATGACTGATGCCGGTGTGTCAAATGTGGCATCTAGAGTTCGTAGGTGTTTCTATTATTTTACCTGGTGTCCTACTTTTTGACCCCACGAATCCCAGTTTAAAACTAAACATAGAGTTCATCAAAACAAACATTCTGATTAATTTTCAAGATGATTTGATTCAAAATGTAAATTCTAGAATGTTGATGTTCTATGAGTTCACCTTGTGATCTAGATGTTATGATGTGACCATTTCAAATTTGACATAGCATTTATCAAGACATCCAGGGTGACTGGGTGCAAATTTGGCTTCTGGAGTTATCACGAGGTTTTTCTATTTTTTTACCTGGTGTTCTAGGTTTTGATCACACGTAATATAGTTTCTTTCTTGTCCTATATTTTATCAAGACAAACATTCTAACCAATTTTACGGTTTGGTTGGGTACAAATGTGGTTTCTACAATATTTGGAATATTTTTTATTATTTGACATGGTCTATGATTTGACCCCGCGTGACCTGGTTTCAACTTTTGGTCGAGAGATCATCCAAAAAAATATTCTGACCAATTTTCATGACGATTGTTCTTATAGAATGTTCAGACGGTAAGCAGACAGGCATGCAGGCTAGGGTTAGCTCAAAAGAGAACATTTACACCAGCTATCTACTCTAGTTTCACCGATGTCGGAGCTAAATATTAACTCATTTTCAGTAATAAATTATCTTACACAAGCAAGATAAATCTTTCATGCAATAATATACCGTTCAAAATGATTTTACTTGCTGATTCTTAAGGAACGAATGCTACAATTATCATGCAATATTTCTATTACTATCTTGCATTTTCCCGTACGATTTCAAACATGATGCGATATTTTCGCATCAAATCTACCTAAATATCTAGCAACTGGCGACCATTATATGCTTCCGTAGGTTCTAGACAAAAGCTAGCTGGCATGAATGATCTGAAACTGTATGTTGAAAATACTAGTATAATTCATGTTGATTCACAAAAACTATTAGGAATTCATACTGATAAAAGTTTAACATGGAAAACACACATAGATAAAACTTGCACGAAACTGGTTTCAAAATTATTTCTTTTAAAAAGAATTCAGCATTTCCTTACCCATGAGATGAAACAGCCTTTTTATAACGCCTATATTGCACCTACATTTGATTTTTATGGATGTTTAACATGGCACACAGCTAACATGACCGATGTAAATAGAACGATCAGCCAGAGTTATACTAAATGTCAACAAATTTACACGATCGTCTGAGATGTTCAATAACCTTAAATGGCTTTCTTTTCCCAGCAGATGCAAATATTTTACTGGCATATTAGTCTGCCAAGTTCACGAAAATCACAATACTAGAGTAACTAAATGTCTTCTTGAGAAAATTCTAGTGTGGGAATTTGGAACCAAATACCTGTTGATACAAGACTTTTATCAAATGTCAGTGCGTTCAAATACAGCTTAAAAGCATTTAGCATTCTGCTTGTAAATACTTTTTTGCAACCTACTTTATATTGTAAGTGAAACATAGTACTTCTATGTCTGTCATTGTTTCTATATCTTAATGTAATATGTTTGCATATTATGATAGTCTTATTCATATTATGTTGTTTATACTTGTTTGAATTTGTTTTAAAATTGATTGTACACTTAAAAGGTTTAGAAACGCAAAGATTTCCCCCTGTTGAACATTTTTATTTGAATGACATTTTGTTCATATTCAAAAAGGAAGTATATAAAAATAGGTTAGTTAACATGTATGGCGAAATATTACTCGGAACTCGATAACTTGGCGGGAACGTTCCAAGTAATATCTTACCATACAAGTTTAATAACCTATAATATTTTTGAGGCCCATGTATGGTAACCCCTTTTATTTTTTTCAAGAATATGACATAGAATTCATTTCAACGGGATAACATTGATATATGCAGACACGACACGCGTGTGTGTGAAGTGATTCATAGTAATGATAGTCTTGAGTAATATAGTGTTACAGTAAACTCCGTTTATAACGAACTCCTTGAGGCCATTTAAATTTGTACCTAATATACGGAGTTTGTTATATCCATATACCATTTCCATGTAAAATAAAGAAAGAAAAAAACTCGGGCAGAGAAAATTTGTTCCTTATATCCGGAATTTCGCTATATCCGGAGTCGTTATATAAGGAGATTACTGTACATTTAAAACATAAATACCTCCTACAAAGTTGTGCATTTAACAACAGATATTTATTAACACGAACTAGTGAGATTCCTATTTAATATTTAATATTTATACAGGTTAAATCATATCCTTGGTATTATGCCTTGTAACAGGTGGAATAATAATATTGTACAATTCATTATTCTACAATGTCATCGATAGAGCAGATGTTGTTTACTGGAAAGCTCGTAACTGATGTTACATTTAGGGATGAATCTTTATTTTCAAACATAAAACGCAATTCAAACTGTCGTGTGTGTGGGTTATGGATTAGAACATGTCGTTTTGTATAGTTTGTGGTAGCTGTATTACGATTGGATTTAACAACCTAAACAACCTAAAACTGCAAACATCTCCAAAAGTCTAAAAACACTTAGCCTCTAGCGTCTTCGTTCCATATAAAGCGAAAAAATGAACAAGAAAAAAATGTGATACAAAGTATTACACCGGGCCCACAAACAAAACTGACATGTTCATATTTTGCAAATTGGTGATGGTTGATGTTGAGGTATGGTCCTAAAAGAACTCAAGGAAACCAATTCTGGTTGAACAAGCAAAACCTGACACGACACCACATCTACTGACTGACCTGTTATAGAATAATATGTATACAGTATGTCTTAATTTTCCATTGCCATTATCCTTATTAGTTTGACATGAATGAGGGTTTTTATTTGCCGTAAAACATTTAAAAATGGTATAAAAGCCGAAAACGATAAGTAAAACAGAAGAAACAAGTAAAAAAGTGGGTTTGGATGGGATTCGATCTCATTCGTAAAAGTACGCCTGTACAACTCTTGCATTTCTAAAAAAAAATAGACTGTGTCTACAGTTTTCAGCTGAGAGGTATGTAATACCGAATATTGCTCCTTTCGAATACAGCTCCCCAGGGAGCTGTATTCGGTGCACATTAACGAATACAGCTCCCCTAATCAAATAGGAGTTGTATTCGGGGTCTTGTACCTTATTTTGGAATAGAGCGCCCCATAAAACCTTCATTGTTTTCATATGACGGTAGCGCATAAGGCAAAAAACTTGTTGACGCAGTGAAGCTCATACGCCTAAAAGACGGACGGATAAGACAAAAGACAGGGTAGGACAACAGACAGATGGTGGGACAAATAGACGGACTGAATATATGTTACATGCAGTATTTTGAACAGGTGATAGATGTTTTTAAGCAATTTAGGTTTCTAATTTCTATTTGTGGACATTTTAACATAGGGATCATGGCTCTTTATATATTTTGATAAAACAAACATAGGGAGCTTGATTCGAATTTGCGTATGATTTCGTCCGAATACAGCTCCGCTATACCAAGGGAGATGTATTCGTTAATGTGCATCGAATAAAGCTCCCCGGAGAGCTGTATTCGAAAGGAGTTGAATCCGGTGTTACAGAGGTACCTCAGTTTTTAAATGAAGAGAGACGCATATATGCGATCTAGTGCTTAAGTCTCCATGCATCGTTTTCGTACCCCGTATTAAATATAGCGGGCACAATGATCTTTATTTACAGTCAAACTTGTCAGCAAATGTCACTCGCTGGAAAAATGATAAACATGTATGACTGAGGTCACCATTAACACCTTTACTTCATTGACATTCGTTCTTAAACATTTTATCTTTCCCTCCTGATTTGTTTTACTACTAGCGGTCTCTAACATAGGTTTGACTGTATATGGAGTTCAAATGTCTTGAAATGTTTGCTATGAATTATTGAGTGATTGTCATACTGAATGGTGTATAACTGAGTTGTGTATAGTTGAAATTTAAGTTTTCTTTATGTACTTTTCAAGGCCGTGTTTTAACTAAGTCCTATGAGTATTCGTTCATATTTCTGTACATGTTACCTTCTTAAAATAAAAGATTTATTATTATTGTTGTTATTATTATTATTGTTATAAAGCTGAAGAAGATAAACGTTGATTGGTGTATTCAAACTCACCAAAAATCTGATACTTTTAGCTCACCTGAGCACGTAGTATTTGGGATCATTGGATGTCCGTCGTCCGTCAACTGATTCAAATAACTTTTTATAAACCACTAAAAATGGTCGAACTCTGGCAAACAAAATTGTTCATATGGTTCCGGTTGACTGAACAAGATGACCACCAGAGCTTACAATAGAAAAGTCTTTGAAAATTTCCCTCAACAACAAGGTCCAGAGCTTAGATCTTTGGTGTGAGGCACCTCCAACAAGTTTGTTCAAATGTGGTCCCTAGTGTCAATATTGGCCTTGCCCACTGGGTGGGGGCACTTGTTTTACATAGACTTCTATAGGAAACCTTTAAAAATCTAGAGCTTAGATGTAAGGTGTGTAACGTTTCCTAGTGGATCTCTATCGAGTTTGTTCAAATCTTGCCCCTTTGGCCAATATTGGTCCGGCCCGAGGTGTCACTAGTGTTACATAGACTTATCGGGGGTATATAGCAAACTCTTTAAAACTCTTCTTCCCCAAAACGACAAGGTCTAGAGCTTACATATTTGCGGTGAAACATTATTTAGTGGACCTCTACCAAATTTGCTCAAATATTGTCCCTTAATAGGTCAACATTGGCTCCGCCCGGGGTCACTTGTTTTACATAGACTTATATAGGAATACCTTTAAAAATCTTCAAAATTACAAGCCCTAGAGCTTAGATTTAGCATGTAGCATTCTCTAGTGAACTGGTACCAAGTTTGTTCAAATCATGCCCCGTGGGTCAAAATTGGCCCTGCCCGTGGGTCACTAAAAATCTTCTTTAGCTAAACCTCAATTTCCAGAACTAAGATGATTAGTATGCATTGCATTGTCTAGTGGACCTCTACCAAGCTTTTTTCCAATCAAATTGAATGCAGTATTCATACCATTACGAATTTACAGAGTACTAAAACGATACGGAAAGGAACATCATGAATTAGCAAAAAGTATTTTATGACACGGAAGGGAACAAAATGTTGCTGTTTTTCTAAAACTGAACTGGATAAAACAATGCTCTTGATGATTTTCTACCCTGTAGCTATAATCTGGATTCCATTTGTCTTACTTTTTGTGCAAAAACACTGAAAAAAACCTTAATATTACATACTCCTTGGTTAAGCCATCGATACATCATTGAAACCTTAACTAAACAATAACAATTCAGTTAATTGTTTCTTAGTTATTTTGACAGTCAGATTTTAATACTTTAAATGACTGTTATATATATAAGGCATAATTATTAGAATCGAAATAATCTATGGCCGGGAGTGCTTTATCGAAATTGAAGCACTTCCAGGAGGTTATGTGTCGTGCGGAATAATTCACAAGGGCGAAGCCCGAGTGAATTATTCCAGCGGCACATAACCGGGAATGCTGCAATTTCGATAAAGCACTCCAGGCCATAGATTATTTCTTAAATAAGCCTGTTTTGGAATGGTTGTCGCCATCATGGCTATGAATAGTAGTTTTACTATGTGACGCCATGTCTGTCTTATAGTAAATGCGGCAATAGTATCCTGTTTAGAAAGTATGTTATCATGTGAAATAGGACAGTTGGTATGTTCAGGCGATGTGTTGTTTTGTTACATGGTCATGTCAATTTGTTAAAAAACATGTACTACTATGTGAAGCGGTGATATCATGGTGTACAGAGCGTTTTGGTCTGTCAAACGTGTATTGTGTCTTGGTCAGAGAGGATGTTGTTCTATTTATTATACCGTTATGCTGTCAAATTTATTTATGTTCTCTTGTAGAAATAAATATTTGTTATTTTTAGGCGACTCTGTATACTGAAGGATCGGTCTCTTGTTTTATCTCAATCCGAAAAATGATCGTTTTAAGGCCAGTTTCTCAACATTGCTTTACGGGGTTAGGTATGTGGCTAAAACAACTTTGGATTTCTGTATCGGGTTATCACCAAATTTAACCTGCACGGGGAAAGTGGGACGCGTCTCGATGTTAGGTTCACTGTTGGATTTCTCATATCAAAACCGATAGAGCGCGATGTTAAATTTCCTTTGTATTCGTAACCCATGCCATTCGTTGGGTTAATGCGAAATGGCGGCGGATTTTTTTAATGAAAACTTATGACAAGGGATGCTTCAAAGAGAAAGAGTCGTCAGGAAGAGACAAAATCCATTCTTGATTTATGATGACACAGAATTATTGGCAAGGCTTCGTCTTAGATAAGAAAGTGTGAGGTATTAGCTGTCATGCGTACATTTATGGTTTTTGCGTTTTTAACAAAATACTGAAAAAACTGGTGCACCAAAGATTGAATTATTTCTTTAGACAGTCATAATTATTCTCCGTTCCATTGAACTATAGTCGACAAGAACTCTAGTGATGTGATATTTGGATTGAAATTACATCATGGTTCCCTGGTTAAAACCTTTTCCGTTTACGGCTGAATTTTTATCTTTATTTTGCGACGCACAGTTCAAGATTGTAACGACACTTGTCTGTATTTCAGGTTATTTCTTCAATCTTAACGCTGCATTTTTAAAATTTGTAAACTGTCGAGACATTTTACCTCTTACATATTTTAAAAGTAAGAAATGCTCTAGAACGAAGCTTTAAAGGTGCTCGTTCTCAGATTTTGGCAAAAATATAAAGTTCTTCAAACTGTATGTAAATAACGTATTTTAGAACATATGTTGATATAAAAAGGCTCCAGTATTAATTCATGTCACGTATATCTCTAAATTTCGAACAATACGCTACCAAATTCAAAAGCGTTGCAAACGGTTTTGAAATTTCAGTATAAACTTATAGTGTAGCGGTGCCGTGTAACATACCTTTTCAATCGATTTCTGCAAATTCCTACCTAGAGTTTTGCTTATAATTTTATTCTAGCCTTTAGTTTTATATTTGTGAATAAGAATGTCAATTTTTTTGAAAATATGTTTTCAACGGTAACTGAGAGCGAGCAGCTTTAATGACGCGGTATCGGTACATATAATAGTTTTGCTTCAATTTTTATCTTCTTGCTTAAATATTAGTATCAATTATATCAGACATTTTTTACTTTAGAAATGAATGTTGTCTCAAGCAAGAAATTAGCTTTATTTTGATGTTAATGATAGTGAATCGAACATTTCGGCTCATCAGCTATTAAACTCAGCTGGATTATCAGTCAGTCCTGACATTTACTTTTATTTGTATTTGATTATATGGCGACCCTTTTCTTGCAAAATGCCCTCCCATTGCTGTCAAAAAAAACTGAAAGGACTAGATGATCAAGCCCTGTTGAACGCACACACCTTAAAGTAAAACAAAATTATAATCTAATAATAATAACATGAAAATACTTAACTGCAGTATTGAATTTATTATGAAAATTTAGGATTGTGTACTTTTGTTTTTGATATGCACATGTATCCTTTTATTCATATAAAAATTTGTCTGTTGTTACCAATATAACCTGAGAACATTCAGACACAGTTTATAATACTAATGCATTGAAAGAAAGGGCTTCAAGTTTAATGAAATAATTATCATCTAGCACGGTGGCCTAGCAGTCATATTTTCCATTAGTACATTTTTTTCTATTTTTCAACTAATTTAAAAAGAATAACCTTTTCAAGAATTGTGAATTTAGGTGGTCGCTCAACATGTAAATGCACATGCTTGCACGAGAAAATCACAATATATGATGTACTGTTTTTATTGGCGAGTTACGTAAACCCGATGGAAAGAAATCCAATGTTGTTACAAATCAAACCGTTACAACTGCAGGGTTACTTGGTTGGTTACCTAACACCGGTGTTAAAAATTTAACTCGCTAAAGTTGAGAAACCAGCCTTCAGTCTATATTTTATACTGTGCTTAACTGACTGTGAATCTCGTGTTTTGCGTGCTTTGTAACTGATATTCACTCCTATTGCGCCAGCGACATCGTTGTGAACACATCATTTACAAAGACAAAATTCCCACCGTCCCTCCCATCATTAAAATAATTATATATTACTTCAATTTTTGTCGCCAAGCTTTGTCTCTCAGAACCTGCTGCTATCAATTTCGAAACAAATGCTGCTTCAGAGCGAATCTAATGTCATGGCAATCATTGGAACAAGGTTCAGCACAGACACGGACATTCTAAACGTTACTGAAAAATCTTGTGAACAGGGGATTGCTAGCGTTACACATGCTAATTTTGCAAGTTGTTACATTTGGGAAGGTGCGTTTGGCAAGTCAAACATCGGATAGTATTTTGAATATTTAGCATTGTGTATTCTATTTGATTTGTCGTGGCTTTTATGTACTGTTCTATGAATAACTGCAGATGTTCAATGGTTCATAACCTTTCAAATTATGTAAAAGGTGTATTCGTTCAATTACTTTGGTGTATATTAAAGCGAGCACAATAATGAAGGTCCACAGGATATTCGTTTGAACTTTACACGTTTTTCTTTATTAAATGAACGAATACTAGTACATGAATTATTTCAAAAAAAAAAGAGAAAGGAAAAAAAAAATGCTCGCTGTTCTAGCTTGGTCATGATAATCAGCAAAAATATTCGCCATTGGATTGACCATGTCTTATTATTGGTGTTATGGGCAACTTTGTCCCATTAACCGTTAGAGGGGGCCTTGTACCAAAAAATGGTCGGCCATTCAACAAGATCCTCGGACTGGCTGTTACTTATTTTAGCAGGGTTGCATCCACTCGCCGGCCAATTGGTATTGTACCGTTCGGGAGTGTTGAAAAATAAATTATCATGTATGAGAAGTGCCGTACATAGACTGAAATAACCTGTGGATCACTTTGTTTCATACCTCTAACACCTGGGTTTGTTGTTCAATGTAACAACTATAACCCCCCTGCTATAGGGATCCAATTCCCAGTTCTTACTTGTCTGTTGGTTAGTGCAGCCTTTTTCTTGGACGGTTTTAAAATAAGTTTGCGCAACTTTCTGTTGCGATTCTCTGTCCTTTGGCACCGATTCTGTTAACAATGCTCAACTGTAAAATACTGATATTGTTTGTTTAAAAAGGGAGTAAAATGTTTGGTATTTGAGCCATTGTCAGCAGCAGTTGTAATTTCAGAGTGGCATAATGTAAACTTCAAATATTGTAAGACGAGTATGAAGTTAGCCCCGCAGCCCCGTTTATCCCCACAGCCCCGTGAAGTTAGCCCCGTAGCACCTAGTTACCCCGCATCCCCGTGCAACGGGGCAAGTTTCGCGGGGGGCGGGATAACTAGGTGCTGCGGGGCTAACTTCACGGGGCTGTGGGGATAAACGGGGCTGCGGGGCTAACTTCATACTTATTGTTAGCGATAATTTAAATGTAATTCACGTCCGTTGACTTGGTATTAGTTAATTTCATGTAAGAGAAAGCGTTGTGCAACTTGGCCTCATTTCTCTCAAGCTAGGGATGATAGACTCTCGGTAACTTGCCAGGTCATCATTCTGAGCTCATTCGGATAGCTTCTGCAACTTCGCGTTGTCTATCCTATCACTGCGCAGCTTAGCCAGTGATTTTCCTTCAATTTCTTTCTTAAATCTATGCTTTAGGATATTTTGTTTACACTATGCCATAATACGTTATTTTGCTTGTTTCAATCAAGGTTCAGCAAGGACTATTTTGATTCTTATACATTTTGATAATAAAGCCACAGCCTTTCTTCCCTCTTATATGACGGCCTTTCTTCCATCTTATATGACGGCCTTTCTTCCATTATAATTATGATTCGCTCAACGAAAAAGAAGTATAAACTGTTCATTTAATTTGTTATTTATTTATTACTTTACTCGGCCCTATTCCCCATATTATAAGCAGCAGAACTCCAATTGTCAATCGGAACCCATTTGACACTATCTGGATTACATTAATTGTTCAGGGCATCCGCCTGTTGACCGTCCGTCTGTAAATAGTCCGTCTGCATAGTGTTCATCTGATTTTGCTCGCCTAGTTTTCGTCTGTCTGCTTTATTCGCAAGTTATCGTCAGCAAGGCCAGTCAGTATGTCGTTGTTTATGGGCTCTGCTGCTCATTATTAAGTCGTCGATAAAATAAATTGTTTTGTTGTCCTGTTGAGAGAGGAAGTTGCTCTGTCGAAGTGGTATTTTGTGCTGTTCAGGGACTATGTTGTTCGGACACATTGGTAAGTTGTCTTGTTCAGAGAGAATGTGTTTCTGTTCAGGGACTATGTTTTTCGGTCAAATTGATAAGCTGTCTTGTTTAGAAAGGCTGTTGTTCTGTCAAAGTAGTATATTGACCTGTTCATGGAGGGTGCTGTGCAGTTATACCTGTATATTGTCTTCTTTAGAGAGAATATTGTCCTGTCAAGATGATATGTTGCCCCCTTCAGGGAGGATGCTGTTCGGTCAAATTGGTTTGTTGTCCTGCTCAGGTAGGATATTATTCTGTTAAATCCGAATGTTGTCTTGTTAAGAAATGTACTTGTTTTGTCAACGGGTGTGTTGTCTTGTTCAAAGACAATCTTATTAAGTCTAACTGGTATGTTGTTTGATATAAGTCAGGTAATAAGTTGGTTTCTGGTAGGAGGTAGACCTTCTTCAGCTGGTAGTGTATTAAATGTAGCAAGTTTGGCTACAAGATATCTTATAATTCTGGGATGCATTGGTTCTTAAAGCTGGCGTGTTTGAGGAATTAATTTCAATAAAAAAGATAAATTTCCTTACCCAAGAAATTACAAAAAATGTTTTTTTTTTAATGAAATTCATAATAGCCTTTGGCCAGAAAAAGAGAAAACTTACTCCAAAGATATTTGGTATTGAGTAAGGGAAGATATTAATTTATGGATAGAACAATTAATGTGTCAATTGCGGTGCAAACAAAACACTAGTTTCTAGTAAACCAGTATGTTCCATTCTTGACCTTATTTCTACAGATTTACTAGTTCGATGGCCCCAAACCCCCAGATAAAATAGGTACATTGTATATCCTAATTGTGACCGATCATTTTCACATTGCGTAGAAACAATTCCTATCACTGATCAAAATGCAGAATCGACTGCAGGAGTTATACTCAATGAAGTGATTCCGAGATGATGTCCACTTACTGTACATAGTGATCAAGGGTCAAACCATAAAAGTTAAATATTTGTGAATAATTATAATTATGTGAAACTTCTCTTATAAACCATAGCTGTAGTGAGATCTAATAAAACTGTTACAAGAATGATAAGGGCATATCTAACACACAAACAAAATGACTGGGAATTAACTTTAGGGCGTTGAGCGACAGTGCATATAACAACACTGTATGAAAGTACACTGAAATTGACACCTGATCATGTTATGCTGGGTTGTGAGGTTAGGTTACCAGCTAAACTAGTTTTGGACAGCACAGCAAATAATGCTGAAATGGTATCATATAGGGATATCAGAAAATAGAAAAGGCACGTAAAATATGTTGAAAACGCCAAACTCAAAACTGGTACATTGTGACAAACTTAAGTCATATAAAGGAAATTCAGACTCAAAGTGCATGAAAAGCAATTAGCCAATGCTAAAACTTGGTATGTTGATTACCATGATATAGTACACAGACAACTGGTATTATTTATTAGACAGATTACACAAAAATGTGTTTATTAGCATGTTATAAAATATTGCAATCTTATTTTTCAGGATGGCTGCGACAACCTTCTCCTTTATCTGCTAATATGGCACTAAGAAAAAGTCCATTTAAAGTCAGAGACACTTTGTCTCAGACTGAATCTTACAGGACATCCCCTTAGAATTGCAATAATAAATGTGCCCCTGTATTTTGTAAACAAGCAGTCAGTCGTTCGGACGCGAATAATTCAATCATTCGTGCTTAGCACTCGTGATTTAATTACTACGCATCCAAACTCCTGACTGTACTTTATTCAACGCGACAGACTCATTATTTCTTTAATATAATAAGAAATAGATGGTGTTCAGTAGAACACTTCTGTCGCCCTCTCAAACTTTGCCAGAATAACCAATAATTTCGTGACAAAATCTAAGTACAAAAAGGTGCATGACTCTGTCAAATATGACCGTGACCTACAAATGTTGGCGGCATTATGACCCTTTTGTCATAAGCAATACAATTTGAAAATTTGATGAAGAAATCTTCAGAACTGGCAAAGTTATAGCCAACGTTAAGTTTTCGTGACAAAAACTAAGTACAAATAGGGGTAAAACTCTGTCAAATATGACTTTGACTTACAAAAGTTGGCGGCATCACGACCCTTTTGTCATAAGCAATACAATTTGAAAGTTTGATATAGAAGTCTTAAGAAATGGCAAAGTTATAGCCAACGTTAAGTTTTTTGTGACGGACGGACGGACGGACGGACGTACAAAGCTATCCCTATGTATCGTATTTTTTCCGAAAGGGTGACACAAAAAGTCTTGAAGGATGATAATTATTAAGTCGTTGTCATTACCAGGATTGAAAATTCTAGACGATGTTCCAAGGCCGTGTAGCTGTCAGAAACGCAAGAATAGAAACAAATCTGCTACAGTTACCCAAATGTTTCTTACCCATTCCTATAAATAATTACAAAATTATATAAAATTATAATCCGAAAACACAGTCGGGATATATTAGAACGAACCTAAAAGTATACAAAAAAAACTTTCCGCAGGGGGACAGTCGCCGAACCCCGTTTACGAGAGTCTATGTACGTTGTCCCCAGTCGTGTCTCACTTGCGGGGAAACGAGCCGCCGACGGCCCTGTGTTCATGATTTGTGGAAACAAATTAAATTTTCTTAACATCATCTACTCAGATTTCTCGTTATGAAAATTAATTACCGCTTAAAGGGAGAGAAATCCTCGTTTTTCTTTCAGGTAATTAACCAACATGATCATTTGAATTTTCCTTGGATTCACAAGGTCGGAAATATACGCGACTGATCGATAAGTTATACTACAGAAGTTACAATCTGTTACAATAAAGGACATAAATGTTGATCAAGAAACGTAAAATTATCACTGAAATATGTCATGCACATGAATGAAATTCGTTAGTTTTGGAGATGCAAAACGGCGTGCTATCCCAGTATCCCGGTATCCATCTTTTTGAGAGAAAGAAACAACATAAGATGTGACTGGTTTGTGTATTAAGTTGATTTGTAAGTAAGTAAGTTGGCAGGTCGGTGTGTAGGTTGGTAAGTGGGTAAGTGGGTAGGTTGGTCAGTAGGTTGGCAAGTTTGGAAAGGTTTTTTGAAATTTTAAACACAAAGCAAATGATGATGCTCACGATTACAAAAATAAATAGGAAAGTAAATATAGTAAAATTAAAATGTCATACTTATCATCAATTTTTGAAGAAAGCAGAAACCCCCTAATCGTACAGTAATGGTCAGACAATTGTAGTAAATAATATTTTTAAAAATCCACGACATGGTTCCCTCAAGCAGTATAAAATGCGAATAGGGGGGTTATCTTAGCTGTAAGCCTTGTTTATTGTAGACAGGTTTATTTATTCATTACATTTAGTGACCTATTTCTTTTTGTAAATCATGAGAAATATGAAAAGTTAAAAAAATTATTTGTTTTAAAAAATGTTTATGTTTACATACTTTCTAAACACATTAAAAAGATGTAAATTTCTAATGATTTTGGCAAATTAGATTTTAGCTTATCGATCAGGCCCTGTCTTAATCACAAAAAAAATCTCACACAGGAACGAACCGACTTCCAGTCGGATGTGGGAATGGTCGGCAATTTTCTGCAACAATACTGTAAAACATGTCTAAGGCGTTGAGTCATGTAATCGTCCTCAAACAACTTTGGTGATATTCTTCTATGTGACGATCACGCGGTTTTACGATGATTGTCTCATTTTGCTATGAAAATAACTTTGTTATTGTAACATCTTGGTACATAATTAAAGCTTTATCGATTTGGGCTGAAAATTA